>JAUNZM010000195.1:1200000-1647500 GCA_033459285.1 Clamator glandarius
TGTGAGATGATTTGCTCCAAGCAGGGAATGTTTTTCTGTTTCTTGGTTTATTGTGTCCATGTATGCAGTTTTCCATTCAGAAGATGCTAATTTAAAAATATGTAGTCCTGGATTTAAGATCTGAGAATAGTAGAGGTACTAAGTTACTGAAAAAAAAACCCCAAACATTCTAGGAATGGATCAGTTGAAATAAAACTTTATTTTTTCACAAAGAGAGAAAAAATAAAAGAAATTATTTAGGATATTTTTAAAGGGATCTTGTAGTTTGATTTCTATCTTGAAGGGGCAATATATAAGAATGATTGAAAAAAATAAAGGAGTGTTTTAAAAAGGAAAATTATTTTTCAACTGGTTAATTTTGGGTTTTTTCATCTTATATACCATCACATTACAATTAGTTTTGAATCCAACTTTGCTCTTAACTGTGTATGTTAAAACATGTTATCATCTACTATACAGTTTTGGAATCTATGAGACAGGACTAATGAATATAGACACAACTCCTTTCATCTACCAAATAAAATATAATCTTGAGTTGAAAGTGAGATATGTTCAGGAATGAGAAATAAAATACATTTACTTAAAAAATGTACATAACTCCATGTGCACAATAAGAATACATGTGTTTTGAGTAAGATGTAATTTTCCACAGAAGTCTTGCCTTTTACAAGGAAAGAAATAATTTTAGGTGATTATATAAAGCAATATTTTACAAACCACAAAATTCCAAGGAAAATCATCACTGAGGAACTCGATGATAATTTCTTTCAGAACTTGCAAGACAAACTTTTTGTGCAATGATGTAAACATGACTGTTTGAGGCCAATGTCAGGGCTTAGCGTTTTACCATTTCAAAGATGACTGTCTTAAAAGAATATGGATTTTTTTCACATTCAGTACAATTATTTAACAGTTTACCCACATCAGTTTGAAGTAACTTCAGCAAAATAATCCTTCATTGGAAGCCAAATACTGAAGTATATATTTATCCTTTTTTCAGAGCTTATTTATTACAGTTTATGTGAGTTGAGCAAGAACGCAAGTTAGGCAAAAACTTCATAAATTCTTTTGGTGTTGATTACATAATAAAAACAAGACTAATTTTTAACAGACTGAAAGTAGATTGGGGAAAAAATAGGAATAAACAGAATTCTTTGTTTAACAAGCATCATAACTATTTTAGCAGGAATAAGCACGAAAAATCAACAGGAATTAGGAGGCATTCATAATCTAAGAACAGAGGCATCCAGTAGAGGTCATAAATTTATATGTGGTGGACCTGGTGTTTCACCAAAGGAGTTTTTAATTCAGTTGCTCCTTCAAGTCATTGCTGATAATTTTGGAAAGCAATACAGTTAAAATTGTGGATTTGCCCTGCTCACTGACACAGGTCAGCTTTTCAGTTTAGTACAAATCTTTTAAAGATGTTCTTATGAAAAGCATACATTCTACAAATATTTCTTCTCAGCTTAATTTGTCTCCTGTTTCCTTCGATGAAAGCAGCTGCTGTAATGTGACTATAAAGTAAATAATTAAACTAATAGTATTACAATATTGATTTTTTAAGGCCAGAAAACTCCATCTTATCTAATCTCATTGTATGAGGGGCCACTTTGTGAATCTCTCTGCTTAGTTAATAGAAACTAATTTGGATGTGATGGGTAATACTTTTCACTATTAATAATCACCTGTTCATTGAAGTAAGAAAGGAGGAAGTACCTTATACAAGCATTAGCTGGAATAATGGTGATGTTGAAGAAGGATGAATGAAAAAGATATAAATGCAGAGGACAGATCTTTACAGAGATCAAATGATGACATGATTAATATAACTCCCCTCCAGATGTTAGGCTCAGCCTTTCAAAGTTTGAGACACTTGTCTAGGCTGTAAAATACAGAACCAGTAAAGTTCAACAGGTCCATGACTGAATTCTGCCATCAAACAGCACTGATATTTCCTGTCAGGTTTAAGGGCATTTTACAGATCCGTGCTTTAACATTTACCCAGTGAACCTGCAGCTGAACATCTATATTACCAAACTTTACCGTGTGTCCAGATGAAACAGAGAAACACACGCTCACTTCTTTGGGCAGGTGAAGTCCCATGGAAGCATATTTTGTCTTTAAGACAACACTCCCTTCTGCTGTGAAGAATTTTGAAAAACATCAGTTGAGAACCTTGTTAAAAAATTATTACTTTGAAAGGCTTTCTTAAACAGCCAAGTAACTCTGTGGGGGTGGGGGTGTGTATGTCTGTGTGTGTCTGTATTTATATTTTTAAAAAAAATATACCTCCAAACCTAAAAAATGTTATGATTGACTCACATTACTAGAGATGTTTGCCTACACTTCAGAGTGAGAAAGTTCTGCTTATAAACCTGTTTCTTGTATGATGAATCAATCTAGTCAACAAAAATTATTTCTTGACAATATTTTATGCCTAGCTATGAAGTTGTCAGTTTTGCCCTCAAAAGTTACAGTGGTTACTCCCATGGCATTTAAGATGACAGAATATGATGCACAGAGTCATTTTATTACTACAGCTTTTTATTTCTGCAAGTCTAGGAAATTTAAATTACTAGAATAGCAAAGAGTATATAAAGTAGATACATTTAATTAAGGTACAATTAGGTTTTTACACGATTAAAGAGGCTACTGAAAAAACAATATTTGAGAACCTTTAGAGGCTCAAAACTCCTATTATCTGAGTCTTAGTTGATTGGAGATGATCACCTAATTTGAAAAGGCTTTTACCAGTTCTTCTTTGGGGTAGCAGGGAGGTTATATATGGAAACACATTATTGCTGTGTATAGCCACTTGCAAATTTTTTGCATGAAACACAAGTCTGAACAAAAGGAAAGGAGGATTTTGATTGGCTTAATGAGCTCAAGGCAAATCATGACACTGACATATTTGGACAGATAAGGCTGCACAAAACTGTTATTGCACTAGTATCCAGAGACAGCTATATATTTTGCAATGTTAATAATTATCCCAAAAAGTAAATAGAGAAGGCTCACTTTGAGCAGTGGTACTTTAATCATTATGCTGGATGGCTTATGATGATGCTAGTGCTGTCTCGCTATGGAGTTTAAAAGGCATGTTTGTATGGAAAAGGAGACATTATGTATACCGGAAAATCAGAGATGTTTGGGAAGAGGACTATATGGCAAAAGAGAATGACAGAAAAAAAAAGCTTCCTCTATGGTTAAGTTTAATATAACCACTATGAAATATCCTAGCAGTTCTTGCTCAAAAAACTTCACACTGTGGTTAAGGTTTAATTTAGTTGGGAAATAGTAAAATGGATTCTGTTGACAAACTACGAATGCTAGTTCATGAAAAGCAGAGAGGATGCTTTTAAAAGGGCAAAAGATAAAGGATAGAAGCTGTCAGTACACTCATTGCAACCATGGAAGGACTCAAGCCTGCAGAAAAAGTCTGATTTAAACATATCTGCATTATAAGAACTTTTTCTTTAACTGAATCATGTTCCAGAAGACAAAAGAATTACTTCCTCTGCATACCTGTAGAGACAATGGTTCAGAATAAATTTAGAAAGCCAGAAGTTAGGAGATAGGTTTTAATGGCATTATAGGGAAAACTAGACACAATTTTAAAGCTTTTGCTTGATTTCCTAATAACTTATAAGCAGAATTTATTTGTGCAGATATTCTCATGCTTCAGCGTGCCTTCTCCTAAACCTACAGAAAAACATATCTGTATAGAAAATAAGCCATTATTAGTCTGTCTCCTGAATACATAAAGTTAATTTACACAGAAAAATTACATTTTTCTGTGCTTTTACTTATCCTTCCAAATGTTGTACTACACTTGTTTAACCTAATATTATCTCCATATCTATAATCTGGATTGCTCTTTAGAAACCCATCTGAGGAGGTGAGAACATTGAAAAATATTATAACACCGTAGAAGGCTCCCCTTGGCATAGATGTTTCAATGCTTTAATGCTCTTAAAAAAAACCCAAAACAAACAAAACAACCACAAAATCAGTAGCCTGTTTCTATTCTGTATGGTACAGAATATGATGTATTTGTTTATTTAATTTGTTACTTTCTGTAAACCCTTCAATACTTTTTGCTAAAGTATATACTTGGCAATCATAGTGTTCTCTGTTAGAAGGGAAGACTCTAATTCTATACAAATATTACATTTCCCCTCAACTGAGTGTAGGAGACAAATATTTTGGGCTTTATCACAATTCAGTTCCTCTGCAAAATGATTTTTTTCCAGTTTTTCTGGTTTGGGCTAACACACAACATACTCTCTAATTTTTCAGCTAAGCCTCTTTCAAAACTTCAACTCCTGAAGCTTCCCAACACAGTTTTTCTTACAGTGGTGTTAAATTGATATGCCTGCTAGTTATCACCAACATAACATGTCATTGGTGTGTAAAGAGGCCACAGTTCACACTCAGCCTCATGTAAATTAAGACCATTCAGAGCTGGTTGGAGTGTTGATCCTGCTGGAAGGGTCAGACAGGCCAGATGAACCAAGCTTACCCTATGAAGTATTCCATGTCATACAGTCATACTCGGCATAAGAGCTTAGGGATCATGAGGGTTGACTCTCTTCTTTGACAGCCAGCACTCAGAGAGGACCTTACCTGTCTGCCATGAACCCATCCCAATGCTCCTGAATCCAGTTCCTGAGTCTAGCTCCAGCCCAGCCCTGAGTCTATCCCCTTACCCTGAAATAAATACTGTGGTAGCCCTAATATATGAAAGTAACTTTGACAACATTAGGACCCTTAAGGGTACAACTATTGTCATTGTTTAGCTTTGGAGAAGTTCTCATATTATACCACCCCATTCATTTATTTTGAGTTATCTGATAGTTCATATGATTGACAGCAATGTAGATTGTAATAAAGGGTAGGATTAATGGTAGCAAACTTCACAGGACATAGGGATAGATAGAAGTAACTGATTTAGCTCTTAGAAGAAAATAAACTATTCTATATGAAAATTACCAAAGGGAGGTGAAAAGCTACTTGACATGCCTGCCCAAGGGAGCCACAACTTTTCTAGATCGTCTTACTTTTTTCACTACCTTCTTGTGCCTGTTCTCAGCGGATGAATGCCTGCTGCTGAATTAAGCACATGCCTCCTGTGGCAGTAGGGGATGTCCTCTTTAAATCTCTTTCCCAGAGGGATTTTACTTTGAAGGCAAGTTGGCAGGTAGAAAAGTCACTCTTCCTTTCTCTTGCAGAAGCAAAGCGACATAGTGCCTTCCCTTTCCAAACCACAATCTTTCACCCTTCAGAAATTCAGGTACTGTGGATGTAAAGCCCGACTGTTCTGCTTTCTTTGCCTTAAACATTTTGCCTGAAGACTGCCCTTTGGTGTGTTTCGTGGTGTTCAGGCCTGATGAAAGAACTCACTAGGAGCCACGTGGTTTAGTTCTTGAAAAAGTGGAAAAACAAATGAAAATGAGAGTTCCTTATGCTGCAACAAGATGGAATAACACGTGCGCCATGGCAAGAGGAGCATGCATTGCAAATTTCTGGGTTAAAAGGGAGATTTTAATATTTGGACAAGCTCAGATCAGTGTTACAGGTGATTATAAAGTGTAATGTAGTGTTAGAGGAAGCACAGTTCCATATATGTTAATTTCTAGTATGTGCTGTGATAGGAGGAAAATTGCCACAAAAGGGATGTGTGTATCCCCAGGATAAGATAGCATGAATCTGTCTATGCTTCTATAAATATTTTAATCAGTGATGTAATTCAGGAACATAGGTACTCAAACAGGGTTTGTCTGTTTGTTACACACAGACCAATGAATTTACTTCTTGTTCATCAAGGCAGCTCTGACCTTAACGTTTTTATTTTCAGAATGAGTTAAAGTATTCTTAATACTTTAAAATCCTTTCAGGGTGCTGCAGCATAAATTTGATCACATAATATACTACCTTGATGACAGAAGTTTATTAGGGAAATAGAGAAATAAAGGAAATATTTTTTTTAATCACATTAAAAATAATCAATACCCAAACCTACTATAGATTTTATGTAATACTTTAGGTCACAGTCCAGTGTAGGTGATCTACAGTTTTAACCACCTGATGGAAGGAAAATGCACAAATTGAAGTATGTATATGTTTTTTAAAACCAGAGCAGCTATAACTAAGGTCCTGCTCGTAGAAGCATGCCCTGATGCTAAGGCCTTCTTATGTGTCTGAAGAGTGGAGCTGCCAGGCCAATGTCACAGAGAGTATTTTTCCCCTTCTTTTCAGTAGGAGCACATGAGGAAAGACAGGATCATGGCTGAACCCTGCCTCCATGTCAGGCAGACCACGGAATGTGTTCCGCCTGCATTCACAGGCTACCAGACTGATTACATGGGGGTTTTATATTCAGTAGAGGCACCATCTTAAAAAATGAAAATCTTTCTAACTCGAATTGCAATGTGACCCTCTTCACTTTGTGCTAGACTGAATTACAGTGTATTACTGCAGCACTGACAAGCTGAACATGCAGCTTTGTTCTTTTATGTTCTAGTGACATAGCAGCTAAAATTACTAATTACCAGAGATCAGAAAAATAGTCATGGATAAAGAATTTGTATTTTGCTGCATGAAGTCTACTGATTTCACTGCCTAAGTTTTCTTGTTATCCAAAGCAAAAGATTGTGATTTGAAATTTCTGCGCAATATCCTCCCATTTTGTTTTTTGTTTGCTTTTTTTTTTTTTCTTACAAATAGTAGCAGGGAGAAGGAGATGGATGGTCCTTTGGGATCTTTGGTCAATCAGTTATGGATGTCAGTCAAAAAATTCAGGTAACCCCATGCAGTGATACCAAAGCAGCTGCAGTAAAAATTCAGGGAAACTGTCTGGCCACACTCAGCTACTTTTTCACCTCAGGAGCATGGAAGTTAAGTAACTGTTCAACAGCTGTGACCCAATGGTACATGGACATTAATTTACATAAAAATACATTAATTGGCCTCTGACAGCTGGCAATGAAGATATTCTCCAAAACACACCTGTTTGTCTCATTATCCCCAAAAGTATTTTCTACTGTATTTTTATATAATTTAGGTAAAATATTGTAATCTGCTTTAATATAATATAGAATCTGCTTGATTGTTTTTGTAGAAAATTACACTAGATCAAATTAGTTTCCCATAGATGTTCTTTAAAAGTATATATTTAGCAGGTGTCTGGATAATTCTCAAAAATGATGAAACTTCTATTGTTGTATGAAGCATTATTTATATTTATAGCTATGTTATATGTATAAATTTTGTGGCTGTTAGTTATATTTATATTTTAGAAATATTAAGTTGCCAATCAATGTTACTAGAACATTTAAGCTATTCTATAATTAATAACTTTTTGGAGTACACAACAATGAATTAATTTTCTTATTCCTCAGGCAAAGTTTGTTGCTTTCATTTAATGGAACCCTTTGGAATGAGAAATATATAGCTGTTTTTCTTTGAAAACAGAAGCTTATATTCCTCACTTTCTTAAAATTTCTTCCATTAAAAAAATAATACAGGATTTTTAATAAAGAAATCCTTCCTGTAATTTTGTTCCTTTACAATCCTTTGCTTTGGTGGAGGGAATTACTTATGTATAGGTATGGGAGTTGTAAGTTTATGGTACTATGTTATAATTAGAGGCTTCACATGCTGCAGTTTCTGCTTGAGAAAATTTAAAGATAACACAACAATAAAATTGCAAACACATAAGAAACCAGAGCAGAATGAATGGAGAACTGAAGGAGACTCTAATATCCCAGAGAGCAGCTGACTGTCTAAGGGAAAATGAGATTATACCCTCAAATATATCAGAAAAAGAATATCAAATGTGTTTTCTTGTCTTGGCAAGTGCTCATCAGGTGATTAAATTGTCTGAGTGAAGTTAGTTTACAGAAATGTGTAGGTAAACTTCCATTTTAGACAGGTTTTCTTTAGTGGCCACAGGAAAAAAAAAACAAAACACCACAACAAAAACAAACAAAAACACCAACAATATTCTAAAACCTCTGTTTGTTCTCTACTCTGTAATTTCTGCCCTGGACCTCTTAGGTTGAATGGTGTCTTGTCACTTCCAGGGAGACAGAAAATAATACTGTATGCCTCATGTAACACCACCTAACACCTGAGCAAAAAGCTTTGTGAAGACAGAAGTTGTAGCAAGTATCAGTGTTATAAAATGAGGTTTTAGATCTTATGACAAAACTGACAGAAAGGAAATAGCTGTTCAGAAGGAAATTCAGAGGGGTTTTTTGTATTTTTTTTCTTTCCCTCCTTCAGAAAGTACATTACTTGAGTCAGTTCAAGCTCCAGTGTTTTCAGCTTTCACAGATTTTCTAGAAGCTTCCTGATGTCATATATAGCCACTGAGGCAAAGGGTTCCTGAGCAGAGGACCATGTGGCAAAACCGCAGCAGTAAAAAGCAGGAGATGAGAGGGAACCTCAGTGTCCCAACACCTCTGCAGAGTGGGAAAGGGCAGGCTTCTCATGAGAGAGTGGCAGGTCTGACTCAGAGTGGGTAGGGAGAGGAGTGATGGAGGCCAATCCCTCTCAAATACAAAAGCAGGGTCTGGGAGCACAAGGATGAGAAGCGTGATGAACAAGGTGGGCAAACTGGGCATTGTGTGTCAGAAAAGGGTGGTGCATCATCTTGCATGACAGTTTATGGAAGCAGGGTGCAGTCCGCTGCTGGCTCTAGGGAGTAACTTAAGTCATGATTGTTGTCTGCCCAAAAAAGGACCTAGCTCTGGTTTCCATTCACCCAAAGGTCATACCAGAAGGTGGCTGAGGTGGAGCTTCTACACAAATGTACAGCTGTCCAGCTCTCTGGCTGCAGGGAGTGCCTGAGTATGTCACTTGTACCAGAGGGCAGCAGAGACAAGATTTTTTCAGTGTGACCAGGTGAATGATTTGCTCAGCCTTGTGGTAAAGCTGAAAGAGGAAGTGGAAAAGTTAAGGAATATTAACATGTGTGAGAGGGAGATAGATTGATGGAGCCACACCCTACCTTCCCTGAAGCTAAGGCAGCAGACAGAGGCTCCATGAGAAGCAGAGGATTCCCTACCTTCTTGCCATCAAGCAAGTGGAGGGGACCAAAGAGATGGAGAAGAATGGAAACAGATCGCAGTTTGAGGTGACCCTCTTGGCCTTTTTAACTTTCCCAGTTGCTATTACAACAGTACCTGAAGGCACTGGTTGCAGTTCTAGTACCTGAAAAGAGCCTGTAAGAAAGCTGGGGAGGGTCTGTTTACAAAAGCTTGTAGTGATAGGACTAGGGGCAATGGGTATAAGCTGGAGAGGGGTAGATTTAAACTAAACATAAGGAAGAATTTTTTCACCATGAGAGTGGTGAGGGGCACTGGAACAGGTTGCCTAGAGAAGGTGCCCAAGGCCCCATCCCTGGAGCTGTTCAAGGCCAGGTTGGATGGAGCCTTGAGCAGCCTGACCTACTGGGAGGTGTCCTTGCCCAAGGCAAAGGGGTTAGAACTTGATGATCTTTAAGGTCCCTTCCAACCCAAGCTATTCTATGATTCTACACAACAGATAATGGGACTCTGAAACTTAAGGGCCAGGTGAGGATGTAGATGAAGGTCCATCCAGGGTGTTGCCTAGGGCAATCAGTCAGCCCCATGCATTGTATCTGCCTCTGTAAAGGTAAAAAAGGAGGATAATTGTCATAGGTAACTCCCTTCTGAAGGGAGTGGAGGACCCAATATACTAACTCGACTCAACCCACAGGGATGTCTGCTGCCATCCTGGGATGTGGATTTGAGATGTTACTAGAAAACTGCCTGAACTGGTACAACATTTCAATTATTACTTACCATTGTTTTTGAAGATTGGCAGTGATGAGGTTGCACAGAAAAGTCCAACGGAGACCACAGGGGACTTCAAGGCACTGGGACAATTGGTTGAAGGATTGGGAATTCAAGTAGTGTTTTTCTCTCTCCCATCAGTGGGAGGGAAACATTGAAAGGAACAAGAAAACTCACCTGAATAACACATGGCTCAGAGGGAGAAAAAGAGGCTGAGGGGAGACTTTATCACTTTCTACAACTACCTGAAATGAGGCTGTAGTGAGGCAAGTGTTGGTGTCTTCTGCAAGGTGACTAGTGATAGGATGAGAGGAAATGGCCTGAAAGTGCATCAGCTGAGGTTTTGGTTGGCTATTGGGAAAAAAGTCTTTACCGAAGGAATGGTGAAACATTGGAACAGGCTGCCCAGGGAAGTGGTGGAGTCACCATCCTTGGAGGTGTTCAAAAATATGTAGACTTGGTAATCTTTGAGGTCTTTTCCAAAACTAATGATTCTGTATATTTATCTTAAATTGCCACCTAGTGTGATATAAAGTAATCTTAACCTTTTTTTGTACTTAATCTTTTCTCTAATTCTTAATGAAAGCTTTTAGGCCTCATGTCTACAGAGCAAAATTTGACTACTCACTACACTGATTGTTGATAATGAGAAACTGTTAGTGAAAAGAAAACTAACCAAACCCAGAAAAAAACCCCAAATTATATTACTGTGTTAGAATTACATGGCTTGTAAGATAGTAAACTGACTTTTGAGGCAACTGCCATTAATGGTGTTTGAATACAAGTCTGATTTCTTGCATTGTCAGTTTGAATTCATACCTGTAAGATTCAGGATTTAAGAATCAAGTGTGTGCCTTGCATGTATCCCGTTATAATTTTAGAATCCTCCTGTAATGGAAGTGTGCATCTTTATGCACACTGTGCCTAATGTGGGTTCACAAGTCAGTGCTCAACACGTTATTTCTAGTTTGGCACAGAAATTGCATTTACATATTGATTGCAGGCAGCAAGTTTATTTATAGATACTGTCAACAGGTCTAAAATGTTACTTCCTCTGAGAATCTGGATACATCTAGGTATCTCTGAGGAGGAATGGAGCAGGGACTCCAGGCGCCCCAGCAGGGATTCCCCTGCAGTCTGGGAGAGAGCCCCGTGGGGCAGGTGTCTCTGGGAAGGACGCGGGCCGGAGCAGGGAAAAGTGTGAGGAGGAAGGACTGGAGTGGCAGAGAGGACTAACCACAGCCCTCCATTCCCTATCCCCCTGCTCTCTCAGGGGAAAGCAGTAGAGGAATGAGTGATGGAGGAGTGAAGTTGAACCTGCAGAAGAAGAAGGGATGTAAGGGGGAAGATGTTATAGGTTTTGGGGGTTTTGGAGGAGGTGGGTTTTTTTTTCCCCATCTAGCTCTATTTTACTTGATAATAAATTATTTTTCCCAATGTTGAGTTTGTTTTGCCTGTGACAGTAATTGATCTGAGTCTTTGTCTTTATAGTGACCCGTAAGCTCTTCCATCTTCTTTTATCTCCTTTTCTTGTCAAGGAGAGGGAATGAGAGAGTAGCTGGGTGGACATCTGGCAGGCAGCCAAGGTCAGTTGACCACGGGGAGTTAATTCATCAGGTAAAAAACATCCTGTGAGAGGTGACTATCTCTTCAGTCCACAGGACTACTGATTATTTATTTTCCTTTGTGTCAATGTTGCTTTTTGTTTGTTCTTCACCACAGATATGCAGACTTGTGAAAACACAGAGATGTTGTTACACTTGCTGTTTGCAAACCAGTACCATTACTTTGAGTCATGTTGTATTTTTCAAACCAAAACCTTCAGGGTCCCCTGGGGGACTCAGGTCTGCTTTCCTCCTGTGTGTAGGCATCATCCTCTTACTGTCAGAAAGAGTCTCCAGGTGTCATTTGCTGGTTTTGATCCTTTCATATATTCTCTCATATCTGGCTCACACTAGTTAAATACTGCTTATATATTTAGATCAAAATCTTCCTTTAACTTTGAATTCTCTGTCTTGTATAAGTTCATTATATTTTGGGTTTGTACTTCTGAGTACATTTTCTCATATTTTCTGTTGTGTACATAGAATAGCAAGTTATAGATATGTTCTACCCCTCTGCATATGCATTACCATCCAATATTCTACAATCACATGGTTTTCATGCATAAAGACCTGCCACTCTAGGGTAACCTCCTGTCTCTATGAGGGTGTCTAGAGAACTATCTCCTCTCAGGACTTGGAGAGTAAAATAGAGATTCTGAGACAGTATTACACATTTTTTTATCTTGCTCTGTATTCACATAACCCCTATGTATGTTCTTGATTTGTTAGTTACCTGACAGGGGGTGAACTGATGGTTTTGAAGATTCATTTCAGCAGAGCAGCTGATGTGCCTTGATTTAAAAAGCAAAACAAACCAAAATGTTTATTTTGAGTCCCTCAGGGTGTCAGAAACACTGAAATCCAAACTTATAAAGGAAAATAAAGAACATTTCATGTATTATAGGAAAAAATAATTATGAAGAGGTTTTTATGTCACGTACTTCTGGATGACCACCTCACGATTTTTTTTTTTTTCAACATAAGAAAAAGAGTTCTAAAAGCTTTCTTAATCCTGCTGCAGGCTGAAAAGACCACTGTGGGTCAGATGTGACCAGAGGTTTAATTCAGGTTACTGTTTAAGCCAATTAAGGTTTTTCACAGTTAAAATGGAAATTGTGTTGAGCATTATCACTAGTGTCCATTCCTGAAGTTTTTTAACAGTGAGAAATTTACTGCATTTGTTTTCTGTACAAGTCCTGTTTCTCCACTCTGTCATATGATTTCTGTCTAAAGAAAAACAATCTGTTTTATATCTTCCTTGCTGATATTTTTATACAAAATAAATTATAAAATCTTGGGGAACTTTATTTTACCTTACTTTGTATTTTCCACAATAGGATGCCAACATGCCATCAAATAATGCACTAAAGCAGATGGCTGGTATGTAAGGTACTTGCTACACCACTGTGATCATTTTTGAAAAGCAGTAAACATTTCATAAAAGATTAGTTGCTCTGTAGGGGAATTGTAACAAGGATTTTTAGGACCAATGCCAGTAGCATGCAGAAGGATTCTAATGACATATTGCTCCCAGTTATCTTCTTTACAGGTCTCCAAATCAACTTGTTGAGAGGGAAAAGCACAGTTTTGTTTTGTATTTCTTAGAGGAAACAGGTAGGATTCCATATGGAAAAAGACTAAGAGGGAAAACAAATAAGAGTCTGGAAACAGTGGCATTTGTGATGTTTTAGAGACCCCTGTTCTTTGAACAGAACAGCCTAGACTCCACTAGCATGATTTTCTAAAATCAATCTAGAGGTTTTCAAACAATACAAAAGATGAAAGAATTAGAATTTAAACTGTACTTAAACAGTAAAATCTCAAAATGACCAGATCAGAAGAAGAATACAAAAGGTTTCCGATAACTCTTTCGTTGCCCACTGTGCCTCGCTCTCTAACTTGGGATCAGCTAACTCAGTGGCTTCTTGAGTTGAAGCTATCTGTGCTTAGAGCACTCTGGCCTCAGAAAATTTTCTTTTCTTAGTCCCCTTAAGCCAAACTGTTCTATCTCTTCACCTTGCCATGGTTTTCTAGTTTCTCCTTAAGCTGCAGCTTCCCAGTATTGGATCATGGCCATCTCTCTTTGCCTCCCCAATAACCTTGCCAAGTATGGATGTCCGGCAGGTATAGAGGAGATAGAAAAGTAGACCTCTGTCAAAAGGGCCTACTTCACCTCCCCTAAATCATGTTCTTCTTCTTTAAGGACATCATATCCTTAGTTATAATCATATAAAAACACAAATGTCTCTCAGTGTGGAGAGATAAGAAGAAATCAAGGAAACCTACTGTTCGGTGAAAGTGAAGAATACTTGAATGAGAAAAGTGGGATTTACCTAAGAGACAAAAAAGGTGGCACAGAAAGCCCTTGAACAGCCAACATATTGATATCCAGTATGTATATTGCATTAATCTTACTTCTCGGGTCAACTGATTAAATGGAATCCTGTTATAATGTGCAATGTCACTTTGCTGTAACAAAGCGGGAGAACTTGGGAAGAGGGTATTGTTTTGGTTTGGGTTTTCTGTGTTTTTTTCTTCCCTCTGAAGCAGTGGTGACTGCTATGGATACAGAAAGGGTGTTGCAATTATAGAAGCACTTCTAGATTTCTTTTTATAATCTTTGCTTTCCATGTATATCATTTAACATTACAGCTCCAGGCATGCTGTGATAAATATGGTTGCTTCGCTGTCAGTGGTTCTTCCTTGTCAGAACTGAGACTGTTCTTGGAATGAGGAATATTTTCTGTTTCTACTATGTTTTGCACTATTTGCACTTTTTTATAGAATACGAAGTATTATTCCAAGTGCAGTTAAAGGAGCTTTTTTTTTAATTTATTTTAATAGGACTAAAATTCTGCCATATTGGAAAATGTGAGATAATCCCAAATAGAAACAAAGTGAGGAGAACTCAGTTGTCTAGCTATATGGGAGCTTTTCTTTTTTCACGTGACTTTAAAACTTAAATATGAAGAATTACTTTTTTTAATATCTGTTTCAGTCTTGGAAATGTTAGGCACTGTAGTAATAATCTGAAGAGATTGAAAACAATCATCAGCTTTCTATATCCATTATCTTAGATTCAGAGCATAACACACGTCATATTGAAACACTCAGTACTTTGCCCATCAGTGTATGGACAACAATACATTTTTTCCACAGTATTGCTCTGAGAATCTCATATTCATCTGAGTCTGCAGACTGACATTCTGATTTTTTCTTGACTCTGATTATTTTCTAGCTAGATAATAATTTATTATACATTAAAATCTACTACAGAGTTGTATTTGAATAATGATATTATTGAAAAAAAATAATGCCAGAGATACACTTACTAGTGTGTCATTTAGAATGACAAAAGCAATAAGCCAGAAGTCTAAAAATAAGAGTAAAAAGATTTCCAAGGAAACTGTATGATATTATCTCATAAGACATATGTAAACCGTCTTTAACATTAATTCCAGAGGAATTTATGCAGGAATGCCAAAGAGTGTTCCTATAAAATGTGGGCAAGATGTGTCATCTTATGTGTATTTCAGTGTCACATTTTATTGATATTTATTGATAAGTTCATATACAGTGTAGATTGAAAGAATACTTCATTGCAAGAGAGTTGATGGTGGTGGTGATGATGATGATTATTCCAAGTTTTATTTATGATTTATGGCTATTCTTTTTTTTTTTTTTCTTCTCTTCAGTGGTAAGCAGGATATATATAATATAGGAGGCTATTAGTAAACTTTTACACTGACAGCATATCCTGAATGGAAGAAGTAACAGTGGCAGAAAAGTGCCATTGCTAAAACAATGATTTCTGTATTCTAGTACTGCACATGTGAACACTCAAGTTTATGTACATTATACTCTTAATCTCTTAGCAAATCTCCTATCCTTACTTTTTAAAATAAATATGTTTGTCTGATCAAGTTATTTTGGTTCTCTATAGCCAAACATTCTTGCTGGCTTGTATAACATTTGCTCTTCTTTTTTCTGCATGTATGTAGTCTCATGCTTTTAAGAATGAAATCAAGCATCTGCTGATGGCATTTAGGGAGTCTGCCATTTACTCAGGTAGTCTTGCTGACAGGGCTTATTGCCTGCATCCCTCAGTTGCTCGAAATAGAAATGTGTGATTTGTACACCATACCAAACTGCAATTAATCAAGAATACAATTTAATTCTAGACAGGAATTAATGCTGGGTAGTTCTGAAGGCTTCTTCCCACTTGACCAGTACCCTTTTTCATAAATAAATAGTACATGAATTAATAACATATAATAATTCTTGAAGTAGAATTTGAGGTGAAGTCTAACACAACTCTTCAATGTGTATGATTTGGTTACATTTAGAAGTAGGTAAATGACTTCTTTTAGTCCCAGAATGACAATTATAAACAAATAAGAAAACCTTCTTTGTAGCTGCTACTCAAATGAGTATGTTGTCTGTTTTCATATAAATTTTCATATAGCAGCCAGACAAAGTAAAAAGCTAGATGTCAAAAACATATCTGGCCATTTCTGTTCTCTATATCACAGGCAAAAAAAATATTTTACATT
This sequence comes from Clamator glandarius, assembly GCA_033459285.1. NCBI lineage: Eukaryota > Metazoa > Chordata > Aves > Cuculiformes > Cuculidae > Clamator > Clamator glandarius. The sequence continues at coordinate 1,215,982 of JAUNZM010000195.1, forward strand.
GCTATAACAAAATGGAAAAAATACTCAGTGTCCCTGGTCTGGTCTAAGGGCCTAGTCAGACATTTGCTGCACTAGCATCATGTCTCATATAAGTGTGTACGTTCATTGCATGTTCACAACCACAAGCTGTCATGCTGGAGCTTACAAACATAAGAAATTGGAAAGATCTTTAGTCCTGTAGCATTCTGAAAAAGGCAGGTGCTTGTAGCCCTGTAGTGAAAAAAAGGAGACAGGATCATTTAGTTCTTAAAATATTTTATGTACAGCGAAACTGGAAAGCACGAGTTAACTGCCTCTCAACTTGGCTGTAAAAAGAACACCAGAGCTTACTATGTGAGATGTCTACTGAGCAGCCAGGAGCCATGGTGACTTCTAATGAAACTGTAAAGCAATTTAAGTTAGTGGAATCTGAAAATAAGTGACATTTCCACATAAAAATGTTCCCCAAGACAACATACAGGAATGAATAATAGTGATAATAAATATGCTTCAGAGGAGGAGAGGCAGAGGCAGAGGAAAAGGCAGTTATTTCTGGCAAAGTAAGCATCACTTTATTTTCTTTCCTATACAAACCCTCTTCTATTCATATTATGACCAACCTTCTTTTCTAACCAACACATTATTGAAAATTATTAATTCAGGAAAGTATTTTTTTAAGAGAAGGAGAGGCTTGGCTACAAGACAGAGATGTCTGTAAAGTATTTGGAAGGTACAGGTAACAAAACAATTGCTTTTCAGCTTAGAATTAAATTTGCATCAGTTTATCTTAAATTTATGCTGCTGGGAAGGTTATGCCAAACCCCATTTGGTGTAAATGCTTGTTCAGTCACAATCTATGCAGAAGTTGCTTGAGGAAAGCAGAAATTAAAGCAAAAAAGATTTTCTTCATTCTCTTTTACTCTTCAGTACTGGTTGTTCTTAACTTCTAACTCTCCTACTAAACTACCTTTGCCAGTATGTTCTCCATGATGTGAATTTATTGAGTTTTGTAAAAAGGGAGCAGTTAGCTTTTCCAAGACACATTAGCTGAGTAAAAGGTTAGAACTAGCTAAAGTCAGAAAAAAAAGATAATATTTCATGTAGAGAAAAGTATTTAATTTATGTTTTGTAATATTTTTATTTCTTAGGGAGAATGTGACAGATATTTTGAAACATATATAAAGACTGGACAACATCCATCAGAAACAAGTAATTGTATTTAACCTTGCTCTGGTGTCATAGAGAAGCGATGACATTTTGTCTCTCCCACACTATTTATCCATGATTTTGCAAACCAGGAATCAAGCTGCTAGGGTCGTCTGGAGCACTATGATACTTTCTCCATTATTTGCCCTTCTACATTTGTGGAACTCAGTGGGTGATAACCTATGTGTCATAGCCCTTGTGTGTTTATAATAACAGAGAATAGACAGGAAACATTATAGTAGGTCATAAAAATACTGTGATAACTTATATTAATAATCCAAAACACTGAAGCTTGAAGGGAAATAACTGCAGCATTTTAAACTACTCTGGTAGTATAGTGTATGCTTTATAGATAAAGTCATACCAAGCACAGTCAGTATCTCTCCCTAGAGTAGATTTTCCAGGGTTTTGTGCAATCTTCTTTTAATGACTAACGTTAATGAGAATACCAAAGGGAAATGGTAAACTTGACAGGAAAAAATCATTATACAGAATACATAGAGCAAGATGCTACTAGACAAGCAATTCAAAAACTTTTGGTGAGTTTTCACCACAACAGGAGATGAACATGTTTCCAGATTTCCTCTCCTGAGAATAATGTTTAGAGGGAAGTAGTTTAGGCTTTCTACAGCAATTTTCAGGGGAAAGTATACATATGAAGATTCAGAAACTTCCATTGACAGGTTGTTTAAAAAACCTCCAAGGTACAGCATCATCAAAAGATCAACAGAGAGGCACAGAAATGTGAGGAAGTTCAGATGACCTAATTATTGGGTAAAGTTTTATTAAATTAAGGGTTTAAAACTGTGTCCATAATCTGAGAGAACTGCATTCTTTAAGACTAGTTCCGTGTATATTTTTTGCTTGACTGAAAAGATGAAGCCACATTTTCAAGATCTTAATCATTTCATGCTAATGAGTCACAATTCTGAATCCTTATGTTCATAATTGAAGTCAATAGTTTAATGGCCATATGTTGGCTTACACATCAAAGCTAGATTTTGCATGGTTTAGTGGTGGTGCTGGGATACATCAGAAAGCTGAAGCAAAAATTGATGCTAAGTAACCAACATTTCCCTAGATAGAAGACCAAATGGCAGGGTGATGCAGATATAGTTATAGTAAATTCTCACACATAGTTTCTTTGACCAGGCAGTACATGTCATGTCCCTCTTTCTTCTTTTCCAGTAATGCAAGTTGAGATCTACAAAAAGAAATAAGTAAATTGGGATGAAAATATAGTGAAATGCCTGAGTACACAATTTTGAAATCATTCTCCAGCTTCACAATCCCCATTCACTTACTCACCAGTCCTATAGATAATATTATAGATATGAGATTTCAAAATATAGTTCAGTCTGCATATTTTTATCCAAATTAGTTCCTCTGTAAAGTTTATATTGCTGCAATTCCTATTGCTCAAATTACTAGATTATGTGAAATATAGACACAAATGCTTGCAATGAGTGCTTGGTGTTGTAATCTATATAGAAATTACCTTTATATTTAATGCTCCCTCTTCTATCTTTTGATAAGTATTTTGTTATCTTTTGTTAACTCATTTGTCATTAGGTGTAACCCAATGACGGAGTTGTCTGAGAATTGTTTGACACCAGAACTGAGATTTTTTCTTTCCTTTTTAACTGGGTGTTTCAGCATAGAATCGTCAAAAGTCTGTATTATTTCCTCTTTGATGGACTAACATTTTACCTGCTTTCTTAAAACCCTTCTTTGCCACATGCTATGATGGGTGGGTGAAAGGAGAAAATTGATAACTTTCTGGGCAAAGGATAATACTGTAATCAAGTCTTTAGAGACTCATTTATACAAATCTAATTGCTTTGCTATAGTCTTGTTCTTATATTCTGCTGTGTGAATCCTTCAGAATGTAATCTTATTGTCTGGAAATGCAAAATCAATATTAAAGGAAATGACGCAGCTAAGATATGAAAGGAAGAATTTTTCAAGTTAGAAATTATCATGTCATCTTTCCATTTGCCATATTAGAAACAAATGTTTTTATGTAAAATGTGTTTACCATATCTTTAGTCCATTAACACCCATTGAATCATAAATAAAAGTCATATTCATTGCAGTAATTCAGTAGGATATTTTAACCTTTCATACCTGAAGGTTCTTAAATAAAGTAGCATTTAGAAAGATGTGGAGATTATGCATACAAATGTCATTGATTTATTTATATTTTAAAAGTAGACTTATCTTCACAAAGAGACAAAAGACCTTTGTCTGCTATCTTGTTGACCAAAATACTTCACATATTAGGTGGTTCAATATGAGAACTCTCCTGGTGGCTATGATAATATGTTTTCTTTTACCTGTAAAGAAGACTTAAATTTCCTAAGTTGAAATACTGGCATGCCAGCCTTAGGTTTAGGATGCCTGTGCTTACATCCTGCTATGGCAGAGATTTATGGCCTTTGCACCAAAAAAGATGCTAATAAACTTCTGACAATATAGCATAATTTCCCCTCTTGATTAAGTGAATGCAACTACAGAAGAGGCTGTCAGAATGTGATATGCTGGGTATGACGTGATAGACAAGTAACTGGAAGTATTGTATTGATGTGTTCTTACTCATTATGTCTTTCTTAGACTCTGGGGGTCTCATCCCACACTGACCGCCTGTCCCTTAACTGTTTCAGGTATGAGGATGCATACATTCCTTTTCCCACAAAATATGCCTCATTCGTCTACATTATGCTTCTTTTCAGTAGATGAGCCGATAATGGCATCTGAGGTGTATAAGGGAGCTGGCTTTCCTCTTTCTTCTTGGCTTTCCAGATATATGATATAATTAAACTATACGATGAATGAATTCCTGCAGTGGTCCCCACTAGCAAGAGGTAGATTCCCTACCATTGAGTCTGTGCCTCTGTTGTCTAGCAGTCTGCGAAAGAATGAGGTGGACAAAGCATAACATGTTCTTTATCCTACAGTCTCTGTGTTGATCTTACTGGCTGTGGGATGTCTGCAGCTGAGATGACACACATTTGCTGGGTTTGAAAGACAGTCTTATTCAGCCAGCAATGCCTTTCAGTGATTACAGTGTATGGCTTCATGGCTTCTCTGTCCCTGTGGTTTAATTTCGTGCTTAGTTTTTGCATGAATAACACTATTGACATCTTAACGGATGCTTCTGGGTGTCCCTTGACAAAGGCCACAGTCAAGAGCTGAGATCTTTGGGGTATCTGTTTTTGTGGTTCTTTGCACATGAGTCTCCACCTGCAGAATGGGAGATACCAGCTTTACTTGACAGATAGTGTTATGTAGATAAACATGATGCTTCAGCTTCATAGTAACAGTGGCATATTTAGCCTATGTAAATGTAAGTAAAAACTTTAAACAACTTAAACCCTCCTTTACTAAAAATCTAGATACAGAAAATGGACATAATATCTCATGTTTTTAAGCACTGTGATCTTTTCTATATCTAAAATTCGTGAGTGAGAATTTGGGGTTTTATTTTTAATTTTAATAACTCAAAGAAATGAAATAACTGTGCTTTTCCTCTTCACTCCACTGTATATCCTTTATCCTCATACTAAGAGAGGAAGTAAATACTATATCTCAGATTTGCCTGTCTATATCCCCGATTAGTTTTTACAACTGTATCATTTCTTTCCTTGCAGCAATGAAAATCTTAAATCTAGTTTTTACTTGTATTGAAATGTCTTAAAATGTGTATTTATTAATGTCACTGTATAATGAAAACATTTTATTTTAGCCTTCTGACACAGTGGTTTATTGTTTTATTACAGATCAGGAAAGAACAATTTTGTGCTATACAGAGGCTCCCCTATATTGTCCAAGGCAGTCATCCTCAAAGTCAACATGAGTTTGACCTTAAGGGAGAAGGGGCAGTTGCTTTCCTTCTATTGATTTACTGCTGCATCCACCTTAACTTTCAATAAGCAGAACCTCACAACTGGCAAGTTTAAGCATGTACTTCTTCAAACTTCATGCTAGGTGACTAGTTAAAGCACAATCTTTCAGTCCAGTTGCCAAAATACTTGGTTTTAGTTGTTAGGAATACCTGATCTGCATTATGTTAAAGGCTTTTTTACATCACTATAGCAGTATAGAGAGGAATTAAATATGATTACATTTCTGCATACTTGAAGGTATCTTTATAATGTAAGTGAGGCTGTAAAAGTGATCTGGTGCAAATTCAGATAGTGAAATCCTGATTCCACTCAGTGATAAAAGTCACATTGATTTTAATAGAACTAAATCTCACTCAATTTTTAGGGCTGGAAGAGGTCATAATAATCATCCAGTCAGAGCTACAGCATACTACAAGAGAGAATTCTTCAAGTGTTTCATACATAAAGTCTGTAATTTCTGCTTGAGCAATAACATATTTTTCAGGAACACACAATTTTCATTTGAAGTTCTCAGTGATTAAGAACCAACTATTTTCCTAGGTACATAGTCAAAATAGTTGATTAGAGTCACTGATAAAAGTATGCACCTAGTCTAATATCAATCATCTAGCTTCCACCTTCAAATATTTGATCTCATTCTGCTTCATTTGTTAAATTAAAGGGCTATTTGCAATCAGAAATCTCATTGTAAGTAATTGTGAGCTGCAATCAAATCACCTCTTACCCTTTCTATGGATAGATTAGTAACTCTGCAAACCACCTTTTTCGAATCTTAGGTTATTCAATTAATATTTTTTTATTACTTTTCTCTTTTTTCTGTAGCTTTTTTTAAGGCATTGATACCAAAAAAAAAAAAAATGTACTGTTCTAAGAGATGATATTTAATGCCAGGATGCAGAAAAAAAAGGAGAGTAAGTATAGCATTTTTTCAATAAATATAGTAGTCTCTGAATGTATCTATTTTATGTTAATCTAACTGCCAGGAGTTAAACCAAAGGTGGCTGTTTAGAGATAAGGAGGACACAATAGCAAAGACATGATGTATGGAATAAGCATCTGCAGACTACTCAAAATAAAAGTGTGTATGTCCATTGCTTGGTAAACAATTATATACAGCTTGGCATATTTTACATTTAGCTAATTATTCCCAAAGCTCAGAGTTTTAAATCAAAGAGAACTTAACTGTTAAAAAACGTTGATTGGGAAAGATGCCATGTTTTCAGCACACTGGTAGTAAAGCACAGACTGAACAGGAGACTCGAGATCTGCAGCCATTAGTCCCATTCCCTACATGAGAGAGAGGGAAACTTAACGATAGCTGAGTTATATAAGATAAAGATACGAAAATATGCAAATAGGACTCTGTACTGTGCTGTATATACACTACGTAGTGTGCTGTGTATCCTTTGAGAATTGAAAGCTAATATCCAATATGCAGTTTCTCCATCATTTAAGTAAGATGCTTTCAGAGATGCTTGTGATAAAAGGATGCATATGTGTAAGCACAACAGGTTCTGTGATCAACAAGAGAATTTTCTGAGACACCATTTCTTAGAGTAACTATAAAGTCAGGAAAGGACCTCTCTTACACATATACAGCCAAAGGACTCTCAGGAGCCATAAAATGTATCCTATATGTTGTCCTCTGTGACCTTCATGAAAAGTTTAGTCTTCATTTACATGAAGTATTTTGTCAGTTATCCAGCTCTGTGTTTTCATGGCATTCTTTACTACCTTAGCATTATACTCCACCAGGAGTTCATCCTGGATCTATTAGATATTCATTTTCTCAAAGGTCTGTTCAGACTTCCTGCTTTCTGAAATACAGATTAACCTACCTAGTGTAAGTGTTATTTTCATTCTTAGTTTTCAAACATGATTTTATACATCCCTGCACACATAAGACCAATTGAGACTCTGTTACCAAATAAGGCATATTCTCTACAAAGTCTGCAGGATTGCTTTTTTCTTAGCATTATTCACTATGGATCTGCAAAATTTAATGGCAGATTTCAATATGCACTGGGACAATTTTTTTTTCCTCTTTTAAGAAAGGCTCCCTATTTGGCTCTTCAACCTTGTAATTAATCATTCCTGCTAATCATTCCTGTCAAACATTTTAGGCAAAATTATTTTAGAAGGAGAAAAACTGTAGGTTTTTTTTCTCTGTAGTTCTCTGAGTTGTTAATGTTTGAATAATAGAAGATAACATCCTAACATACCAAACTGACTATTTAAATTATAAGCTCTGTTCCAAGAGAAGGAAATGTGAGCCTGTACATACTGTTGGTACTTTTTTGCTCTCATTTTTGGTTTTAATTTTCTGTTTCAGATAATGATAGATTTTTTCAGGTTGAGAAGGGATTTTCAGAGGCTGCCACTTTGTCTTCTAGTCAGTGCTAGGTCAATACTGAATTCACCCAAGATTACTCAGGGCTTTATCCAGCTGGGTTTTAGAAACCTATGAGAGCGAAGACTGCACCATCTCTTTGGGCAGCCTGTTCTACTGCTGAACTGTATACACGGTGATTTTTTTGTCCCTTTTACCTGTCAGAATCCATATACATTTTGGAACATATTTCATCTTTATGAGTTTTTCTGTGAACATGGCACTCAATACTCTCACTGGATGCTGGAATTGCTCTGTGTGCTTCTCTGTATCGGGATACAACCGAGTGCATTTCATTTCAAGATAACTAAATATTTCTGATGGTTTTGGGTGTTCGGAGTATTTTAGCTGCTTTGTTTGTTTGTTTGTTTGTTTGTTTATCTAAAATACTAATTCCATAGGAAAAATGCACATTTGAGAATGTTTTCTCTGAAAAAGAAGAAATACAGGTCTGTAAAAAGTCTGCGGGTTTTGCTGATACTAAGTCTCAGTTTGGATTTTAACTACTGGTTTGACATCCTTGCAGGAGAATGAGATTTTTGCCATAACTAATGGTTTTCCAAATCTTTCAAATGTAAACATGGCTTTCTAAGAGGAAGCAAAGATATCCCATAATTAAGGAGACAGAGTAGATTTCATTCAACAGGTGCTTGAGGAGCAGAAGAAGTGTTTGAATGGGTGTAATGTGCCAAAACCTACTGCTTGAAAATAACATGGGATAAAATAAGGCACAAGGGTGTCTGGAAAGAAAGATCTTATGCCATGACCAGGTCTGTTGGAATATTAAGCATCATTCAAGGTCATGGTAAGAACAGCATCATCTCATACAGCTGCACCATTCCTTTAGCATCATACTGTATAGGTGTTTTTCTGCAAAAAGGAAAGAAAAAGAAAGATAAATTCAGTGAAGATTCAGAAAGACATACTAAAGCCCTATGCAAAGTACTGGGAAACACAAGACTGACTTTTATATAGACTACCATCAATAGTTGTCGGTGAAAATATAAAGAACTTAATTCCATATAATTATAATAGTACCAGCAATACAGGAATTATTAAGGATGTGCTTTGAAATTAAAGTCAATCCACTAACATGGATTGTTGCCAATATATTAATTTTTATATTTATTCTGTCTCTTCTATAAACAGCTGGGGTCAATCTCTAGATCAATGCCTCTTGTTCTTGTGGGAGACTTCAATCTTCCTGATATCTGCTGGAAGTACAATAGAGCAGAAAGGAAGCAGTCTAGGAGGCTCTTGGAGTGTGTGGAAGACAACTTCCTTGCACAGCTGGTGAATGAACTGACAAGGGAAGGTGCCCTCCTGGACCTGCTGTTTGTGAACAGAGAAGGCCTTGTGGGGGATGTGGCAGTAGGAGGGCACCTAGGACTAAGTGATCATGAGATGATAGCATTTTCTGTTCTAGGCTAAGCAAAGAGGGTGATCAGCAGAACAGTAGCATTAAATTTGCAGAGGGCAGACTTTGAACTCTTCAGAAGGCTGGTTGGCAAAGTCTCTTGAGAGACAGTGCTTAAGGGCAAGGGAGCCCATGAGGGCTGGGAGCTCTTCAAAAAGAAATCCTTGCAGCTCAGGAGAAAGCCATCCCCATGTTCCAGAAAAAAAGCCGGGGAAAAAACAAGCTTAGTTGAACAGAGAGATCTTGAGTGATATCAAGAAGAAGAGGAAGGCTTATAAGCTCTGGAATAGGGGACAGGCTTCTTGGGTGGACTACAGGAGGGAAGTGAGATTGTGTAGAGAAAAAATCAGAAGGGCTAAGGCTCAGCTAAAAATCAGATTGGCAAAATCTGTGAAAGAGAACAAAAAATCTTTCTATAAATATATAAATAATAAAAGGAGGACTATGGAGACCATACAGTCCCTATTGGATACAGAAGGAACAACAGTGACAGGGGATGAGGAAAAGGCTGAAGTACTTAATGCTTTGTTTGCCTCAGTGTTTAATTGTAAAAGAAGTTGTTTCCTTTGTATACAAACCCAGGAGCTTGAGGAGCAAAATGAGGCTCCCATGGTCCAAGAGGAGGTGGTCAGAGCCTTGCTAGCCCGACTAGACATGCACAAGTCTATGGGGCCAGATGGGATTCACCCGAGGGTATTGAAGGAGCTGGCGGATGTGCTGGCGAAACCCCTTTCCATCATCTTCCAACAGTTCTGGATGACTGGGGAAGTTCCACTGGACTGGATGCTGGCTGATGTTGTGCCCATCTACAAGAAGGGTCACAGGGAGGATCCAGGGAACTACAGGCCTGTCAGTCTGACCTCAGTGCCAGGGAAAGTCATGGAACAGGTGAACTTGAGTGCTATCATGAAGCACATGCAAGAGAACCGGGTGATCAGGCCCAGTCAACATGGGTTCATGAAAGGCAGGTCTTGCCAAACTAACCTGATCACCTTCTATGACAAAGTGACTCAGCTGCTGGACGAGGGAAAGGCTGTGGATGTATCTTCTTGGACCTCAGTAAAGCCTTTGACACAGTTTCTCACAGCATTCTGCTATGGAAACTGTCAGCCTCTGGCCTGGACAGGCGCACACTCTCCTGGGTGGAAAACTGGTTGGATGGCCGGGCCCAGAGAGTGGTGGGAAATGGTGCTAAATCCAGCTGGAGGCCAGTTACAAGTGGGGATCCCCAGGGCTCAGTCTTGGGTCCAGTCCTGTTCAATGTCTTTATCAATAATCTGGATGAAGGCATTGAGTGCTCCCTTAGCAAGTTTGCAGATAACACTAAGCTGAGTGGAAGTGTGGATCTGCTGGAGGGTCGGGAGGCTCTGCAAAGGGACCTGAACAGGCTGGACTGCTGGGCAGAGTCCAATGGCATGAGGTTTAACAAGGCCAAATGCCGGGTCCTGCACTTGGGGCACAACAACCCTGTGCAGTGCTACAGACTAGGAGAAGTCTGTCTAGAAAGCTGCCTGGAGGAGAAAAGGAGGTTGTAGAGAGAAGGGTGCTGGCCTCTTCTCCCAAGTGATAGGGGACAGGACAAGAGGGAACGGCCTCAAGCTCCTCCAGGGGAGATTTAGGCTGGACATTAGGAAAAATTTTTTCACAGAAAGGATCAATGGGCACTGGAACAGGCTGCCTAGGGAGGTGGTTGATTCACCTTCCCTGGAGGTATTTAAGGCACGGGTGGACGAGGTGCTGAGGGCCATGGTTTAGTGTTTGATAGGAATGGTTGGACTCGATGATACGGTGGGTCTCTTCCAACCTGGTTATTCTATGATTCTATGATATTTGATTATACTCAGATACACCTAAGTCCTTTATCCAAATTAAAAATGGTGTCTTTATTTTGAAAAAAAAATTATGCCCACAAAGGCATTGTATACCTTCTTGTGTGCAGTGTATGATTCTGCTAACTGGTTTTATGGAGATACAATGGGTATACTTTGGATATTACCCCTTCCAGTCAAATAGTAGCATATATTAGCATCAATACCGTTTCCATTGCTAACAATGAAATTCACAATGAATGAACTTTAGATTATCATAAAGGAATACAATTCACATTCCTTCTGGGAGAAGAAGAGGGCAAGTGTATGTATGTATGTATATAGTGAGAAAGCATTCAATAATAAATAATAAATCAGAGCATTTTATTTATTGTAATACTTATTCTACTCCTTAATACTTTGGAACTCGGGTAAGAGTTTCAAATAATGGAGTTTTTATTCTCAGATTTTCCTTTGTAGGGTAAAGGTCATTCCTACTCTTATTTTGAATATATTTTTCTGTTTCAAGTTAGTTAAAAAATAATAGCCAGCTGATATATATGAGCAGGTTTTTTTTGTGACAATGAGATACCTGCTAATTTACATTGCATTGGATGGTTTCTCAAAAGAACTTTGAGATGTAATAAGAATCATAAGCAGTAAGTAACTACCATGATGAAGAGGTTTGTATAGTGAAACTAGAAAAATCCTGTGAAATGATGCTATATTCATTCTCTGAGTAACTAACATGCTCATCACTGATGTCACCAAGGCATAGTCATTGAAAAACAAAGTAATTAATTTGTATTGATTTGTGCTGATTTGACCTTTGCTGTTTGTTTGCTGGCTAGCTATGTTTTCTGATTTTTTAAATAACATTTCATAAAAATGCTAGGTGACAATTCTCTGTTTCATCAAGCATTCCTATGTGAACATATTCATTACAAACGTATTGAAATAAAAAGTATTTTCTATTAAATAATAATCTTATTTGGTCAACATTTTTGTCAAGCTATTTCCTTTATAAGCTTCTTCAATCTCACTCCCCTTTTAATTACAAAACCGAAGGGAAAATTTTTGCTTAGTTTAATGACTTAATTTTTTGTCTTATTTTCAAAAAATTGCAGTTCAACAGTTGGCTTTACCATGTATCGCTGCCAAGACTGCATTTGAGTGCATGAATAGTGAATGTTTGTGTTTTGAAACCAAGAAGCATACTCAATATGTTTTGAAGCAGACAGGTACAGCACAGATAGCAGAAATGCTGGTCCCTTTGGCAGCTGAGAATTTGCAGCTAAGAATTCCTTCAAATTCTCAGCTAACTGTTTTTTCTAAACAAGGAGTAATTATTCCAGTCCATTCTGGCTTTAAGTCATGCTCCCGTGCCTTCAAGTTGCATCAGACACAATATGCCCATTTGCATTTCTCTCAGACCTCTGAAACACTTTTGACTCATTATTCTTTCTCTTACTAAATGAAAATAATCTGCTATTTAATCACTTGCTTACAAGAAATCACTTGCTAACCTGATATGCTTGGCAAATTTCCCTTTTAGAGCTGCTGATTGTATTCAAAACAGAAATTTGCCATGTTCTACTGCTAGGCCACGTAGCGGGTCACTAGACAGGACACAGCTAAGCTGCTGCTGATGTATGTATTCACTGAAATTATTTCAAAGTCAATATCAGGTCTTTCTTTCTGAATGCCAGTAAGATAATTACAACAAATGTTACAAACAAGCTAGATCACAGAGGAAAATGTTCTATCTAGTCCTAGTGTCTCTTAACAGCTATTGCTATCAGTCATTATTAAACCTACTTATTTTGTAGTGCTATCAGATGCATATTTAAATTGCACGTGCTGCAACTGAGATAAAGTAACTGTTCTGATGTCTGTAATTTTGACCCTTTGTCTGATGGTTTATTGACAGTTGTATCTAAATTCATCAAATTATGCTTTATAATAACAGTAGCAGTATTCTAGAAGTGTTTGAAGAGTTGAACAAAGGTCAAATTCATCTTGTAGCAGACTGTGCATATGCACTTCCCTACAAAAGAAATAACACAAAAAGTTTTATGAATCCAGGATCCTTTTGATGTTCCTTCCCCGTCTTATTTGGTGATCTTTAAAAATGTACTTTCAGTGTTATAAACCACTATTTCTAAAAATAATAATAATTATAATAAAAATACTTTCCAACCATTAAGAGTAATGACATATCTGAGCTTTATAACTGTATACTTAATACCAATATAGTGTTAGGGGCTGCTGTGGGTTAACCTTAGTCAGGAGCTAAGTACCACACAGCTGCCATCTCATTCCCCCTGTAGTGGAATGAGGCGGAAAACTGGAAGTGCAAAAGTGAGAAAACTTGTGAGTCAAGATCAGGACAGTTATTAGCTGAGAAAAATATATAATAAAACATATGAAAGAAAACACAGGTAGGTAAATACAATTACTCACAAATAGCTGATGGACATCCAGCCAGTTACAGAGCAATGGCAACCCCTCATAAATTCTGTCCCTGGTTTTACTGCTGAGGGTCAACTATCCTTTCTGTCAATCCCAGCTGTGTTCCCTATCAGCCTATTGTCTGCCCCTAACCTATTTACTGTGGGGGCAGAGCGAGAAATAGAGAAAGCCTTAATGCTGTGTAAGCACTGCTCAGCAACAGCTAAAACACTAGTATGTAGTCAGCATTGTTGTGGTCACAAACGAAAAACTCAGCACCTTAGAGTCTGCAAAGAAGATAATTAACTCTATCCCAGTCAAAACCAGTACTAAGGGGCTAAGCATGCATGGTATCAAACACTGTCTTCATGTATGCACCCTTATTTTTTTGTCTCTGTTGTTTCACAGGGCAAACATCTCAATTCTTCATGTCTTTGTCACTGCTAGAACATTTATTTTCTTACATAAAAAAGGCATGTGTTTTTATTAATCAAGATCTTGGAGCTGCTTTCTGCTGCTGTGCTATTTGAAAGTTTATGCACCAGAATGTGTTATAACAATGTTAGAACAGATGTAATATGTATCCTTAGGGAACAGAATATACAACAAAAATTGTGATGGAAAAATAATTACTGTGAGGTGACTGTTATACTGCATCTCCACAACAATACAACTGTATGTAATTGCACTGCCATAGATGAGCATATCTTAAGGATGTCAGGCTTTAAACCAGATCTTAAGATTGACAATACTCCAATAAAAGACAGTGTCTTCTTAGAAAGATAACTCTTTGATTCAGACTTAAATCAGAGTTTTATTTTGAAACTATATAATTGGGAAGATTGCTAAGATTATAAGGACTTTTTCTTTTTAAAAAAAATTATATGTTTTAAAATATCACAGAATACTGCCATTCATATAGGTGTAAGCACAGATTTCAAATGGAAGACTGCTCACCTGTATTGCTATAGTCTTGCCACTTGCTGTTCTCTCTTGACCATCGCAGTTGTAAAAGAGTAACATAATCTATGAGCTTTATTTTCCAAGGACGTGTTGCCACAAAATTATAATAGCTGCTACCCAAGCTCTGAGCATTGCAGCTGTAACAGTATGGTGTCACCATTAATGTCTTTGCAGAGATGTATATGTGAAAGCCGTGTGTAAATTCCCATTTCATAGGTTTGGAAGCTTTTCCAGACATCTGAATCTTCCCTATTCTGCATGAGATATGAAAAAAAAAACAAACAAAAACCAAAAAAACCCAAACAAGCAAAAAAACCCCAACAAACAAAAAAAACCCCAAAAAACCCCAAAAAACCCCAAACCTAATTCTTATATATAAAATCAATAGTTTATAGAATACATTGCAGGATTTTTTAAGGAAGCTAAAACAATCTCCTCTTAAGACAGAGTCCTTAGTCACATACGTACCTCATGTGATTTCAGGGGGTTTGGTGTAATTTTGAGGTGAGCAAAGGACTGACTTAAGTCAGTTTTGTTTGGCTGTTGTGTTGGGTTTTTTTCTTACCTGGATCTATGTGCAGACTCATGCTGCTAGCATTTCAGTTGAAGAATGCTTTTGGCTAGTTCTATGGTATTAGTCAGATAAAAAAAGAAGCACTGACTGAGTATAAAAGTTAGTAATTTCTTGGCACACTTCTCATGAATTAGGCCCATTTTCACTATATGAAAAGTAACTTAAGTTCCCACTTAAGTGTTTTCTAATAATTTGCATAATATACATTAATTTTTAAAATAAAATCTCTAATTTTAGACTGACTTTATTTTCCACTTGTTACTCTAAGAAATACAAACAAATATTCAGTAAACCAGGAAATGTCAAGATGTGCCCATAAAAGACACCCTTCATCCATCTAAAACTGATATTATTATCCAGAAATGAAAGAGATAGAACTCCAACCAGTATAAAAAGGTTGATTGAGATGCTAGATTTTTAATCAAAATAAAATTATGTTATGTTTCCTAATTAAGTTTTTATTGCATACATTTGTTTCTCCTTAATTAGATAAGTAAAACTCTTTGTTTACAGTTAAATAAATTTGCTTGGAGTGTAAACTGCAGCTAGTATATAAACCTTTGCATTGTCTGTCAAGTCCTACTCTCCTGAAAGGATCACATTTTCTTTCTCTATCTCATACATGCAAGCACACTATAAAACCATTAAATTACCACATTTGAAAGGAAATAAATAGGCTACAATTTCCCTTAAAATGAGTTCATTTGTTAACTTCTAAAATTTCCCTTGGCAATTTTCAGACATAATGGATAATACCACTCTCTCAGTACTTTCAGCAAACTTTTTTTCACTCTGAGACTGTTGTTAATGTCTTCACTCTCTAGTTGATCAAAGTACTACAGATTTGGTTTAAATTATTATTGATATTTGTTTGTGTTGCTTAAACCTCTTATAGTTCATATTGCAGAAAAATTTTGACTAAGCCTTACAAGAAAAAAAGTAGAAGACACATTTTTATATCTACAAATTTTGGAATACTTTGTGTGCAAATGTATGCCTGAGATCAATTTTACAAAGCATAAATTTTAGTTAGAGAAACACAAAAATAAGAGTCCAGATCTTCAAAGTTATGATAAACAAAGCTGTCATTTAATACTGAAGTCTTTCTTGGATCTAGACAAGCAAGGTAACAGAGATATTTCTTTCTGAAAATCGTGTACACAGATAAAGAAATTTTTAATATCTGTAAATTCAGATTTAAATATTTTTAAGTTTGTATAACAGCAATAATTTTGGGGAAATATTAGCAATTTACCCTAACCGTGGAGGTGTTCAAGGCTAGGTTGGATGAGGCTTTGAGCAACCTGATCCAGTAGAAGATGTGCCTGCCCATGTCTAGGGGTTTGGAACTAGATTATCCCTTCCAACCCAAACCATTCAATGAGTCTATGACTCTAGGAATTTTTGAGCACCAAGATCTTCATTACTTTTATTGTTTGACTCAGCAATATAGAAAAGTATTATTATGTTTTACAAAATGGGAAACCTCATTACTCTCTCCAACTACCTGAGAGGAGGTTGTGGAGAGCAGGGAGCTGGGCTCTTCTCCCAAGTGACAGGGGACAGGATGAGAGGGAATGGCCTCAAGCTCCACCAGGGGAAGTTCAGGCTGGACGTCAGGATAAAATATTACATGGAAAGGGTCATTGGGCACTGGCAGAGGCTGCCCAGGGAGGGAGTTGAGTCACTTTCCCTGGAGGTGTTTAAAGGACGGGTAGATGAGGTGCTGAGGGGTATCGTTTAGTGATTGATGGGAATGGTTGGACTCGATGATCCAGTGGGTCCTTTCCAACCTGTGGATTCTATGATTCTATGAAATAATGCATAAAGTTTAAGATTTATCTTGCCTACATTGTGTTATGTGAAAGCTGAGTGTTTAATTTAAACCACATCTATGGGTATTTCCAAAGCTGATGAAGATAGTCCAGCATTTCTGCAGTGACTTATCCCATCTATGATCTACAAGATAATTTTCAAATTAGGTAGGTTATTTAAATAATTTTCATATACTCCAGTTGTTAATGAGGGAGTTTCAATGGCTAACTACAGCCATAAAATTGAATTTATCTAGCCAGATTTGAAAGATATTAATGCTTCCCTAAAAAACTGATAGCCATACATCCCTGTGTATTGAACATTGTTTAGTCACAATTCCAAAATACAGCACCGTACAAGCTGCTATAAAGAAAAGTAATTCCATCTCAACTAAAAACAGTACCACAAGAAAAAAATATTAGACAAGTTTCTGCAATCTGTTCCCACTTTCGTACTTTGATAGTTATCCAGTTGCTGACAAGAACTGCTAAAGGCCAATGCAGTCCCCTCAGATATCAGTGGCAATTTTGTTTCCTCAATTTCAGAAAAAATACTGAATCTTAGGGATTTCCCATTAATAAGTATTTTCCTATCAGTTCTTCCTCTGTCCTAAAGACTCTGAACATCCAAGTTTTTCTGTAAGGGCTTAGGCTTGAGGGCTTAGCTTCAATAGAATCTAAATATGTGCTTAAGCATTCTACAGGAAAAAAAAACAAACCTCCTCCAATGTAAATAAGACTGCAAATAGAATACTTTATCACCAATAGTAAGGTAAATATCTATCATTCTGAAATTGCTTATGTTTGATTACATTCATTGTTGTTTCTGTAAAATCTTATTCTAGAATATAACATATGAAGGATGCTGCATGACATCAAATGTAGTGAGCTTTGCAGAATCTCCATTTTCCCTACACTAAACTACACTGTAGCCAATAATTACAATGTCTTGAGCTGTCAGAGAACATGCATACTGAGGAAAACCCAAAAATGGTACTGTATTTTTAAAAAGTTCTGTAGCACAAGTGAGAGAAGGAAGACTACGAATTTAAAGAGAGAAAGATACAAACCCATAGTTATCATTTTGAGTATAAACCTTTCAGCTGTTTCCTTATCAGATTTCTAAGTAATAAAACTAGAAAAAACAGAGCAAGTTTTGGTGCTAATGAAATTAGACACTGCAGCACATACTAATATAACAGTGAGATGTTATAAGGCTCTTGGTTTATGCCTTTCTCCAGGATTGTTTTTAATTCAAGAGAGATTGTTTTTGACTAGATGATTTTCATTCCTGCTCCAAAGTATAACATATTTGAAAAATTACCAGATCACAAGAACAAAATATCTGCCATTTCTGTGCTGCTGACCAGCACATTCATATAATAAATGGTGTATTTCAAGATTCTTAAAGTTTCCAGCCCCTAAAAGGGTCCAACCCTGTTCAATGTCTTTATCAATGACCTGGATGAAGGCATCGAGTGCACCCTTAGCAAGTTTGCAGACGACACTAAGCTGGGTGGAAGTGTGGATCTGCTGGAGGGTCGGGAGGCTCTGCAAAGGGATCTGAACAGGCTGCACTGCTGGGCTGAGACCAACGGCATGAGGTTTAACACGGCCAAATGCCGGGTCCTGCACTTGGGGCACAACAACCCTGTGCAGTGCTACAGACTAGGAGAAGCCTGGCTAGAAAGCTGCCTGGAGGAGAAGGACCTGGGGGTGTTGGTTGACAACCGACTGAACATGAGCCAGCAGTGTGCCCAGGTGGCCAAGAAGGCCAATGGCATCCTGGCTTGGATCAGAAACGGCGTGACCAGCAGGTCCAGGGAGGTTATTCTCCCTCTGTACTGCAGGTGAGACTGCACCTCGAATCCTGTGTTCAGTTCTGGGCCCTTGACCACAAGAAGGATGTTGAGGCTCTGGAGCGAGTCCAGAGAAGAGCAACAAAGCTGGTGAAGGGGCTGGAGAACAGGCCTTATGAGGAGCGGCTGAGAGAGCTGGGGCTGTTTAGCCTGGAGAAGAGGAGGCTGAGGGGAGACCTCATTGCTCTCTATAACTACCTGAGGGGAGGTTGTGGAGAGGAGGGTGCTGGCCTCTTCTCCCAAGTGACAGGGGACAGGACAAGAGGAAATGGCCTCGAGCTCCTCCAGGGTAGATTCAGGCTGGACATCAGGAAAAATATTTCACAGAAAGGGTCATTGGGCACTGGCAGAGGCTGCCCAGGGAAGGGGTTGATTCACCTTCCCTGGAGGTATTTAAAGGGCCGATGGATGAGGTACTGAGGGGCATGGTTTAGTGTTTGATAGGAATGGCTGGACTCTATGATCCAGTAAGACTTTTCCAACCTAGTGATTCTATGATTCTATTGTCATGTTATTGCACAACAAATTCTTACTGATCTTTAATATTTTTAATTTTCTTGCATACCTTCCTATCTTCTATTGCTCTTCTTCAGGGCTGGGTTCACTTCCCTTCTGCCTCAGTTTTCTTTGCATGCATTTGAATAATTACTTTCAATATTTGCATATGTGGAAATGCTCTAATATATGCAGAAATCTATGGAAAGCCTTAAATTTCTAAATTTAATACTTCACAAAAAAATATTTGGGCACAGTAATTATGTCACTAGTTCTGTTTTCCTGAGTGTTTTGTATTTAGTATACTTTATGGGGTATACTGTTAATTGTAAGCTCTTCTGGGATCTAGAACAATGAGTCTGTGCTCTGTTCACATCCTTTGGTAATAACATAATATGAAGACAAATAATTATGGAGAAGACAAACAATAAGACTAGGATTTTCTAATGTTAAACATTTTATCTGAACCTAAACACGAATTGTTGTTCTTATTCAGGATATGTTTTACTTGTGTCCATGTTATATTACAGTGAAACAATACTGATTTCATGTAAATATATTTCTGGTATGGAAATAGGAAAAACACGGAAAACAAATGGAAAAAAATTGTTTAAAATTGTAAAATTTATGATTTTAAAGATTTCTGTTGTCATATGCTACAATTTCTTTTTTTCTGCACAAAGTATCTGGAAATGTATAAACTTTAAACTTAAAATGGGCATATGAACCACTACGTAAGACAAAACAAAGTGTCTGAAATTCATAGGTTCTGAGTTATAAAAAGACATTTGATCTTGATCAAGTAACGAAAAATCTAATCATTTATGTAGTAAACTTTTTACCAGTTAATCATTTATACTGTTAAAAATATGTACATTTTTCCTAGTCTGACTACGGTCAGCCTCCAGCTACTGTGCCTTTTTGCATTTTTTTTTCCTGCATACAAATCAAAAAGTCATTGAATTTCAGAAACATGTTCCCTAGCTGATACTTTAAGGCTATGATAAAAACACCTCTTAGTCTTCTAATGGGTAAAACAAGCAAATAGATTTCTCCAAGTTTTTCACAAGAAGGAAAATTTTCTCTCTCTCAAGTTACTCTACTGCCATTTGTTTTAAATTCCAATTATTCGTTTTTATGATTAATATCAAACCTGAAATAATTTAATCAGTGCCGGTTTCATCAGAGACTTTTCCAAAAAAAGTAGCTTCTTTTTCTTACTTGGCGCTATGCTACTTGGGTATTTATGCATTGCATTCAACCTTTAATCTGAAATGTAAAACCATCATCAAGCAATTGTTTCTGAAAGTATTTTCATTGATGCTCTGTGATACTGTCTTCCATCTTTGCCAATAGATGCTGGATTTTCTTTCTAGGTATTTGAGCTTGCTTTTGGCAATATTAAAAATTTAGGATTATTCTACAAATTTTTACTTAAACTACAGATAAAAATAACATGAGGCCAAGAATAGATTCCTGTGGAACTCTATTAACATTATCCTTGTTTCTCATTAAAATAACCATTGAGATCTAACTTTAAGCTGCTTTTAGAATGATTAATAAGGTTATCACTGGTACTATATGATGCTAATTTCATTCAGCTTGTTATGCAGGATTAAGTCAGGTTCCTCATAAAAGCCTATTATACTGAAATGTTACCTTTATAAATCAACCTTGCAAAACCATCTGAAGCCAATATGAAGTTTATTTTTCAAACGTTTCCAGAAACCATGCTGAATGGCTTGTTACCATCCTCTAAATCTTTACGAGTTGCGTCTCCAATCAGTCTATCTGGGAATTGGCCTGAGAAATATGTGCACATAACTGACTCTTGACTACCTGTCTTTTTAAATATTAGTAACTGAATACCAGAAAATATTGACCTATCAGACTTAAAGAAACTTACACTGGTGATAAGTTACTGATTGTGCTGCCCAGCCTCCTGAAGACAGAAAATATGCCACCAGTTTTTGAAACCGTTCCAGGGCAGACCTTGGCAGCTTCCACATGCACAACATTGGTCACTGATTTTCACTTTTTTTTTCTTCTGGGAACAGTGGTAACTATTAGCGTAAAGAAAAGAACTAGTGGTTTCTTTAGAGTCAGAAATCACAAATCTATGGCAGTTCTTTGAAGGAAGCAATGAATCCGTGTAGAAAGTTTGAGATGGTATTCTTCAATTTCCAAAGGCAATCAACGCAGTCTTTCAGCAAAAGCTTTTAAAGAAACTAAGCTGCCATGAGAGAAGACAACAAGTCTCCACATGGATAAACAACTTATTAAAAAATAAAAACCCAACACACTGAATAAAATACATTTTTTTTTAAAGTGGAGACTACATGAGTATGCCCTGCAAGATTTTTGCTCAATTTCAAAGAGAAAGACAGAGGATAAAGCTTGTTGGTACTAACAGGTGCTATAGAATGGTAAAGGTGAAGTTCAGTTTCATAGCCTGGGTGGTAGAACTACAGGTGAAGTTTATTATGGACAAATGTATACTGTTGTTTTGCAATTATGATAGATTGTTCTGCTAAAATGTCAGTTCACTGCTCATGAACAATAAGAAAACAAAAATGATATTCCAGAATTAAGAAAGGAAAACAGGGGTTTATTTTTTGTTTCTGAAAGGTAGTGTGTGAACTGGCTAAAGTAGATCTGAATCTAGCATATACACACCTCTTTCTGTTTTGGTAGATAGACATGATCTTGAGGGGTGATAAGCGTGTTTCTGCATCACATTGCTTCCTTATAGAATTTTACGCTTGATCTTTCGGTGTGATAATGAAGCCATAGAAATAACTAACAGAAAGAAAGCATATAGATATGCATTAAAAAAAATGAAAGAGCATCTTTATTTGGAATAAATAATGACAAATAAACAAGTAACATAATAACAAAATATCTCTCCTTATTTGTTATTTCTTTGGAAGTGTTGCACAAGAAGTACATTGGGGAAAGAAAGCACAGAGGCAAAATTACAAAACAAGTAAAATGAAACATTTAGGTTTTTTATGGTATCTGTGCCACTCCCTGGAATAGAGGATTTTGAAATTAATTGCAAATGGCAAACTACTTAATGCACCAAAGAATAAACTGTTAGCAAAGCGATATTTCATGTGTACAAGGCAGATGAAACAATCTAATAGGAAAAAGATCTGCATTTACTTACTCTAGAATACGATAAACTCTATTTAATACAGATATCTTTCTAATGATACCAAGACTTCTGACCAAATAAAATATATATCAGGTTTCTGAATTCATCTCTGACATTAACAAACTCCACAACCACATATAAAAATTATTTTCCTATATAATTTCCTAGTTGTCAAAAATTATGGGGATGAACAAAAACAATAGTGTATCTTTGAGCATGTTTCAGTATATTTAATTAAGACTTGTGAATACTTTAAAGATTAAAAACACCATCTAAATGCTATGTTGTATTTATAGAATCACAGAATCACAGGATAGCCTGAGTTGGAGGGAACCCACAGGGATCATTAAGTCCAACTCCAGTCCCTGCATAGGACAACCCCAAAATTTACACCAGGTGTCTGAGGGACTTGTACAAATGTTTCATGAATATTGTCAGGCTTGATGCCATGACTGTTTTCCTGGAGAGCCTGTTCCAGTGTTCAATCACCCTCTGAGTGAAGAACCTTTTTCTAATATCCAACCTAAATCTCCTTTGGCAAATTTTCCTGCCATTCCCTCAGGTCCTATCATTGGTCACCAGAGAGGAGATCAGCACCTGCTCCTCCTCCCTCCCTTGTGAGGAAGCTGCAAACTGGTATGAGTTCCCCCCTCATTCTCCTCTTCTACAGGCTGAACAGGCCAAGTGACTTCTGTCACTCTTCATACAACTTTCCCTCTAGATCCTTCACCAATTTTATGGCCCTCCTCTGGACACTCTCCAGTAGCTTGATAGCCTTTTTATACTGCAGCACCCAAAATTGTACACAATGCTCAAGATGGAAGCCACACTAGTGTGAGTATTGTAATTTTGTTGGATCTCATCAGATTCTACTGGGATTCCTATGTTTCCTATGTAAGCTCTAAGAAAACCTTTGTGGTTTGTAATTCTATAAGCAAATCTAGAAAAAAATAAAACAAAACAAAAAACCCCCAAATTTACAAAAAACTTCCAAATGAAGATCTATTCCTTAGTCAATTTATTTTTTAGAATATGTAAACATTAAGTTAATATATAAAATAGTAAAAATGACAGTTTACCACATCACCATTTTACTGAATATATCTTTATGAGTAGCAATGGCCTGCTTTTGAAAGGAACCATACTGTGAACCCATGATTTGAGGAACTTTTCCATGCTAAATATTTTGGCAATTTCTTTAAAAACAAGCAAACAGACAATAAAAGCCCCCTTGCCTAAACAGTTTCGGTTGCTTCAATATACTACACACAAAAAATACCAAACTGAAAACCTGAGCTGAAAGTGTGAGAAACACATCTCTGAGTAATGATGCAATGATGGAATGATGGAAAGCTTTCTATTTACCATTATTAAAGACAAGTGTTTTTTCACTAATGCTTTAATGTCAATAAAAACTATTCTATTTATTTGAAAAAAATCATTATACGTCTCTTGTTTAACATATGAGATAGAGGAGAAGATTTGAACCATTTTCATAACATATTATACAAAATTAATTTCATAGTTAACTGTCAAGCCCAGCACTATCAGTTTAGACACTACAAGATGACAAAGTATTTCTTTCACTAATGACATTTCCAATAAACATTCACATTCAGGTTTTCATTAATGACATTTCCCATAAGCATTCACCTTGAAGGTTCTTATATTTTCCTACATATGCTCTTGGGTGAAGAGTTTTGTCCCAGTTGGTAAGTACAGTCTTACCCTACCATGTTACAAACACTTGGAATTTGTATATATTTAAAAAAAAAAAAATCAGGGCTGTGTGAGCGTGAACAAGACTTTTGTTCAGATAGAATGAGTCAATGTGATTATTCCAGCAAAATCTTTTTCTCTCTGAAGTGAAAGAGAAGTGGTCTTGCTCCTTGCAGGTGAGACACTCCTGAGGTTAATCACTATTGTGTTCTCTGAGAAGGTAAACCTGGGATTGTGCTCATAATCCAGAGTGTCTCTTGGCTTTGTGTCTTCTCTGCATGCTGCCAGGATTCAGTTTGATTCAGGCCACCGACAAAACCCAAGTGCTCCTCTAGCAGATGATCTATCATGGTCCTGGTGGGAAGTATATGGATCTGTCCTTGTTGGCCCTCTTTGTAAGGCCAGATGGGGTAGTCTAAATCTGACAGCTGAGATGGGAGCCCCTTTTCTTAGCATGTGCTTGTACATGCTCCAAGGTGCAAATTACACAAAAACACATTCACAAAGAGAGTAGATAAATAAAATGTACAGGGAGCAAATAACAATGCAAACTGGTCTTCGAAGCTCTTCCAATGTGCTATGTAGGCACATCCAATAAGACTTTCTGTGAATACTTCCATGGCTGAGTTTAAGACTCCTTTGCTTACAGAGGGTCTTAGACATCACTGTCATCTAAGAGGGGCAGCTGACTTTCTTTTGACATACTGCTGGGTCAGTAGATGACAAAACTTTGTAGAAGTTTCTCAGTGCTGAAAAGCCTCAGAAGTGCTTTCAATTACTCTACTTTCAGGCATATTAAACAAATTTATAATATTTTCCTAAGATTAATTAAAACAAAAGTGTGGAAGGTAAAACATACTCTGCAACCTAGGAGCCAGGGATCACAACCTAATAAGTAATGGCTACAATTAATGAGCAGTCTACAAGTAGTTTACTTATGAATAAACATAAGGGGGTTAGCTATGGTTATAGATTTGTTTTCACCTTTTCATACTGTGGAGGTCAGGGAATATTTCAGCATTGTGTTCTGTTTGAAAGATGAGTACAGGAATTCAAGCTATTAAAAATACAAGTTTTTTTTTTTCACCGATTTACTGCGGGATTAATGGTCTAAATGAAGCAGGCCATTTGGACCAGCTTGCAGTATTGTAGATCCCAGCAAGAATTATTTGCACTGATACTCTTTCCATAACCATAGTTTTAACTCACACTATACATTAGACAGAACAGTCTTCTCTCATAAGAAATGCTTTTTATATTTATACAAGATGTAGATAATTCATATGAGAAATCTGTACTTATATCCACACGAAATGGGTATATTTACTTTCCAGAAACTGAAGAAAGAAAAGCCAATATTATAAGAGAAGGTTATTCATAACTGATCTCTACAATGCAAAAGAAGATCTCATCACTGGTGTTATTGTGACAGGTCTTTAGGTTATAGCATATGGCTGAGGAGACCAAAAGTAAGAATACGAGTGGGTACTTTATACTCTTCATTAGTCGCTTTTTATGTTTCATTCAGAAGTGAAAGTTTATTGTCCCAAAATTAAAAATTACTGTCCTTACACTTCATCCAAAAATCAAAAAATCCTGCTTGGGAAATTATTCCATAACACTCTGTAGGAATTCTGGATGAGTACTTAGTGTTCCAGCTATATTCCTCCTTTATTTGTGTTTCCCATTGTGCAATGAAGGAAAAAGTTCCTAAAGGATTACTGGATTTTTTTTTAAAGTTTAATGTATTCAATTAAAAACAAAAAAGAGAAGTACTTTCCTTTAAAAAAAAAACATTCTTCTCCCAAAGACATCTATGAAGAAAAAATCAGGGGGATAAAATAATAACTAATTTTATTATACTTGTTGAATACTGGCAGAGTAAGAGGAAAGTTCTGTAAATTTAATTTCAGTGTAATTTAAGCCTTGTTTCTACTGAAGATGTACTTGTGAAAATTTCTCATTTTACGAGAGTATTCTTAGAAATATACCCAGATCTCAGAGTCTTGTAATACTGTTTACAATTCAGCTGCCATTTGTGCCATTAGAACAAAGCAATATTGTTTTTACTTTCAACTACCTACTGAACTTCAGAAAGTAAACATGCTTATATTGGTCTGCCAAACTTGCATATAAATTGCTTCCTTTTAGTAGGAAGTAGTGCTTGTCTTATCAACCATTAATTCCATGACAGCAAGGATGGTGATGTAACTTGATCCACAAAATGAAGGAAAGTATGTAGAAGGAGAAGTTATAAATTAAATTTTACTTTTCTTCTTAGAAATAATCTAGTTTGTTTGATCTCTGGGAAGGTTTAACAGTAAAAGGCAAAACAGAAAAAATATTATTACATCAATGAAGTTCTTCTCCCTTCTTTATCACAGGAGATGAATTAGTAGTTTTGTGACCCTCAGTTATAGCAACTAAAAACTGTGATTGACAGTTCAGAAGAGCAAAACACATTCTGCTTTACAGATATGCTGAACTACCTGAATAGTGAAGAGCAGCTGCTTAGCTAGTTTCCAGATAGAGTATTTGACTACACTAACTTTAGAAGGGATTTTTTTCTAGTAATAACAGGTAGTGTGGGGACATGCACCATGCTTAAAAGTCTATCACCCTGTCAAGATATACTCTGCAATTATGCTATGTAAGGGAAAATATTTGTATGCATAAAATATCCAAATTTACACTAGCTATTACATTACTTAATGCAACAGTTTATAAGAAGTTTCACATTGTGAATGCAAGCATAAAGACAAGAGAAGGGAATTGGGTTACGCTTTTATGGTTTGGCAAACTGAAGATATGGAAAAATGATAGGTATTTTGTTGGTTTGTTCACTACTGACCTAAGGATAAAATGGAGGCATGGTAAGTAAAACTATCAGGCTTCCAAAGAGAGATAAAATGGCTAAAAATCTAAAACAGTTTATCCATAGCTTGGGCTCAGCAAACAGGAACAGAGGTATCTCCATCAAAAGAAGATCCACTGCCACATGCAGGTAAGAAACACAGTTGGTAACTTCAGAGGAAAGAAAAATATTGAGGGTCAGAACCAAAGATCTGTGTTAGGACTAAGCTGCAAAAGGGGAGCGGGCAAGCTTTATATATGAGTAGTAACTTTTTATGGATGAATTAATAAATTGAATTCTAAATGATTGAATTAATTGTTGACAACGCCTCCAAGTATTTTCTATCCACTTTTGCAAGAGATAATCTAAGCCATACATATGCATATATATAAGCAAAAATATAGGTATGCATATGGATTTTTTTCTGAAATCAAAGAAATTCTCATTGAATCTCATTCACACGGTGAGTAAGAAATAAATTCCATGGTAAATCTGTGAGACCCTGGAGGATCTTTGAATTGTCTCAGTTTAACTTATATCCTTGATATCTCAAAATTTACTCCCTAGAGCTTTAAGAAATCAAGGGTCTCTTAAATAACTAGAAATAATTTTAGGGACCATTGCACTTGTGGTACTGAATAATGTATAAAACAAGAAAGTTTCCTTTCAACTGTTTTTCTTTACAGATGTTAAAGGTTGCATTTTTATTGTTTGTGGTTTTGATTTTTTTCATCACAGACAAATAAATGCTGCAAGGAGAGCTGCATATGTATTTTTATGTATTCTTTTGTATTTCCAAACTTTTTTCCTGTTTTTCAGCTCATCTTTATTCTAATGTTTCTATTAGGTGATAAATCTAATGAACTTTGTTGACAAGTTGAGTTTTTTAATACAACTTTCTGAATTTTTTCATCCTCTGTTAAAAGACAGTGTTCCGTCTAGTATTTTACAGGCACTAGACAAATGTTGTCACAGTTGAACAGCTCAAGAAAGAAAAAACAGCTAAAGAATTGTAGACCACTGATTTTTATAGGATTCAAAAGGCAATTAAAACCCATAATTAAAATGCATGATGAGGGTCAGTCATGTTGTGCCCTTTTTCTCTCAGGTAATTATTTATCAGTCAGCTGTGGCCAATTTTGCCAACATCATCTTCACTCTCATTTATGACACAAACTTCCTAATCAAACCAATTTTATGGTCTGAAATAGACAGGTCCTTCCCTGTAATTATTTTGAGGAAAACTCCTATAGGAAAACTTACTGAAGTGCATTTAGATGTTGTCGATTTTGAACCAAAGTTGACCATTTCACACCAAAACAACAACAACAAAAACACTGAATCTTTTTTTTAACTACCCAGATTATAAGCTCAGTTTTATGGTCTGACAGTTCAAATCTAATTTAGTTTTTCTGTCAAATGTATCACTATAACTAGCTGAGGATCATACAATAAGGGAAGGATTTTAGCTTCCTAATACTTGTACCAAAGACAAGTAAATGCTAAGGACACAGCTATTTTACTCTGATACTGCATTTGCAAGGCTGAAGTAAAGCGTAGATTAAAATAATATGCACAAAATTGTGGAGAAAATTGATGAATGAACAAAGCTTATGAGATCCAGACCACTACTTTTTTATTAACTTATCTTTTGCCTATTCTTTGTGCAGTCCACTGGTAAAAAGTCTACAATGGCGTCTTCACAAACAGCTGTGCAATCTTAGACTGCTATGAGGTCTTTTTGTGCACATACAAATGATTTCTCTTTATGATATAAACTGAGACAAACAGTCTCTGATACCATGGAGACAGAAATGACATTGTCAAAATACAACAGTTCTTTAGATGTCTTGATAAAGATGAAAGAAGCTACCAATGGGTTTCCCCACGAATCCTTTGCAAACTTCTTACTTTGCAAACTACATTCTGGTTTGTGCAGGATATCAGCCTCCATTGACATTTAGGACATACTGAAATAAATATTTACTCAGATTTATTCTGAAATGGGAAAAGGTGGCAGAATTGACTTTCTATTTGTTCACACTCTGGTTTTCAGAAATTAAGTTGCTATTGTCCCCCTCTGTGTGGCTATATTTTCACCAAAAAAGTGAAGTCTTTCAACACCATGACTTTGTTGTACTCCAAATTAAACAGATGGTCAAAATAATGAAACCTAGCTCTTACCAGACTGAGTCTCAGATTAGTCTGTTTTCTCCTCTAGGCTTTTTAGCAGTGTATTTAGTCAGACTAGTCTTTTTCTTCATTGTGTGATAGAGACCTTGATGGAATCGGTTGAAGGAGGTCCAAATAGTCTACTGTTGGAAGTACTCCTCCCAGCTCTTAGCCAACCAGTTGAAGCAGATGCTGCCACCACATTGATGGAAGCTGTTTTATGCACAGAGAACAAATTCACCCAGGAGAGACAGCAGCTTGTATCCAATAATCCTTAATTTGAAGAATAGCACCAAACTGTGGCCCTATTGTACTTCCACCTCCTCACGTAAGATTCAACTTATCATATTCAATGTTTATTTTGTAATTTAAATTGCACATCAAGAAACAGAAACCATCTCTTGTACAATTGATTCTTCCAGGTGATAATTCCATGGGACACAGACTATTGAAAGAAAATTTAGCAGTGGGACAGGTTGACTACCTCCTGTGTCTGTCGGGTCACAGAATAAATATATCATAATTTACTTTAATCTAATTACTAAAGAAGAAAGCTTATAAATCATATTGGCTTAGCAAGTTCTTAAAATACTATCTTCTATATCTCTGTCACAAACTGTGGTGCTCTCAGTGTTTGTCACCTGGTAAAATCATGTTTGACCAATCTGATGGCCTCCTATGTTGGCAGAACCGACTGGGTAGATGAAAGGAGAGCACTGGATGTTGTCTACCTCTGCTTCAGTAAGGTTTTTGACACTGACTCCCATAACATCCTCACAAGTAAGCTTAGCAAATACAGTTTAAATGAGTGGACAGTGAGGTCAATAGAAAACTGGCTGGATTGCAGAGCTCAGAGGGTTATGTCCAGCAGTGCAGAGTCTAGTTGGAAGCCTGTAGCCAGCAGGGTTCTCCAGGGATCACTACTGGGCCCAGTCTTGTTCAATATATTCATCAATTACTTGGCTGATGGGATAGCATGTCCTCAGCAACTCTGCTGATGGCACAGAACTGGGAAGAGTGGCTGATACTTCAGAAGGTTGTGCTGCCATCCACCAAAACCTTAACAGGCCAGAGAGTTGGGCAGAGTGGAACCTAACCAAGTTCAATAAAGGCAAGTGTAGTCCTGCACCTAGTGAGGAACAACCCCATATATCAATACAGATTAGGGCTTGGCCTCCTACATAGAGGCTCTACAAAGAAGGATCTGGGAGTTCTGGTAGACAACAAGTTAATCATGAGCCAGCAACATGCCCTCAAGGCTAAGAGGGCCAGTGGTATCCTGAGGGGCATTAAACAGAGTGTGGCTAGCAGGTCAAATGAGGCTATCATCACCTCTTCTCTACCCTTGTGAGGCCCCCACCTGGAGTACTGTGTGGGACATACCAGAGACAGAATAGATTTTGAAGGATTTAGAAATACATTTAACTAATGGGTGTGAAGAAGCCGGATCTTTGGTTAACAGAAATACAACAACTGAAAAAAAGAAATAGTGCACTTTTTCTAAAACATAAAATAAGCTTGAGGAAGAGAAGAACAAAAAGAAGCATAAAAGCAAAAAATATCTTCCACAATATGATATTACTTAACTGATCAAAATAGTAGACATCAGGGAACAGCTGAGGATGGAAGAAAAGGGTGAGGCAGAGTAAACTTCTGAAGTAACTCTCTTTTTCCACTTAGAACCTCAAGAGTTTCTGGTTTTTTTTCCCCCCTCACCAGTTTCAAGAACCTTCATTTAGATATGCTTGGCCTCTTTTTTTAAGAATGGAGTCAGAATCTTAGGTATTACCAAAGCTGCTGAATGCAACATGAATGACAAATTAATTCAGCTGCAAAGGGGAAATATTTTGCAATGTTAAAATATTTATATGTATCCTGAAGTGTAAAAATCTTCCCAGTTTTAGAACATGAAATACGCCACATCACTACATATCAATTGGACAATGAAATCAAATCTACCAATGTCTTATCTGTGTTTTGTGTTTATTCGCATATTTAAACACATACAGGATTTGGTTTGTAAATATTGCAGTCACAGATAGCTCTTACTATAAAAACAGTTGTCATTTGCCACAACACTCTAATTTTCAGAAAATCTGAACTTCTTCCCCTCACACGCTAAATAGGATGTGGCACATACTAGCATTGAGCCCAGCTCCACAACATACCAGCACAAAGTACATACCACCAGCAGAAGTATAGTTTATGTGCCTGTGGTTATTCTGCACAAGCTTGAAGGTGTTACAGGTGAAATTGATCACAGCACAAGCTTAATTTTGAATATGTCAAAAGTCTAGTTGTTTGTCATAAACTTAAAGAAAGCAGGTACTTAATCATGCTTGCAAAAACTAAATGTGATAGCCTTGAGCTGAGAAAACGGAGGGACTTTTCACCTTGATAAAGCACAGGGTCATTCCAGGGCCAGAATAAAGTGCTGAAATTATTTTCTTGCTTTGAATTAATACTATTTCTGCAGGACTGACCATGGCTTGGAGAATTTCTGTTTCTGCAAGGCTGCGATAGCAGGTATGGAAATAGACCTTAGCGTTTTTTTGTTCTGGCTTCTAGTCATTTGTCTGACTCTTTATATACAAACAAGAACAGAAGTATATCTGGTTGCTTCAGCCTCCAGTCATTCTGAACTGCATGTCAGAGATTTGTGTGATGTAATGTATTTTTCCATTATATATTTGTTCTGCTTTGTCTCTTTCCCACCAGGATGCTTAGGTTAATGTATGTGTTCCTTTTAAAAGGGGCTTTGTTGGTAAGCCAGAACTTTGAAGAACACCATCTTTTGCATATCACCTTTTAACACTTAATATTATTTCCCCACTAAACTGTCTTTTCCATTCCTCTTATCACCTTAGTAAATGCAAACAAAGTAATTACCTAGTTAAATTCTAAGCAGATATTATTCAGATGAGAAATCGTTACTTTGCAGTGCTAAGGAAGCATTTTTTCCCACACCTTTGGCACTTCACAGTAAACCTGTTCTGATCTAAATTGATTGCTCTGGGATTATCTTGGAGTCATTAAAATAATGCTTTATTGACATTCACTAATATCTTTAATTAGCAATTTCAAATTCCAACATTTTGACTTAAATATGCTCAGGTATAGCTTAGCTTAGCTGCATAGAATTTTTATAAGACTTTGAGTAAAATCTTATTTTGGATGTTGCATAGTTGGCCTCAGAACAGTTTTTTCTGGAGTAGAAGTGATGGTGGCAAGGAAGGGATGAGCACCCTATAGCAGAGAATATTTAGTCTTTCAAAAGTGACTTACCTAAAAAAACTGTTGTGAAATCAGCTCCGAAGTATTCATTAATAGCTCCATGTTATATCACAGATTTCAGGCTGATTTTTCAGCCAGCTTATATCTATGCATATAGCAATTGAAGACAAGAATACTTTTTTTATCTGCAACCAGTATGAAGATTTGGTGGTTTATGTGGCAATCCACTCTGTGCAGCCTGGCTGGAGCAGGGGACTTGGACCAGTTGATGGCCAGATGTCATTGCTGACTTCAAATATTTAGTGATTTGACAGTTTTAGCATTTAAAATGTTTAACAGTTTTAGGAACTGTTAAATTATTTTTGTTTGTTTGTTAGAAGAATTATTCACATTTTGACAAATTAGAAGTAACAAGTTTACACTACTATACTTGATTAAGATACGTTGAGCTGAGCTGGGACTTCTGTTTTATAGAGCTTTTCTTTAAGAAAGTGTTTTGGCCATGTGACAATTAATGGCAGTGTTTACTTAGGATATCAGCAAGATATGTTTGTTCTAATAAGTATAAATTTGCTTAGTGAAAAATAGTTAACCGCAGGTTGAACAGATGTGAAAATGTATGCTTTGGGTTTTTTAGAGTGAAGATCAATGAGTAAAACCCAGAGAGCACCAGGGATGCCGGTTTTTGTAGTGAGATATTGCGTATTCCCAGTCACCTCTGTGAAGGGTAGTTCAGTTGTCAGTTGGCATTAACCCAAATGTGTTCAAAATGTTCTGACTTTAAAACTTTGTCAGCAATTTTGAAATATTCTTTATAATAATGCAATCAAGGAAGTCACATTTATGTAAAAAAATAGTGCAACTAGTGCTGGATGAAGAATGAAAAATCAAGGATTTACACATTTTAAATAAATCATAGTTAATACAGAAGATCAAAGTCAGAAAAGAAGAGCCTTTTCCTCAGATTATTGCTATTATTAAATGCAAAGAAGATTACTGAGTAAGATTCATTGAACAAGAAAATATATCTCCCCTCCCTCCTATTTTTTGAATGTAACTTCTTAATATCTTCTGTAATTGCTAATGTTCTACTTTAAGTATAAACTACCAAAAAATGCCTTATAAGTAGGCTTGCTTGAATTGTTAAAAATCCAGTACCATTAATTATTTGAATAAGTATTTTTACAATTAATATTTTATTGTCTGTTTCTTGGTTTTGGGTATTTTTTTAGTTTTTGGGGTTTTTTTTTTGTAACACCTGCAGGATACAGAACTGGTAAGGTTAGCGTTATGAATTAATCAGCTGATAATCCCTAACTTGGGTTAGAATTCATTTGTAAATGCTAGTGCACTTTAAATTAAAACAGGGCTAGAATGCATATTTTTTAATGATAAGTCTTTATGTAACCTCTATGCATACATTCATGTAGTTCAAGAGCTCGACAGAGGTTGACTTAGAAGAGGTGCACTTAAAGGGCAGGAGAGCAAGATGTGTTCTCCTCCTTACTTTATATAAAATGTTTCATCGCCTAATGCTTCTCAGCTGCTTTATTAATGGATTTTCATGACCTACTTATAGACTGTGATCTGTATGTGATGAGAAAAAGCATTAGCAAACAAATAAAAAAACAGTCGAGGACTGTACGTATTGTTACTGCTGTAAAATTACAAAACATAGGAAATTATCTATATTTGAATGTTCACACAAGCTGGAAAATCCTGGAGTGCAAGAGACCTCTGTAGACAAGACAAATCCAGTCTTCCCCTGACTCGAGTTTTATGGAGGCTCCTTACTTGTCTCTAAAAAAACTGGAAAGGGAGTACTTTTTAGTTCATACTTTTCTCCACATTGATGCCCTCACTCCTCTCACTTGCTAGCATTGCAAAGAGGAGTGGAAAAGAAATGGAGTAACAGTTAGCTCTGTTTCAACAGGTGTACTTTCTATATAATTAAATTTGAATTCTTAGGCAAGAAAGATCTTTCACTTTTTCTCTTGTATTCAGAAGTCTATACATCTAAGAAGCAGCATTTTAAAATGAGTATGGGGATGTGAAACAAAGCTTTAGTACAACTTGCATTGGTGAATCTTTACAGATGCTAACAATCTGACCAATGATAACCAAAAGTGTCTCGAATTTGAACTTGGAAGTGGAATGTTTAAGAATTTTTAATTTACAGTCAGAAGTATCCATTCTGTCAACTTATGTTTCTGAAATGTCAAATATTCTAACCTTAAAAGGCAAATAAATCAAAATATCAAATTTCTTTGTGATTTTATAGGAAATATAAGCTAGGAATAAGAAATTTTGTTAAATATTTCCTATTCTAAATATTTTATTTAAGTCACTGCTTTATATTTCAAAACACAAATAACTTAAAGTTTAAAATATTTTTAATCTGGGGATGAAAAACAACAGTTTAGGTTTTTTTATTTATTTAAGTTTTTTTTGGAAAATAGTTTATACAGAAGATTAAATTGACTTCTTATTTTGATGGATTAATGAATTATTTTTTTCTAATCAAAGTCATTCATAGAAACAGAAAAGCCTCAATCTACATTCAGACTGTTAGCAAATGTCCTCAGTTTCTTTAAAAGAAAATTAAAGGGAGGGTGTACACCTTAATATTGTTGATAATAATCTTTACTGTTCATATTAACAAAATAACAGATAATACCAGTTCTGGATCGATAATTCAGTGGATTGTTACTGTGAGCATGAGCTATATGCTCAAGCATACACCATGAGCATCAAATACACTAAATGTTGCCTTCAAGAATGCAGCTGAATTCATTAAATTGAAGGTTACCATAACCATGTCTTCTTATTGAATATTATAATAGTTCTGAGAATCTGAACCCATTGGGGAATTATATTTGACTGCTGTCCCTCTTTGGTTGTTATCATGGACATGGTTTTCATGTAGACAATTAAAAATATTTATCTATTTTAAAATTAATACCATTATTCAAAATTAAATAGGTTTTATTGACTCCAAGGGCATCAGAATTTTACCTAAGTTTCGGGTTCCTAACATTTTTTATTACATTTTCCAATATATACATGTGGTTTTTTTTATAGAGATAAAAGTATGAAATCAAGCTTAATCCCAGCAAGGACATTTCAAGTAGTTTCTTTCACACAGCAGCAGATTGTTCCACTCTCCTTTATCTGCTCATGCTTTCTCACTGATTTCTCAGGGAATAGTTACTTATTCAGCCTAATATTGTCACTGTTGATTGTTAGCTATGTCAATTGATCAATACCAATACTCATGATGACTATGATATTTTTATAGCTATGATTTTAATATAAAGGTGAATATAAATAATTAACCAACTATCAAATAGAAATTGGATTTTGGAAACTAACACCACAAGAAAATTGTGTTATGTGAATCATCTATATTCCATCCAGTAATCTTAAAAATCAAGAACTAAATACATGAATATACATAAATGAACTCAATTTTCAAAGGTAAATTTAATCGATAATCAGGTTCTGTTTTCTAAAACTCATTGTGCATTTTTTATTCCTTGCATATCTGAAGACAAGGAACTCTAAAATCTACCTCAGAGATTACTAGAACTGCCCACTCTGAGCTCAGAATAGAACTGACATCACTCAGTAAGTTCCATTAGAATGGAACAGTAGAAATTAGAAGCACTTCAGCATTGGTCACAAAGGCTTAATTAAGAGGAAAAAAGAAATAACCCATCCAGAACTCAATATTCTAGGTATATTCAGCAAAGGCTTGGTTAACTGCAAAAAATGAAACTTTATTTCTCCGTTCTGTTCTAGAGGGATTCTTCTTCCCTTTCCCTACAACAAATTCAGCTTCATATAATCACTTCAATCTCCAAAGAGCAGTCTTTTGTTTATAAAATACAACTCTGGGACTCAGTGATTTGCTGACACATTAGAATCAATCTGCAAAATAACACTTTCTAAAAATGATTCTTGCAAGAATGACATCTAATCATAATCAGTCACTATCTAGTACCAATGAGCCACTGGATGTCATCAAGTATATGGAAGCAGTGAATATAAAAATATCTGGTCTGAATGGCATCTCTGAATGATATCCCCAAAGTCTATTCTTGGTATCTGAACTCTCATTTCTCCACCTCCTGTCAACCACCTTTCCCTCTTAACTCATTTCTTGATTTGAAACAATGTGAAAATAGAAACATCTTTTGCTATAAAAATTGCAATATACTATTTCCTGATACTTTTATGATTAAATTAATATAACCTGCTGGTTCAAACATTTGTTTCCAGTTCCACAGAAGAAGCAGGGACATTTATCATCCTCACGGTGTATCTATACCTCTTTTCTTTCATGGAGCTGGATTACTGGGAATAGTAGTTGTTGAATCTGTTATAAATAATCTCTCTACTCCTGTGTTTTCAGTTCCTCAGTGTTCTGTAGTCCTCAGGGCTGTTTAGGAATACTAAGAAGGTAATTTATGAGGTGTTACTGTGGCATTAAGACAAAATAAAACTTTGAGAAGAGGAAATAAACCAAACAAAGGTGTTCTCTGTGTATGTGTGATTACCACAGGTAAATTTCTAGGTGATTTTCCTCATGCTAAGGTAACAAAAAATCAGTGGCAAAAAATCATGACTGCATTTTATGTTTACATTTTATCTTGGATAGTTTGCTTTCATTTCCATACTTGTCTTAATTAGTTTTGACACAAAAGGAATTATCTTTTTCATAATCATCTAGATTCTATAGTATCCACGACAGGGGTTTGTTGTTGATACTCTGTATAGAGTATGTATATAGTTTGTTATGTTAAAATGTAATTTCCTTTACTCCGTATTTTTTAATCAAGAAGGAAATTGAATGGTTTATCCATCCTTCCCCACTGGAATGATTTTCTGGCACTTCAGGATGAATTCTACGCAAAGCTTGTCAAAGAATCATTTTGGTTTGCTGTGGTTCATCCATATAAACTGAACACTTCAAAGATTTTTCTCACTTTGACCTGCAACTCAAAATCCCTGCATGAAACTGCATCATAAAAAAAAGCAGAGAGATCAGAGTGAATAATTGAAGAACATATGAGGAATAGAAAGGCTCAGAAATGATGTCCCGTCATTGCTCTTTGCTTATCTATACATGTTACCTCACACATGGGCCCATTACTCCAGAAGAAGCATCTTTCTGCCAGTTTTAATGTAAGATGCAGACCTTAAAAACCCTCAGACAAAA
The DNA here is from genome assembly GCA_033459285.1 of Clamator glandarius. Lineage (NCBI taxonomy): Eukaryota > Metazoa > Chordata > Aves > Cuculiformes > Cuculidae > Clamator > Clamator glandarius. The sequence continues at coordinate 1,253,199 of JAUNZM010000195.1, forward strand.
ACTTAAGATCAAATTGATGTTGTATATGAACCACCTCTGTGAGGAACTAGAGATTAGAAATATACCTGTGAAGCAAACTTGTACCTGCATTTATGTGCATGTTTGTGATGGTTGTGAAGGAAGAAGCTGCCTGACACAGTGACACAGATGTATAGGAGCCTGTGGGTATGATTAATGTAACAGGTCCTACACATATGAAAAGTAAATATAGTTATACAAAATATATATTTGAAAAACAAATTAAATAATTTCATACTTTAATGGTCTTACTGCAAGACAGAGTACAGAAAGATTTTTTAAATTTTATTTAAATACACCTAGATATAAATGAAATGTTTTTAAAATGCCCTTGAAAACTGCCAGTTTGACTAAAACTCTTGAAAGAACCAGTTTCACCGAAATGCTTTTGTAAAACTACTGGAATAACACCTGTGGAATCACACTCAGAATTATAAGGGTAAAAAGTAAAATATTTCCATTGAAACCAAATGTGTTCAAAATACTTCGTGTCACACAAAAGATCCTAAATTTAGCTTTCATTCCAGTTCAGCTTGAAGCTGAAGTTTAAGACCTCACTGTTGTTCATGTAATGAAATTTCATTTTTTTTAGTGTCTACTTATTATATTTACTTTTTACCTGGCTAAAATTTTATTTTTCTGTATGTTAATTGAAAATAATTATGTGCAAAAGATGAAATCTACTAAAATCTCCCAAATCTAGCAATTCTAAAAAATTATACTATTAAAATAATGAATGTATATATAAATGTCTTCTAAGATTTTTTCCCTCAGCAGTACATAGTGGGAACCTACCTGATGCTGTCTCAGTCCTGATGCCAAATTCATGGAATTAAGCAGGAAATTTTCTTTCAGTGCATCCTGTGAATAATAACACTTCTGGTCCATGTTTCAGGGCTTAGTTTTAAGTCAAACTCTTCATCCAATTATTTCAGCAGAGTTATCTTCTAAATAGTGAATAGCAGGCTTACACAGAGAAAAGTAATGTTCAACAGTAAGTTTCACTTGAGTATTTTCACAGAAGTCTATTAATTTTCATAGAACGGAAATCAGTTTCAGTATCAATGGACTTGATTTGAAGCATTCAGCCATCTTGATTTGACTGCTTCTCTAAAGTTATTGTAATTTCACTGCAACTTATTGTTGCAAGTGACATGCTTCTTTTAGCACAGAATTTGTAATATAGATTTTGCTATTCAATAATCTTAAGTGAAAAATTTGTGATTTCTATTTACACAGTTTTAATGGAACAGCTTTGAAAAATACTATGTTCAGTCACCTGTCAACATTTTTCTGAGTCTTCTAGTCACTAATGAAAATCAGTATAACTCTCTAGAAGTATGTTTTACAAAAGAAATATCTGTCATTTGAAGTTCATGCTTTGAAATAAATTTAATTTATTTGAACATATTAAGAAAAGCCATGTCACTGTAAAAAACAGTCCTAAGCAATCTTTTAACTATTCAATTTTAATTTTTATAAAGAGTAATTTAAGCTTTTTTGACAAAATGACATCTGGGACACAAGTTCGGCTGTCTATTTATTTAATCACTGCAGCATGTGAAAATATACGTAAAAATAACTGGTAAATAACCAAGGTTCAGGTGAAAAGAACAAACCTGTACTTTCTCCTGGTAGGATGAAGCAGTTCTGTCAGAGGCTAGGGCGAGCGGCAGGAGGAAATGTTTTACTTCATTTGTTGGTCTTTTCTCTACTTGTTTTTTCTCGTTATTTGAGTTAAATGAAGAAAGATATAGGTGAGGGAAAGACAAGTGGATGACTGTTTTAAAGGTCACTCCTGTGCTACTGGAAAATTCCATTAAAACCTTACAGTTCTTTGGTGTTTTCTAAAATATTCAGGTTGAATTTGTTTAATAAACTCTTGAAAGACACTGCATAGCTAAATTTTGTCCTGCCCACTGAGATTCCTTTTCCCAGCTGTCAAGTTCTTCTTTCTGAGTTTCATAATCTTTATTGTCCTAAAGGACTACAATTGTCTTATTGGATCAAAGACTTCTGTGTTATCATTAATGTAGTTAGGGCTTGAACCATTAAGTGAAATCTCTTTAGGACACTGCAAAAAATACAACAGAATCACAATGACATTAGCTTTGAGGTTGCAAACTTGGATGAATCAAATAATTAAAATTATTTCATCTGAAATTTCAACTTTCTTTCCTGTGTATATGAAAATTAATATATTCCACTGTGGGTAAATCCTATTCACATGACTTTGGAGTTCTCAGAATTGGTGTATGATTGTGTGTGCTTCGGTAAAAACTGTTAACTCTCAGAAGTTTACTCAGTGGGTTCTCTAGAGGAACAATTATCCTTCTTAAATAAACTGTGTACTTTTAAACATTATTGTAAAATTTAAATATTTTAATCTAAATAGATTTCTTTTCAACAGGAAGGAACAAAAATTCCCTCTTTCTTTTCTTAAGAATGGTGTGTATTATTAAAATTTTTTGACTACTTAAAAATGACTATTCACATAAAAATAATTGGGGTGCTTGACTGAAGCTTACACAGTTCTTCCAGGGATGAATTTATTAATATTTTGAATTTTGTAGTTCTATCCAACTGGAAATCTGTATGTCAGGTTCTGTCAATTTATCATTGTTGCCACAATATAATTAAGTGAAAATCAACTGACTGTAAAGAAATGTATTGATGACTTTATACCATTAAAAGAGGAAAATACAAGAAATAATTTATAAAATTGCAAAAACACAGTAATGGATCCTCTATGCTTTCTCCTTTTCTCTTCCTCTCTTATTCTGTCCCTCTTCCCTGTTTCTTTCACACATAGCCAGGATAGGGAGTTTTGTGGTAAAGAACACATTTTTGTTCTGTGTGTATATAGTGTCTTATATAATACTTAGCTCATAATAAGGACTACCACATACCAGTGAAATACAAACAAGCAAGTAACTCCATTGTAAGCAGAAGAAATTAAGCCTGATTCCTTAAATATTCATGTCCTGTGGCTAGATTCACTGTTGTGTATAATATAGTAAACTTCTATTGAAATTTTCCTGTAGTTTGTGTGTGTATATTAGTTGGTCCCTAATGTTTAAAAAGACTTGATCTCATCTTTCTTCCCTTCAGTGAGGGCCTTAATAAAGTCTTCCTATACAACTGCTTGTTTTTATTAAATATATGATGTTTTCCCAATCTTCATATTGTCAAGACCTCTGTTAGACATGGTGGACATTGACCAATAAATTCCAAGAATTTCAGGGAGAAACTGAGAGAAAGATTATTTTCTTGGGAGACCAAGATGCAGACATAGTATAATAATGATATAAAGATGTACAGGCTTCCTATGCTCACAAAGCAGAGGGATAGGTTTTGGTTTTCACAAGAGGTAAACAATTTTGAAACAAAACAAGCCTATTTTATAACAGATATAAGGAAGAGGGTTTTTTTTACAGTCAGGGTGGTGAAATATTGGAACAGGTTTCCCATAGAGGTGATAGATGCCCTAGATGCTCCATTCCTGGAAATATTGAAAGTCAGGCGAGAAGGGACTCTGAGCAACCTGATCTAGTTTAAATGTCCCCACTTATTGCAGCAAGGAGTAGGCTAGACGATCTTTCAAGGTCCCTTCTAATCAAAACTATTCTAAGATTTTGTACATAAAGCATCTGTGTTCCTTTTTCTGACTGACCTAGTTTTCTGAAGCTTTTGAATGCATCCAGCTGATATTTTGGGTATCAAAACAGCTTGGTAAATAAAAAAATGCTTTCTTGTCTCATATTGCCCCCCTCTTCTAGTAACTAATGAACTGTAACTGAATATTCCCATGTATCCCTTGAGTCCAGATGCTAGTATTAAAAAGAAAAATTACTTTACTATGGGACTTCCGATAATATTGCAAGAGCTGGCAATCTGCAACATGAGGAAGATAACATCATAGAAGATACATTAAGGATTTCTAGAAACTACATGATCGATATAGTCATTGAGACTATTAATTTATTGATACAGATTCTTGTAACCCTGCTGACATTCATCTCATTTCTTGAATTGAATTTCATTTGACTTGTTATTGCAAGAATGCGTAAAGAATGATATACTATACATATCTGTCCAAGGTAACCACTTCTGCTTTCTTAAAAGGCCAACAGAAAGCAATCATTTTAAGTAACAAGTATTTTTCCTACTTCTAACCTTTTTAGATGATGTCTGATTCACCCCAGTTGAACTAATGGAGGTTGGTAATGCCAAGTGGGTCTAACTCTGATAGCATTTATTCTATATTAGTTAGTTTCCTTTTTCCACCTAATACGTGTGAAGCCATTTTTCTTTACTGTTACATTTTTTCAGTATAAATTTTTTCACTTTTCACTGAAAATATATGCCAAATTGTTCTGCATTACTTGGATTGATTTAAAAACTCTATGAAATATTTAAGTTTTAGGAGTTAAAGACTTGTTCAGTTTTATAATTTGTCACCAACTAAACTGATTCTGGACAAAAATTACTTGGAAGATATAGAATCTAATAACATATTTTATATCATATATAAAACTACATTTTCTCTTGTCTTTGATTTTTTCCTAGAACAAAGTACATAATTTCAACCACATAGCATCACTGTTATGGATTTATTTTTCACCAGCATCAAAAATACCACTTGTAAAAACAAATAGAGTAATGGTTACAATAGATCTTGCATCTTTCCTATGAATATTTCAGAGGCTGCTGCGTATTACCTATTTGTCACATTAGTCTGTGGCTTGGATTTCTGAAGGATAATGGTCCTAATATCCCATTCCATGCACTAGTGTATTTCAAAATTAAGACCAGAATTTAGAACTGAAGGATATTTATGTTTAGTACTCCAACCAGATGGGAGGAACAGTGTGTCTCAGGTGTAGCTACAGAATTGTTCACCATCATCTGTAACTTTTTGAAGTAATGCTTTAAGTAAATATGTAAAAGAATAATATGAACTACTCTTTGAAAATTTTTGTTTTCTGTAGTCAAGGACATCTTTGTTAGAAAGAATCTTGAATAACTAGGTTTGTGAATGCTCCATTGATCATATTAATTAAAGAAAATTCTTTTCTGTGCCATCTTTTTCACACACTTCTAGTCCATGTGTTTGTTCTGTGGAGATTAATTGTAAAAGCAGACTAAAATTATTACCATACTGGCTTCTCAGTGTTATGCAAATTCTCTAAACTGATTCAAAATTATGGATCTAATGTCTTTCATTCATTCATTCATTCATTCATTCATTCATCCATTCATCCATTCATTCATTCATTCATTCATTCATCTAGTTTTCATAAAGAAAACAAAAGTCCATTCCAGATGAAGTGAGGACCAAATCTAACCATCTAACTGAATTGTAAAAATATTCTGTAGGATGAGAGGGAATGGCCTCAAGCTCCACCAGGGGAGATTTAGGCTTGAGATTAGGAAAAAGTTCTTCACGGAGAGGGTGGTTAGGCATTGGAACAGTCTGCCAAGGGAGGTGGTTGAGTCACCATCCCTGGAGGTGTTTAAGGTTAGGGTAGACGAGGTGCTTAGGAGCATGATTTAGGGATTGGTGGGAATGGTTGGACTCAACAATCCAGTGGGTCTCTTCCAACCTGGTGATTCTGTGATTATTTTAGAAGAGTTATCCAAATCATTCATGTTTGTCCAGATTTCAGCCTGAAAAACCAGTGACTTCCACTAGTGAACAAATGTGTTTTTCATTACACGAAAGCTGAATATGTTTAAAATTGATATATGATAGATATACATATAATAAAAAAACATCAAACCATTATTAACCCTAGCTTATATGCAGTTGAAGCAGTTACATAAAAGTTAATAATAGGGAAACAGTTCTTAGGAAGGCTTTCAATAGTCCTTTAAAATTGAGAAACAAATATTCTGGAGTAATTACATCAGTCTTTCAATTCCTAATTTTGTTTCTGATTCAGAACATTGCTGATGGAAAAAAAACTAGGCTATGTGATTGATTATCTGAAATGGGTTTGAAAGAGTAACTAGGAAGCAAGAAATTTAACATTACTGCACAGGATTTGTGCTTGATATTTTTGGTTTGGTTTTTTGGTTTTTTTTTAAGGGGGATGTTTCTGATTCATTGTCTAAATAGGGTGCATTATTAGTTTTGTTAAGAATCTCAGTGGGAGAAAAAATCTTGTTTCCTCTATGTGTTTCCACTTAAGATTACACTACACAGAGAACCTACATTAATATTTCAGTTTTCCGTAGGTGAGTGAAGAGATTCCCCAAGAACTCTAAGCCTCCTGTAATTTCTGTTGTGACCACCAATATGTCTTAATAGTGCTGCAAGTACAGTTTGTGCCTCAGACAGTTTTCATGCTCAGTGAAAGGTTTTTTTGAAGAAGGAAATGCACTTATATTTACATGTTGTGAGAATCTACAACAAAGAGTTGGAGCTTATAATTCTCATAAAAAATGCATTTTCACAGTTTGTAACCATTGCCCAATGCAAGGTGCAAAATGTTACAATTTTTGATTGATATTCCTCTATGCTAATTTGAAGGTAGTTTGAATTTGACAATGATGTTTCTCCAGATGTAAAGCAATGCACAAATATGTCTGTATTGTTCTTATGTAACATTTTGAGTAGTGGACTAACTTTCTGTCTTTTTATGATTTAAATATCTATAAGGTTGTACTAAGTTAGAAGGTTATTTAATAGTAACAGATAAATTGTCTGCAAATTAAAACTCCTTAGGTTAATGAACAAACTTATGACAATTTTCTGAACTTTTTGCTATGTTACAGCAAACATACACTCTTTCATAAAATGGTTTTCCTGCCTCACTGAAATTTGCAAAATCTGGACTACTATATATTGAATTCAGTTTCTGATTCTAGCACTTGACTTGCTCAGGGAAATTAGATCTTATGAAAATGTACTTATTTTAACCTTCTTTTCGTGTAGCATTTTCATAGATTTATAAAGAAAGAAGTTTAAAATAGCAAAATGACTGCATAGGTACCCCATATAGTTACAAATTCTTCATAGGTCTCTTCAGGCTCAGTTAGGTGTTTTGTCTATTTCTAAAGAAATCAGGAAGTTGTGGATGAGATATACCTGATTTCTTGGAGTTTTGAAAGGTCAAAGCCCTATGGTAATTGTTAAGCTGTTTTCAGTTGCTATGTTGCTTATATTCAGGTGTTCCTGCATGAGAAACTAAAATCATGCTCTTTTTAGCTTGATAAGGAAAGCAATAAGCACTGTTGTTAGTCAGAAATAAAGATGTTCTTAGAAAAAGCTATAAAAGTTAATATTTTATTACAAATGTAAACAAATATATAATTGAAATAACCCTTAACTTTTGGGAGTGGCAGTCCTTTTCTATAATGACAGATTATTTATCTGTAGGTATGATTTCTTTTAATAGCTAATAATTAATTTTGTACTTTATCTTCGTAATCATTGAATTTGAAATAAAAATCTGTTATCACTACCAGTCAAAATACATCAACCTTTGTTTACTTTAAGAGATGGCAGTATTTCAAAGAGATCAGAGTCTCAAGTGCACTTAAGTCATTGCCATACTACTGTAAGGTAGTACTGTAAAAAGAATGATTATGTGACAACTGACCCTTATCTGATGCTGTTGCTTCATGTTTTGGAAGATGAAAGCTGAGCTTTGAATATAAATAATGTATGAAACCCTGCTTAACTGCTGAGTAAATTCAGGTGCTTCTCATTCAAAGCACAAGTCTACAAAATGTTGAGTGGTCCAGGAGAGGTGGGGAAAAAAAGAAAGCTTTGAATACTGATCACATAAGGGATGCAATTTTTTTCATCTCAATCTTTAATTTAAACAATTCCGTGTAAATATTTTATACAATTACTCTCCAAAGCTTTGAGTCTTCTATTAAATACTCTAAGGCATTATTTTCTTGACAGGATAACTGTATTTTACCTCATGTTTTAAGAAGTATAGTGATGATTTTGTTGTTGGTTTAGGTAGTGTAGAAAATCAAAGCTGAACTCAAAGGGTTTGGGATAAAGTTCTAGAAAGTCTATGAAGGTCTGATTAGCATTTATTGTCTCCAGGCAAGGGTAAAAAACAAGAAAAAAAACCCCACAATGTTATTTGAGTTTCCCCCTTATCAAGGCAATGGTAACAAGAGAAGTATTATAAAGAAATATACTAAGTCAGCTTCAGAGAGAGTATTTGCGTGTACATAACATGTATTCTGCACATCCTAATGAATACAATGTGAGCCATTTTCTTTGCTGATTTTGTGTGTCTCTGCAGTTCTTTTATCAGCTTTTATTCTTTGTTCTTCCTGGTTTTGTACAAAGAGCCAAGCCTTTATCTGGAGTTAGAGACACTTGTTTAGCTTACTATAAGCTGCACTTAAGTTGATTTGTGCAGTGGCTCAATTAGCTCTCAGCAGACTTGGTCACCTGAGTGCTGACAAAAAGACATACACGGTGGTGGACAAGTTGTACATTCCTTGATGCGTGATGATGAGAAAAGATTCTGAAATATATCCTATAGAAACAGAATATGTGCCTGGATATATACTTCGTACACTAAAGAAACAATAGACTAGGACCTGATTCACACTACCATGGACACTTGGACTTGAACAGTGATTGTGTGGATAGACTGAGCAGAATCTAAGCATAGTTTATTTGAAAACTGCCTGCTAGAAAAATTATCCTTTGTAGAAAGTTCTCTTTTCTACAAATTGCTTGATATTTTTCAGCCAGTAAAGAATTGCTAGAAATTTTCCTTTGTGTAATTACACTACAAAATTAAAGAGCTTTTAATTGGTAGCTCAGTTACACATAATTTGGGATCCACCCTATTTCCTGGTTAGGATAACTCAATTTAACATGGGTTGGAAGAGTGAATAACACTACTTCTGGGATTCCACAGCAGTCAGAAATAACTAAAATACAAAGAGAGAAACAAGAAATTTAGATCATATTAGGACATTTAGAAAGTGTGCAGCAAAGGTTATGTATAAAAATATATATTTGTATTGCCTCCAGATGTATTGATTTTGAAAATAAAAATAGAAGTGATTGTTTTGCTAAACCTTAAGAAGAGTTTGATATACTTTATTGGTTTAGTGCCAGAGATTTGTATGAATGTCTTTTCAGAAAGCTTATGTATATAAATCTGCAATTTCCAGACTCTGTGTAGTCTTCCACAGAGTTTCCAGCAATGCATCTGCAAAATGTCTGGATTAAAATTCGTTGTCTTCCACTCTGTTTCATGCTTTCATTGACCTGCATTCCATCACAGAAGGCATTCTCAGAACCGATGATATTTGCTGAGTTCAATCATATTGGTTCAACTGTCAAATATCTTGAATACGTCTACTGCCTGCCAGGTCTTTGACCTAGGATTTTAAGAAAAATAAAGTTTTACTAATATGCAATCACATTTCAGACACCTGCCAACAAATGATTACAACTTTATTTTGTATTTATTTCTCACCCTATCTCTTTACAAGGGATTTGGTTTTTTCAGTCAGTTAATCCACAGGGATTTGGTTTTTTTTAAAAAAAATGGCATTACAAATATTAGGGTGAATGATCATACCTCCAAGTAATTCTAAACATTCTATTACTACTGGATTTAAATCAGCCACTAAAAAATTGAGGGAAAATGGATGGAAATCCTGTTCTGGGTTGAGCTAAAGTAGAACTGGTTTATAAATTTCAGCTAAGACTTGTCTGAGTGACTTCATTTTCTAAAAGTTAACTGTGTGTTTTTCAGACAGTCTCTCTCAGAAGTGATGACAGTATGAACGAAGGCCTTTGCCTATACACATTCATACAGAAAGCAAGGCCATTCTTTAGATGGTGGAATGCTGTAAGTGAAAGGGAAGGAAAAGGGTCACACACCTGCAGGATGCATGGCAAGACAACTGACCACAAACTAAGCAGAATATTCCATTCCATACACATCGTACTCAGTACAAAACTAAGAGATCACAAGGGTCAAACTTTCTTCTTCTTCTATGACTGATGTCCTGTAAGGACCTCACCTGTCTTTTTGCCCCTCATCCTGAATCCATGCATTCTTGAATCCATGCATTCCTGAATCCAGTTCTTGAGTCGAGCTCTGTGCCTGTCTTGCAGCATCAGTGGTTTAAAGTGGGATGTGTGTGTGGCAATTTCATATATTTTATTATTTTCTTATTAATAGCATTTTCCTTATTATTGTTTCATTAAAGCTGTTTTAGTTTCCAACTCACAAGTATTTTTCCTATCATTTTCCTTTCCCTGGGTGAGGGGAGTAAATTGGGACCAGCTCTCTGCATTTTGGCTGCCAATCAAGATGTTCTGAAGCTAAATCATGACAAACCCACAGATAATAACTGAATAAACTTTCTGATTTATGCTCTCTCCATAAACATTTATACAGATCTGCTAAATGATCAGTCTTATTCCTCTAGTTTTATTTGTTCAGTAATTAATCTTGTGAATGTCCCAGATCATGAAAATTTGTTTCTTCCTATTTCTTAAAATTTACTTTTTGTGCAGGGATTGCACCACAGTTTCCAGCTCAAGCACTTTAAATCTAGGTCAGTCCTAGGTTTTTGTTTTGGTTTTAGTGTTTTGGGCTTGGTGTTCTTTTTTTTTCCCAAAAACTTTTTTTTGAGTAGTAGATGAAATAATTCTCACTCTGCTAAGGCAAAAAAATGACAGCTCTTCAGAAGTAGTAAGCTGTCTTGCCATGCATTCAGTACACCTGCTTTTTCTGCTCAGTCAGATACCAGATACTTAGGAACAGGCATGGGAGAACAGCAATTTTTAGCGTCCAGTGAAAGCATTTGGATGAGAATGCAAGAAGTTAATGCTTTCACCTAGCACCTGCTATGGCTTCAAGGAATGCTTTTGGATCTGCTTAATAGCTAGTTATGTGAGCTGATCCCATTGTTTCAATTTTAAAATAAGATCAACTTAGCCTACTTAGTTTTGTACTTCAACAGCACAAATAGAAAGTACTCTTAGAATTTGTCTCTTAGTATCTGAAAATTAGCAACTAAATACCTCATCTGCACTGTTAATTGCAGAGTTTCTTCATGGTTCACCCTCCATAGTGGATGTGGGGAGTGAAACGTTTCACAGAGCCTGATTTGATATGTTTCTCCTGAAAGGTTTTCTGACCTGTTTCACCAGGGAGTTCAGGGATTCGGATCAAGGCCAGGAGATTTTTGTTTTTGAATAACCCTACATCAATCTCAATTAAAACACTAGACTAATTTGGCAATACTAGTGTAGCAAAACTGTTTATTTACAAATGTTTATTTGCAAATGTACTTCAGGAAAGTCCTTTTTATTTTAGTACAATAATACCGTTGTGCATAGTGCTTTCTTCTGTTACTCCATGCAAATCAGTATTCAACTTGTAATAACATTTAGTTTGTCAGTCCCAATAAATTCAAAACATAGTCTCCTCTCCTTTTAACCCATTTAAGCAATAGTTCTGAAGGTATTCAGTTAAAATTATGTTCTAAGAACAAGAAAGCATATATTTTGCCTTTGTCTAGTAATAAAACTATTGTCAGTCTGACAAAAGTGCTTAGTATTCTTTAAAGCCTGCAAAGGCCTGGACTTCAAATGCTCCTTGAAGGAAGGCAGGAATTTGTATCAGCACATGCAGGCAGGAGATGCTGAAGTCCTTTCTGATTATCTGTGGTCATAGGTGTTGCAAAAAGAAAATGCAAATAAAAAACTGTTTTTAAATATAGCTGGAGTTCTTGAAATTGGAAAAGTAAATCAGGTTGAAAAGTAATTTTTTTTTGTAGCAGTGTCACATACGTCTTTTAATTACTATCCTCTCCTCTGGAGTAATATATATTTCAAAGAAGAAGAATTTCATCTCTCCAAGCTTACTCTAAGTAAAGGTTAAAAAGCGCAATTTTAATAGCTTCTAGTTCTTCTTTACCCACATTCTGATAACCAATCAATTTATCACCCCCTACAAAAAGATATAAACTCATTCCACAAGTTGTTTCAATTAAGTAACATATTCTACCAAAAATAACTTAGAGAGAATTCTCTCTCCGTCATGAATGTTAATTGACAGGCCAAACATCCAATTTCTCATTTTCCTTTCCCTTGCAAATTTTGATTTATGTTTTAAGCATATGGCTGAATTTTTGAAGTTTTGTCCCTTTTCTTAATGGAGTATGAAACTTGACTGTTATCAGTACAGCATATTTCCCAGATGTTTCAATAGTATGTGAGAATATATGGGTAACATTTTGGGATTTTGCAGTGGCAACTCCATCATCTGTCTAAGTAACTGAAAGGCAATGTAAAATATTGACTTTTTCACCTACCAGACTTTAAGTTTCAGGATTTTTGGAGCTGAACTAATGATTTTCAAATACACATGACTTCTGAAAAAAATGATGCAAAAATGTAGTGGAATAGTAGTAAGTATGAGATATTTTGCTTAGCCAATTTTGCTTAAAATCACAGAAGTGAAAGTAGCTTCAGAAGATCAGCCCATATCCAAACTTAAATGAGGTACACCTGTGTCACTGCTGATTGATGTTCATCTAGCTTGTTCTTAAAATATTCAATGATTGTTTATGAGAATGTCTGTGATACAGTGTCAAAAACTTTATTAAAGTCAAGATATATGACATCATTCCTGTCTACCAGCCCCCTCATGTTATGATATTGTAAAAAGAAGGTAGATTGTTCTGACTTGATTTATTTTTGATACCCATATTGACTTTGATGAGTCTCGTTGTTATCTGACAGCTATTTGCAGAAATAGATCATGTTTCTATTGTTCTAGAAGCTGAAATTTGGTTCTCTGGACTATAATTCCACAGAATCTTTTTTTTTCTTTTCTTTGAAACTCCTTTATCCATTTTCAAAGAAAATTATTATTTTTTCCTTCTCTAATATTTTGGAAATTATTCATCCTCCATATAGTCTCAGAATTAACCAGCAACAGTAAACTGTTTTTTACTTTATGGTCACCTGTTTTGATTTTTCCCATAAGTGTTCACTGTATATTTTTTCTGTATGTCATTAGTAACCTCAAATAATTTTCCGCTTCCTATATGTCTGCTTATGCTTAAACACAATGAAGAGCTCACATTTCTTTAATCAACAGTGACTGAATCAAAAGTGACTGAATCAGATTTCCAAGATGGTTGTTTTGTGAACATCATGTAGGGGAAGCTGCTCTCAACACATTCCAGGGGATTGCAGGACATCCTGAGTGTTTAAGTATTTGCTTCTTTTGTTATTTCCAATTTATGGCTGCTGGCTGATTCTCGTAGTAAATTCTAAAAAGCCTTACCTATCTTCTTCATCTTGGAGTAGCAGTGAGTACTCAATTACACTGTGAAAACTGTCATATTTCTTCCCATTTACTCATTAAAATTGGAACTTTTTAGATGTCAGTCACACACAGCAAAACATACTTAAAAATGTATTTTGAAATGTGCTGTCTTTTCATATTCAAAATTGATCTTTTAGGCTTTTCCAACATATATTTTGCAAATCAGTATAAAAATTAAATAAAAGAGATCAGAAACTGGAACAGAACATTTTAAAATCAAATATGGATATTTGGCTTTATTCAGTTTAAAGTATTTTGGCAGAGGCACGTACAGAAGAAGATTTACTTAAGGGAGAAGGTACTGAAAAAACTACATAAATTTTTGTTTTGACCTTATTCTTTATAAAGGTTGAATGTTCCGTATTTGATCATATAACCATGTGTTCCTTATCATTCCTGTCTGAAATGTTGTTCAATATGTATGAGTATATGCAAAATCAAGATATTAAGAGAGAATTTTTTTTAATTTATTTTCCACCTGGATTAAATAAGGTAAATTTTCAGAAGATACATTTGTAATGTTAGTGGAATTTCAAATGTAGTGACAAACTGAGGATTCTTCCAGTTTTATCTTCTCTTTCAGTCAAATCTTGATCTTAAAATTAAAAGGCTGCTATTCTGTCATATCTGAAAAAAGTGATGGCCTACAATCTTTAGAAAAAAATATAAACCCAAATTATTCAACTACTGAAAGTAAATGAAGTTCTGTGTGTTCAGTCTAATCACCTTTATTCTAAACAAGGGTAGAAGGAAAAGAAATCAGTAAGCATTGCCGTAGAAACTACTTACCTTGTGGTTATGGTTAGTGATCTTACATCCTAAGAAATACAGATCCTCAGTGAGGTACGTAAGGAATAAATACAGACTTATCACCAGTCAAAGTATGAAATCAAAAGGACTCTGGATACTTTGATACATGGTAATTAGAGAAAAAATACAGAGTGTAATCTTGTCATTAAGTGCTGCAATTCTGTCAGATCTCAGAAGTGAAGTGTAATTGGGCCATGATAGCACTCAGTGATCTGCATGAAGGAAAAAATAAGGTCAGGAGGAGTGGTTTTGCGAGTGACAGTCTTGTTTTGAGTCTGAGGTTAGTACTTCACCACTCTCTCACTCAGAAAGGTAAAAACATTCTCGTTTAAAAGCCTGCAAAGTTGTAAAGAACACACTATTGTCTCCTTTCCAAATAAATAAATTTGCTTTTCAAGAGTGTATATCTTTTGAATGAAATAAAAATCTTGTATACCTCTAAGGAAGAAAAGAACCTCTGGGGACTTTGGGGTTTATAGGTATGCTCTGCACTGCTCTGAAGCACATGAGATATCTTTTGGGGTTATCCTGACAGTGGAAGGCATTTCATTCATTTAACTCTGAAGTAACAGATCTTTTCCAGTCCGTGCATATTCTATGATGGCATATAGTGCAAAGAATCAGGGATTTGTTAAAATTTCTCAATATACTGTTTTTAGATTTCTCTACTGATGCAAGGTAATAATTATACATGAATATGTACATATATAAATCTGTATGCGGATATGTATGTAGGTGATGTGTGTATTATATGTAATAGTCTGTTCTATATATAAATGTTTATTAGAAAATAAATGGATGAGGGAAAAAAGAGAGTGACACTTGAACTGCTTACACTAAGATCAATAACACGTTTTCTTCTTGGGTGATACACTTCAGAATTTTTCCCAATCAGCCTACTCAGGGCCTTCATCTCCATTCACTCCACTTTTAAAAGAATGTCTTGTGGAGATGGTAGATGACTTTTGTATCCCATTTCTCTCTTGCAGTCCTCTGGTTTTCTTTCAAATTTAGTTTTTCTCCATCAAAGCCTCTTCATGATAATTACTCCTACAAAATAAGGTTGTCATCACTTTCTTTGTCTGTCCTATTAGCAACTCCTTAATTGAGTCAGGGCAGGAACCCACACTCTGGTGAATTACTGCCTGTATCTCAGACAGAACCTGCAGATGTATCACATAAAATTCATTCTTGATAACCAAACAAGATTGATGAATTCAATCGACTACTATGAGAAAAGACATAAACACATTGAGTTGACCCAATATATTTGTAAACGCTTTTAAACACTCAGATGCCATTGTGATAAATACATGCACAAAACCAGACAGACATACAGAAAATAAATGCTTTTGATCTTTTGTCAGGTCATAAGAAATGAAGGCTTTTCAGGAATGTCTTTGCCTTGGAGAAAATTCAGTGGCTGACTATTTTCATAGCGTAATGTATTTTGTTTACCCATGTAGGCAGAGAAAACAAAACCAATGTGGAAACAGAATCCTATTTCATGCATTGTAACCAGCATCAAGTTCAAATGAACTAAGGGTTTTTCACGATCAGGATTGGCTAAGGCAGACAGGAAATCCTCCTGTTGTTTACAGGACAATTTGCAAAGAGAAAACTTATTGCAGAACTGATGTGGCACTTTAAAAACCACAGCTGCATTCCAGAAACAAAGAAAAAACTAACACAATGATGTTTATAGAGTCAAGAGACCTTTAGATGCTTTCTTTGGAATGCAGCACAAGATTAAATATTAATAGCAGATCTATTGATCAGAATAATATTCTGTCCATGAAGATGACTAATTTCATATTTGATTTAGTAAATTTGAAAAACTATTTGCTACCTCTATACAGCATCTTTTATAAAGGCAATTGCATGAAGTATTCTTTATTTTCACTGTTCTGTCTAGACATACTAATTGTTACTTATCCTTATTTTCTTATTTCATGAATGATGACACATTTCACTGGAGAGGAAATGAGAGCTTTATGTTGTTCGTATACTGTTAGATTCAAATGTGAAAAGTGCCAAGTTGATCCTTTATTTAAGCTTGTCTTTAATGTATATTATCAAAACTATTTGGTAGGCTTCTATAAAGCACTGGATTTTTTGATGATTATCACTCCATCTTATAAATATGAAAGATTAAACAGATTCCTATGGAATGCACTGTTGTGAAAGATGCTATTCTGTGATATATGTGGAGTAGATGTGGAAGAATCTGAAGACATTTTGTATTTTCTATGCTTTGTTTTAAGAAAAAAGATTTTCCTTGATTGACTTTAGTTTTATCAAAACAATTTATTCAACTTTAAAAGGATTACGTTTCTCTTCATTCCCAATATAAGCATCATAACTAGTAAAGCAAATCCTGTAAATAAAATTTGGTTTGCAATTTTTCTGGTAACCATGATAGAATAAAATTAAATTTCTCTTTTGTTTTCTAGCTTTTCAGTCATAAAAAGAGTAAAAAGCAGTAAAATATTTATATTGTTGTCAGTAAAATGAGCAGATATAATCCCAAAAATATTTCACTGAAAAAAAGTGTAATTTTTAAGCAGTTTTATTATTATCATATTTCTCATTATTAAAATCTAAAAGGATAAGCGCAGACTAAAAAACTCTGAACAAAGGAGAAAGTAGTGAACATTGTAACATTTTTATGCAATTTAATGCAATCTACTCTCTACCTTTGGTATCTAGAAATGAAAAGTGTGATATCTTTAAAATCATGTCCTTGTAAATTGCATTTTAACTAAATCGTTTCAGTTCATGAGATGTTTTCTATTTTATCCTGAAAACAGATTATTAGCATGTTAATGATGTTTTTTTTGCTTTTACTACAGAAAGGAAGCTGAATTTTTTGTCTTCCTTTTAAAGTCTTCAATGTCATTAAAGTAGACCTTCATTCCTCTCCTCAGACAACATGTCACAATTAGAAGACCAAGAATGTGACAGTACTAAAAAGTCAATTATAAGAAACTTCCTCAAATGACAGGAAATATGTAAATAACTACATTATGAATAATTAATAGATTGAGGTAATTTCTACATCCTGTAAAAATTTTTAGTATTTAAAGTGAGATTGAGACATTATTAAGTTCAAACTATGACCTTGTAAGCTCTTTATTCCGTTACGATTTTATACAAACTTGGATGACATAGCTAAGTCCATTTTTCAGTTTAACAGTGTTTCAGAAACATGCTTTGAATAGCCACAGCGCCAGCAGTACTAAGAAACTTGACCTCCATGTTGGTTTTGCACATCATTGGGATCTGAAAATAGTATTCTTTAAATTTTGCCCTCTATTTTGGAGTGCAATCTGCAGTAGGTGACAATAAATTACCTCTAACACAAGCTGAAAGGATTGACTTCCTCATGAAAACATTTTAAATCTTTCTTAACTTTTAGGCCCTGGCAGAGAGGGATATGATTCTGTATTTTTATTTAATAGCCTAGTTGTTAGAGATTCTTTTCCAGAAAATAAGAGTAGCATTTAAATTCTACTTCTTCAAGCATATTCAAACTGCATCTTTTAAATGCCAGGACAGGGCCGTAATCTTCAGGGTCCAGTGGAGAAGGAAGGGAAGGATCTAGTAAAGATATGAATGTTTCCTTCCACTGAGGAAAGAAAAAAAAAAAAGTAAAAATCCAAGTGTAAAACTGTTCAGTTAAAAATTCTAAAACTGATATGAAAGAAAAATCAGCCCTGGTAACTGCCATTAACTGCAGAAACACAAACTTAATTGCCCATGTTGTTAAAGGGATAAATAATTCTTTTGGTTTTCATGCTTACTAAGAACTATCCTTTCTTTCCAACTTAAGCGCAGATATTGCTTAATCTAAAGAGAACAGCTCCTGAACTAGGGTCTTAACACAAATTAAAGATTTCTTTTCAACCAATGATATTATTCTTCTATGAAACTTTGAAAGACAGCACTAGATAACAGGCAAGGGATAATAAAAGTAACTATATGGTTTTGTATAAGGAACATATTTGCTCCCTGTAGTCATATTATTGTTGGTGAACAACTTCAAGTCTACTAATCCTAGGTCCCAAGAATTCTCTTTACGAATGTAAAGGCATTTCTTAAAAAGTGTAGTTACTCATATCAACTAATTGCTTCTTAAAAAATTATGTCAGCTAGTCAGTTTAGCAGTTATGCCTGCATATATATTAGCTGTAGTAAAGACCTTCTTAGTACGCGTTAGTCTCTGTAATGAAGTTTTAAATTTCCCAGGATTTTCATTTTAGGAGAATATTTTGCAAAAGTATCTGAGGTTTGGGAGTTTACATTTATTCAGGAGGGAGATGAACTGGTTTGTTTAAATAAGCTATTTCTAGCTTTATTGTAGTGATCTTGATATAATACCTTGTCCTGTAGAGCTCTGAAGAATTTCTCTTTCCGTTAACTATTTACTCCTTCTTTCAGACCTGTCATGCTTGAGACATGCTCTTTAAAATCACTACAAATACCGAGTAAGTAATTTGAAACTGTGAGTTACACAGTACAAGCAAGTCTTTCTAGTGTTGATTATAGGAGCAGTGATCATAGGTGAGGACATCAGAAAAGGAATTTAGAAAATAGGAAGAACCCTTAGGTCTTCAGTCCAAATGTAACAATCTCATATGGGAAAAGGATGGGTGAGGATAGATTTTGAGGTGGTAAGGATTTTCTTACAAAAATACTGTCACCTGCTGAAATAAATGAAGTAATTTTGCCTAAACTCAGACTGAATAACATCAATATTTTGTAGAGTCTCACTGGAGCTTTACAGCTGCATTCTCATCCTTTTTTGTTAGGTGATATTTTCTCTCTTCACTTGGATTTAGTATTGTTCGAGAAAGTTCCATCATGAGGATCATTTTTAATAATTCTAGAAACAAGTTTGTAATTTATGGTTGCAAAATGTTTTAGAATTGATTAGAAATCAAGTATCATGGAGTCATGGAATCATGCAATGGTTCAGATTGGAAGAAACTTTTAAACGTTACATAGTCAAACCCCTTTGCAGTGTGTAGGGACATCTTCCACTAGATCAGTTTGCTCAGAGCCCTGTCCAACCTGACTTTGAATGTTTCCATGGATGGGGCTTCTACCATCACACTGGGCAACCTGTTCCAGTCTTTCATCACACTCACTGTAAAAATGCCTTTATATCAAGTCTAAGCATACCCTCTTTTACTTTAAAAATATTACATCTTGTCCCATCTCACCAGGCCCTGCTAAAAATTTTCTCCCCATCATTCTTATAGGCCCTTTTTAAGCATTGAAAGGACACAATAAAGTTTCTCCCGAGCCTTTTTTTCTCTAGGCTGAACAACACAAACTTTCTTAGCCCTTCTTTATAGGAGACATGCTTCATCCCTCTATTCACTTTTGTGGCTCTCCTCTGCACCTGCTCCAACAAGTCCATGTCTTTTTTTGTGCTGAGGGCTCCAAGCTGGATGCAATACTGCAGGTGGAGTGTCACCCCAGTGAAGTAGTCAAGGTGTAGAATTTCCTCCCTTGACATGTTGGCCATGCTTTTTTTCATGCAGCTTAGGATACGGTTTAGCTTCTGGGCTGTGACTGCCCAGTGCCAGCTTATGTCCAGCTTCTCATCCACCAGCATGCCCAAGTTCTTCTCAGTAGCGCTGCTCTCAATCCCTTTATCCCCTAACCTGTATTGCTACTGGGGTGTGCCCTGACCCAGGTACAGGACCTTGCACTCATCCTTGTTGAACCTTATGAGGTTCACACAGGCTCACTTCTCAAGCTTGTCCCAGTCCCTCTGGATGGCATCCCATCTCTCAGGCATGTCAACTGGATGACTCAGTTGTGTGTAATCTGCAAATTTCCTGAGTGTGTGTTTAATACCACTATGTCATTGATGAAGATAAGTAATGGTACTGGTCCTAGTGCGGAACCCTGAGGAACACCAGTTTTAACTGATCTCCATCTGGATATTGAGCCATTGACTACTACCGACTGGATGCAACCATCCAACCAATTCCTCATCCACTGAACAGTCCAGCTATCAAACCCATATCTCTCTAATTAAGACAGAAGGATGTTGGGGACATTGCATCTAAGTCCCTGCAAAAGTCCAGATAGACAACAAAAGTAGATCTTCCCTTGTCTACTGCTCTAGTTACTCCATCATAAAAGGATAGTAGGTTGGTCAAGCAGGACTTACCCTTAGTGAAGCCATGTTGGCTTTCTCAAATTACCTCCCTGTCCTCCATGTGCCTTAGCATGGTTTCTAGGAGGATCTGTTCCATGTTCTTTCTAGGTGCAGAGGTGAGGCTGACAGGTCAGTAGTTCCCAGGGTTATTTTTATTACCCTTTTTACAAATGGGTGTGATATTGCCCTTCTTCTAGTCACCAGGGACTTCACCTGACTACCATGATTTTTCAGATGTCATGAAGAGTGGCTTGGCAACTACATCAGCCAATTCCCTCCAGACACTGGGATACACCTCACCAGGTCTCAGCAGCCTCAAATTTGTGCCGTCAAGTTTTAGTAATGCTAATCAGATCATGGCTTTCTAGCAGCACAATGACTTCCAGGTCTTCTTGTGCTGTGTGCTTTTATGTACAGGCATTTCAGCTGGGCGGTTGGCTGTGTCACCTTCTTACAGGAACAACTCTTAATTCCTTTGAGGTATTTCACCAGTTTTTCCCTCTCGACTCCTATTACCTCAGTAGCCCCTGGCTTGTCTTCATAAGACTTGAAGTGTTCTGCAGTATAGGTAGCATGTCTCAGAGCAAAAGGCTGAGGGCTCTCACTAGCACCTCATCCCTCTAACCTTGACAAGTCATCCCTCCCGCCTCCAAACCTGATTGGAGCCCAGTAAGCCCTACAAGCTCATAAGAAGACAGAGCTTTCTGCCAGGTAGATACCATAGCTAAATTCCCGTGCTTCATCAGAACCTCCTGTGAGAGCTCCTGGCTCCTGGAGAGAATCTCTGCTCCCCTGTTTGTCACTGCCTCAGCAAAACCATCTGTGTGCCAAGATCTGCCACTCTGCTGTGTATTGGGCCAACTCGATACCAGCTCCCCTCATGGACTTTAACTATAGTTTGAACTATATCTAACTTCCATTTAGATATAACTATATCTAAAAAAAATGGTGGCCAAATGTTTCTCCCAGCTGATGAAAAAAAGATTTGTTCTGGAAGCTCATGAAAACAATCAATATCAAAAAATGGAAATCTTATGACAAAGGCTATGTATTTTTATTTTACATTTTGATCATGCGTGTTCTTCCTGGAGTGGAACCTGACTACAATTCTGGTTTTGACAATTTTCCATTGTGAAGACCTGCTTGATTGTTTTAAGATATGATTAGGAAATGTAAAATAGAAGTTCAGCTCTCTTTTGAAGTTTGGGCTTTATCAGCAATAGGTAACGAGTCTTGCCAGTTAATTTTTTTTCCCTCCTCTGAGTGTGTCTACATCTTTATCTATTTACATACAGAGAGGGAATATAATGTCTATTATATGGTAATAATATACTACATAGTGCTGCCTACAAATACAGTGTTTGGATAAAAGATAAATTAAAAGATAAAACATTCAAAAAGTTATAAGCATTTTTCATAAAGCAATTTATTGAGCACCGAAAATTTGAATAGTGGCAAATACTGTCTTCTCCATAGTATTTCTTTTGTAAAATTTTCTGATAGTGAAAAACTAGTCCTCTAACTCATTGCAGAGGCATAATGCTACTATTTATGAAGGAAAGAAATAAGTCATCTTTGAGCTATTGCATCTACATATAATTCTGGAAATTTTCCAGAAAGCTCATTGAAAATCAGCTAGTGAGAGACATTTGGACTTGACTACTTTCACCTGAAGAATTAGTGCACACACATTATAAAACTGCTCTGGCCAGACAGAGAGCTTCCTGTCATTAATTTCTTCTTTTTTGTTTTTGACAAGGAGAATCACCTCTAAGATGGAAATGAATGATTCTTAGCCACATTATGCTTTTGGTTTTGTTGATCCAAGTGAAAATAAGCTTAGAAAATAAGTTTAGAATACTGCTGAGAGAAGTAGTACCAACTCTACAGTTGGTATGAATCTCTGGAGTCTGAGTTTATAGAGGTGATTGAGCACTTTTCTTGTTCTACAGTAATGTGCTAAGATACATTTTATGTGAGATTGCAGCTCTTCTGAAATATGAATCAGTACAGTCTGTGCAGATTTAGATTTGGTACACTTGGTATGTGCATGAGTTAGAAAACTAACAATAATGACAAATGGATGAATGAATTCTGTCGTTTTAGACATAACCTAGCTGTTGTCTGCCCAAAAAGTATGAAGAAGAATGTAAATATCATAATGTCTCTTTATTGCATTCCATCTAAAAGACAAGTATAACAATAGAAATTGGCAGTTCAGAAACTGGGATGGCAGCATGTTGATATTGACAGTATGTCTACACAACTGAAGAACTGAACCAAATCTTGGTTTTGTGAAATCAAAAAGAATAAAAACAAATGTCTGTAAAAGCAATGCACAATTAATATTAGAATGTCATATGAGATTTTAAAACATGGCATCTTCCTTTTCAAAGGAAAAGCCTTCTCAGAAAAAGACTATGCAGCTTTAAAATCTATTATTAAGAAAGACCATATGAACAAGAGAGTACTCTCCAAAGAATACAGATGAACTTTTTTAGCTTTTTGTTTCTGATAATTTCCCGTGAGCTTTCAAATATATTGAATATATTCTGGAAATAAAAAAGAAGTGTTCCTTTCCCTATTTCCAAGATTCTTTTTATACTTTCCATTGCAGCTTTTCTTACCTCATCTCAATATTGCCTTCTCAGATTTAGAAAAGGCCA
The DNA here is from genome assembly GCA_033459285.1 of Clamator glandarius. Taxonomy (NCBI): domain Eukaryota; kingdom Metazoa; phylum Chordata; class Aves; order Cuculiformes; family Cuculidae; genus Clamator; species Clamator glandarius. The sequence goes on from JAUNZM010000195.1 coordinate 1,276,217, forward strand.
TAAAGAGAATCAGAACAAATTGTTAAAGATAATATTAGAGTATAATTTAGCACAAAACCAAAATGAAAATTAAAAATTAAGGTTCTAAATATTCAATTAATTCATTATGTACCTACAATGTGCATAATTGTTTATGACTTCAATCTATTGTTACATTACAGAGCATTTAAGTTCTTTCCATGGCAGAGAGTAGCAGCTCCTTTTGCATTTATTAAAAAAAAAATGCTTTTCATCATCTTCCTTCCAGTTAGTACAATAATCCACATCTTATCATGATACTTAATCTTATACAAAAAAAACAGTTATGGAGCTTAAGATTCCACACTGTCGCTTTCAGGATGTGTTTATGACTACTATGATAGTCTATTTGTTATAAAACAAAGTAGGAAATTATGACAGTAAAACCTCTTAATATTAACAATTGGAAAGGTACAAACTGATAACAAATTGGTCATCTCTATTAATACCATACTGTGCATAGACTCTGAAATACTTGAGGTGACCCAAAGATTGTATGTTTAATTAATGATTGTATAGCTAATAACTCTTTAGTGTTGTAACATCATAAACAAATACACTGTAACTGAAAAAAGCAGAGGGGTAAGGTACAGGGAACGTGAGTCCATATGTACATGTACATTTGCACTGGTGTGTGAACTTGCACAGAAAGTGTGGATTCTTACCCCTGTGCTAACCAAAGAAATTTTTTTTATTAGGTAAAAAACTGAGGTACAAGTAAAAAATAAAGAGGGTAGGTCTTTAAAAAAGAAGGAGACTTTGAGAGGCCCTTCAGGCTCTGACTTTTGGCATTAGGCTGTTAGTTTTTCCAGGGTTTTTTTGGTTGTTTTTTTTTTTTATAAGCCTCAAATTGAGGAACCAAGTTGTTTTAAGTGGCCTTCAGGGAAGTTCAACCACTGATAGGTTCACTAAAGTTATCTTTTAAAAGGCAAGCACTTTAGAGCTAGGCACTGCACAATTCTTCATTCAATATCTCAGAGATCTATGAGAGACAGTGAGAAGGGGCTGAGGACAGGTATGCCCTTTGTCTGCATCGTTTCTTTTCTGTGACTTTATTTTGTCATTTTGCTTTCAGTGTAGCAAACAATAGCTTAACCTCTGCTTTGCCAGAATAAATTCAGAGTTTTAATTTTTAGGCTTGTTACTGTTCAAAGTATTGCAAATAAAAGTGGGCCACTGGACATGCTTTTGTTTCTGCAGAGATAATCAATTGCCTGCGATGAAAGATAAATTTTAAAATCTCAGAAGCAAGATTGATACCAGGTTTAAAGGTCCTGTTTGACATCTGGGAGCCAAGGTAGGGAGAGAAATCTCCCTCAGAGATTACCTGCTATCTCCTGCTAGGAGCCAGCATTTGAAACCATGACTTTGCAATACCTCATACAAGCATAGGAGCTCTAGCTGGCTTCTGCCCAGTGTCAAAATGAAGAAATAAAACAAAAGTAAGTGTTTTAATGCTGATTAGAATCAACATTCTCTTTGCATTAATTCTTTTCCTGAAGGTGGAAAGGTTCAATCAATATGTTACCCATAATCAGAAAGAGAAAAGGTAATACAGATTTCCCAGATATTATTAAATGATGGGTGAATATATATCACTCAGAAATTAATTTAGCTTACTTAACTTTGTTTGCCTTGACAGAATATTTGTTTTGTACATTTAGCTCTGTTGGAGTTGGTTGGATTTTGGTTTTATTGCTTCAGTTTGGTATGTTTTTTTTTTCCCTAATGTACTGACCTGCAACTTGATTTCACATCTCTCACTGTATATATTCCATGCCAGTGATGTGGAAGGTAGAATTTTGTTAGAAGCATAGGTGGGTGAACAAGGCCTTCCTGCTTGGCCTGTTGTCCCACAATGTTGCTATGGAAACCATCAAATTCTGTCTTTCTACCAAAGATATAAGCACATTTTAGAAGAAGAAAGGAAAGAAAAATCAAAACAAGTCAACACTCTTTGTTAGACTGTTTTCATGTCTGCAAGGATTAAGTTTCCACTACAGAAAATCCTTGCATGTGGCCTAAATTAAATTCAATCAAGACTTCACAGTGAACACTAGTACATAAAGATGATCAATGACTAAATTACACTTGCTGTAACAAATTGCTCTATGTTCAGTCTTACACATTTGAGTTAATAGATTGCTTAACCATAGAGGAATAATAGATGGCTTAACCATAGAGGAAGCTTTAAAAATAAGACAAGGTTTCTGCATGGCTTCTCAGGACATAGGGAGTGTTAAAATTTGTGCAAGGGAACAGAATAAAACCACAAAAACCTTTTTAACTTTAAACAACATAATTTTTAAGTTGTAGTAATATTTTATATCTTCATACTGCTAAACATGCACTTTCTTAACTTCCCTCAATCTAATAATTTTCTCCCTGCAGTTCAAGAAGATCTTTGCAAGGTATGTATTATATTTCTCCTACCTCCAATTAATGGTATTCACCAGATAGTTCCCAGCTATTTTTATGTTATAGCCTCTTTCAAATTTCCTTATCTAAAAAGAGTGCGAGAAGTTTTAATAATCTTCTTGTTCTTTAATGAGATGTGAAAGACCACCTGGGAGATGAGTTTTACGGAAGCACTGAAAATTGTATAAAGGCTTTTGCCTTTTTGTTTTCCTACATCTACTCATTTTTTAAATTCACCACTTTTGCTGGGGGTGACTATGTCCAAACTAGACATTCTCTTTAGCTGCTAAAGTCTGTCATAATTACATAAACTGCCTGTGCTGGCAGATTAGACTAAGACATAAATTCTGTTCTAGGGTAGAGCTATAGACTGATGTTCACATATGTGTTCTCTGTTGAACAATTTTTTAGGGAATAGAGATGGCAGATAAAGTTCTGGAAAAGTATCTTGGACTGATACTTTCTTAATTTCAACAGCACAACTTCCTGATCTGATCTGTTAAGAAGTGAGAGTGAAAAATGAAGATTCACTCCTTTATTAACCTAATTGATGCCAGAAGATTAAAAATGGAATTAATATTCAGATAAATTTTTATTTTATCTAGTCTAGAATATTAGAACAAGAATCTGTCATGTCAGTCTAGAATTTTCAACCACTGACAGATGACAAGGTAGTCCTAATGATTTTTATCTTTCTTTAACTGTAGTAAAGACTTTTTTTTAAATTTTATTTTAGAATTCTACTTCTGCAATGGCAAATAGTAATTAAATCTGCAGAATACCTGCACATTTGGATAAGGAGAAATGTGAGAAAATTAGTTTCAGCTTATCCCAAAATAAAATGTTATATTTTTATTGCGTTTAATAGCATCTCAAACTACCAGATATACCAGAAAGAATGGAAGTAGGGTACTCCTAAAGTGCAGCTTTTAAACCATCTGAATAGTTTTCTTCAAGTTGTAATTTTAATGTTTGTGGTAGGTTGATGTTGGATAGCTGTGAAACACCCACTGAGCTGTTCTATTACACACCCGTCTCAAAAGGACACGTGAAGAAACTAATATGGGAAAGCTTATGGGTCGAGATAAAATCAGTAATATCACCAGCTACTGTCACAGACAAAAAAGACTCAGTATGGGAGAAATAACTGAATTCATTGTCAATTTAACTTCTAGTAGAACAGTGAGAAACAAAAAATATTCCCCAAGGCCAGGCAGCAGTTGATGGGTTACTCCAGACAATAAGGGTTGCTTATGCTGTATACTAATCTACCATATTATTATTAATCATAAATAATACAGTGTATGATTTAGTAGAGATACTGCTTTGGCCATTATTGGGTTTTTTTAAGCAGTTATTGAAACCAGGTTAGTAAAGGAAAGTACTGACTCCACTCCAGTGCTGTCCTGTTGTTTGCTTAACATGCTCCTCACCCCTCACCTCTCTTCTACGCAGTTATAGGACAACCACCCACCAACTCCTTGACACATACACACAATAAACTGTTCTGGCTACAGTGCAAGTACATACTAAGTATGTAATGGTCAGTATCTAAAAAAATATATTGCATGAGAAAACAGAAGGGAAAAAAAAAAACAAACACTGAAGTTTTCTTTTTGCTGTCTTTATCATAGAGAGTTGGGGAAAGAGGAACCAAATCTTCATTCCAAATTCATCTGGCATTTCCTGAAGACTATAATGTTATTTTAATCATTGCAGACATGCCTAGGTACACCTCAGAAACTGACTTTGATTGAGATCTTTAAGAATCATAGAATCATAAACTCATCAAGACTGGAAAAGACCTCCAAGGTCATCCAGTCCAACCATCAGCCCAACATCACCATGCCTATATACATGAATGGGATCCACCCTCTTCTCTAGTCTATAAGTCTGAACCTTTTCAGATCCTCCTTGGATGACAGGGGCTCCAAACCCTTAATCTTCTTCATGGACCTTTCCTGGACTCACTTAAGTAAGCTTATGATTTCATTGCACTGAGGAACCGAGAACTAGAGATACTACTGGTCTCACTACACAGGAAGGATCACCTCCCTCCACCTTCTTCTGGCACTGCTCTTCCTAATGCAGCTTGGGATGTTGTTGGCCTTCTTTAATTGCAAGGGCACATTTTTGGCATATGGCCACTTTGACCCAAGTCCTTCTTTTCAGAGCTGCTTTCCATCCATAGATTTATTTCTCCTTGGTGCAGGATCTTGCATTTCCCTTTGTTGAACTTAGTGAGGTTCCTGTTTGCTCATTTATTCAGCACGTCAATGTCCTGAACAGTAGCATAAATATATGGCATTATCAACCACTCCTCCCAGTTTTGCAGTGCCTGCAGACTTGCAGAGTGTGCACTATCCTATCACTCCGGTCATTAATGAAGATATTAAACAGTATTGTCTCCTATATCAAGCCCTGGAGCATAACACTAATGATTAGCCTCCAGTTAGACTACGTGCCACTGCTCACAACCATTTGAGGGTGGCAGTTGAGCCAGATTTCTTTCCACCTCATTCTCCACTTATCTAGTGTGCACTTTATCAAGTTGTTAATGAGGATGTAATGGGAGAGAGTGACAGATTGGTCCCCAGCTACTTTCTGTAGAGAAGTGACATTTAGAATTCCTAGTGATGTAGCTAGAGGTGGATGGAATTGATAGGAGGAATGGGTAAACAGAAGTTATTATGATGATTTTATGCACGAAGTACCCCTTTCCACAAAGCTTAGGGCACTGTAGCTGTTCATAGAAAGACAATCAAAGGGAAGGAAGTGCACAATAAAAAAAATCAGCTTCATTAAAATTTAAAGTTAAAAGATGTTTCTGTGTATTATATATAATGTAGTATGTATTATATATTACATGTATGTAATTATTGTATATAATGCATCTTAAATAATAATATCTATATTTTATATAGAATCATAGAATCATTTAGGTAGGAAAAGATCTTTAAGGTCATGAAGTTCAATCATAAACTTAACACTGCCAAGTCCACCACTAAAATCTGACATCTACATGCATTTTAAATACCTGCAGGGATGGTGACTCTGTCATTTCCTTGGGCAGAGAGTTCCAATGCTTGACAACCATTTCAATGAAGAATTTTTTTCCTAATACCAAGCCTAAACCTCCCCCAGTGCAATCTGAGGCCATTTCTTCCTGTCCTGTCACTTATTACTTAGGAGAAGAGACCGACATCAATCTTGTTACAATCTCTTTTCAAGTTGTTATAGAGAGTTGTACATCCTTTTCTCCAGGCTAAAGAACACCAGTTCCCTCATTCACTCCTCACAGGACTTGTGCTCCAGACCATTCATCAGCTTTGTTTCCCTCCTTTGTGTATGCTCCAGCACGTCAGTGTCTTTCTTGTAGTGAGGGTCCTAAAACTGAAACAGCATTTGAGATACGACATCAGCAGTGTCGGGTACAGGGGGACAACCATTTCCTTTGCCTTGCTGGCCATGCTGTTTCTAATACAGGCCTTCTTTTCCACCTGGGCATTCTGTTACCTCATATTCAGCCTCATGTTGACCAACAACAGGCAGCTTTCCAGCTATGCTTCCCCAAACCTGTAGCATTGCATGGGGTTGTTATGGCCCAAGTATAGGGCCCAGCACTCAGCCTTGTTGAATCTCATACAATTGGCCTCAGCTCATCAATCCATCCTGTCCAGATCACTCTGTAGAGCCTTTCTACCCTCAAGCAGATGAATACTCTCACACAACATCTGCAAATTTACTGACGGTGCCCTCTTTCCCCTTGTCCTGATTATTGATAAAGATAATAAACCGAACTGGACCTAATACTAAGCTAGTCATCAACTGTATTTAATTCTACTCACCACCACTTTTTGAGCCTGGCCATACAGTCAGTTTTTTACCCAGGGAAGACTTCACCTGTCCAAGCCATGAGCAGCCAGTTCCTCTAGGACAATTATGTAGGAAACAGTGTCAAAGGCTTTAGTAAAGACCAGGTAAATAACACTGCTCAAGCAGGACCTGTCTTTCATGAACCCACGCTGACTGGACAGATCACCTAGTTATCCTGTAAGTGCCACATGATGGTACCCAAGATCATCTTCTAAGTAATCTTCCCCATAATCAAGGTCAGGCTGACAGATCTGTAGTTCTCCAAATCCTCCTTCTAGCCCTTCTGGTAGATGGGCATTGCATTTTCTAACCTCTAGTGAATTGGGACCTCTTAAGTTATCCAGGACTGATGATAAACGATGGGAAGTGGCTCAGTAAGCACATCTGACAGTTGCCTCAGTACCCTTGAATGGATCCCATCCAGAGTCATAGACTTATCTGTGTCTAAGTGGTGTAGAAGGTTGCTAGCCATATCCCCTTGTAGTAAGACATATAATATACTATATTACAAATGTACATATATAAAAATAAAATTTCCAATGTAAATGACAGTGTAAAGACTTGTGAATTGGATATACAAAGTCACAAGCAAAATTACTGTGGCTTGGGCCTGTCACACACATAAAATATTCAATCAATTACAGAATTGCTTTCTATTTCCATTCTGAAGTGCTTTCATCTGCACTACGAATGAGTACCTTGAAATTGCACAAGTAAATCTGCCAGTGTGATAAATAGACCACAACAGAGCTTCATACCAGGATGACCTTCTTTAGGGGCCTAATCCAAAATCCAGTGCAATAGCAGAAGGATTCCTTAAATTATTGGATTAGATTCTTCTGAGCTACTTGGTCTGCAGCATGTGATATTATGTTTGTGGTGACAGAGGAGAAATTAGTTTTTCCTTTGAACATTTTTTTTTCTCTGTAGGTGGCACCACACAGCATTTTTCATTCTAGGTAGGGATCAACTTCAGTAGTTTTATTATTACAGTGTACATGGTTTTCAATAGAACACCAATACGTTCACAGTAAAAGAAAATTAGATTTTCAACTAGTTAGAACTGTATGAAACTCTGTACTCTCTATTCAGGCACTACTGCCAAGTCCTTTATGTAGTTAAACACACAACCATGAGATTTTCTTAATATTTTAAGTGCTCGGATTACTATAAATTAAAAAATAACCAAACACAAATAAAGAAAACCCCATAATTTTCCATTATTTTATCCCCAAACTATAAATGATTTTTTTGTCTGCTTTATTACCTAAATCTTGCCCACATTTTGAATTAGCAATTAAAATTTAGCAGAGTTTTATTACTGAGTTTCATCTTCTATTGAACAGACCTTACTGGTAGTATATGAGATTAAACTAAAAATTATAATTGGTGTCAAATGAAAAAATATCTTCACCAAGTGCTAACCTAGGAAATCTGATACTTGTGAAACTTTGGTAAGCTAGTAACAAAAATCTACATTGACCTGTAATGTCTTACTTGAAGAGCCTCTCCTTCCTTCGGATACATACTCAAAGTGCATCTATACTCTTTTGCCTGTCATCCTCCTTTTCCTTCATTTAGTGAGTAAATAATAGAATTATAGAATCATAGAAACATTAAGGTTGGAAAAGACTTTCGGGATCATCCAGCCCAACTTTTAGCCCAATGCCACCGTGTGTACTGATTCATGCCATGAACTGCCACGTCTACACATTTTTGAACACCTCCAGGGATGATGACTCCATCACTTCCCTGGGCAGCTTGTTCCAATGTTCTATAGCTCTTTCAGTAACGAAATTTTCTTCTAATATCCAACCTAAACCTCTGCTGCTACAACTTGAGGTTATTTCCTCTTTTCCTGACACTTCTTACTTGGGAGAAGAGACCAACACCCACTTTGCTACAACATCCTTTCAGGTAGCTGTAATAAGGTCTCCCCTCAGCCTTCTGTTCTCCAGGCTAAGCAATCCCAGTTCCTTCAGCCACTACTCATTGGAATTGTTCTCTAGACCCTTCACCAGCTTCATTGCCCTCTTCTTTACAGCAGGTAGACTCTCACACCTTCTCTTATCTCAGAAGTTTCATAGTGGCAGGAAAGCTTACATAATGAATGTGTAGCTCAGCTCTAACTCAAAGCGGTTGTCTTAACAGGGCCAGTAGCTGGTTATGTATTTATAGAAAATATCCTTAATGAGATCAGATTTTCTGAAGAGATAAATAGATTGATTTTGTATTGGGAAATAATGTTATGCGACAGGGCTATGCCTCGGAGTTACATGATGAATCATAAAATCTCAAATAGTAGGTGCTGTATAGGAAGTCCCACACTGTTTTTAATGACAGTTGAGGTATTGCTATTGACTCTTCTGCAGCGAATTCAGCAAATTTAAGGTATATAAATATGCAATTTGATTGATTTCCTAGTAAGGTAGTACAGTTAAAACTTCATTAAAATAACAGCCAAAATACTCATCATAAATCTACCAAAATGCTGATAATAATACTGTTAATCTATGGAAACTATGGAAAATCAACACAATCCATGGTCATACAGAGTATGATTTATGTTAACTTTTAACTTTATTCCCCAAGGCTAAAGCATTAATAGCTTAAATATCATGTAGAAAAGAATTTATTTCTCATCATATTTCATAAAACAAATTGTTATTCCATACTGATTTGTCTAGCAGTTCTGGTCTTTCCTGATTTTTTCTATTTATGACATAAAATGTAAATGTTTTTACATCAGTTTCATTTGAAGATATCTTGCCTTCCTTTTCCCCAAAATCTCTACTTTGCCTCTGTCAAATGGGTATTACCACTATCTTTCAAAAAGCCACATTTAGTGTAGCTCTACTGTGCATGCGATTTATTTAGTTTTTGCAGTAACAGTCACAGCCGTGGACTAAGTGTATTATTTTATATTCCAAATCAACGTGTTTTCCGTGTTTGTCCTGTCAGTAGTGACATATTACATGTTGTGTCTGCCAAAGAATTAATATGATTTGAATTCCATTTTTAAGTGGTTCTAATGACTTGTTACATTGACAATCCTACAGGTGTCTAGTACAAAGCAAATGTGTACCAATTATGAATTTGAAGCTCTATTAGATTTGTTAATTCACTGCTATGGATAAATTTATTCAAGTGCTAACTTCATTTTGGTTCTTGACTTTTTTAGTCACATAGTCAAACTATGTTTTAGGAGGCATCACTTTCTGAGTTAAAAAAAGAAAAAATGAGATAGAAAACAATATAAATAAGACTATAAGGAATTTTTGTGCATATAAGCCTACTTCAGCTTTTCAATGGTATTTCAATGTAAAAAGTGTGGAAAAAGAAAGATTTGCAGCTGAAAATTAACAAGAATAATTCATTAAAATAATGAATACATGGCAATTCTTGGTTCACTTCTGAAAAAAAGTCTGCCTGTATAGTAGACAAAAATAATCTCTCAGGAAGTTGATTTGTAGCTTAAAAGTAATGTACTATTTTGAAAAAAAAAAGAAGAAATCTGTTTCCTAAAGCCAGATCCAGTGAAGTACTTAATCCCTTGCAAAATTTTCAGTTCATGGTTAGTTTGGCTGTAGTTTAGTGATTGCAGAATCATATGACTGAAATTTAAACATGGGATTATGTATATTTTGGGTGAATAAAAATCAATCTTTCCGGTTTTTCTTTCAAAATAATACTCAAGTATGACATTGATACTCAAGAGAGACTTTAATCTTACTCTTCATTTATACGAAATTAGAAAGTTTGGTGACAAAGTAATCCTTGTCCTATTAGGAATTTTAAGTGGAAATATATTTCTATTTCCCTAGAATTACAGCCTTCTAAAACTAAACATTCTAAAATATCTTCTGTTCTCTCATTAATTTCTTCCCTTCCCTTCCCTTCCCTTCCCTTCCCTTCCCTTCCCTTCCCTTCCCTTCCCTTCCCTTCCCTTCCCTTCCCTTCCCTTCCCTTCCCTTCCCTTCCCTTCCCTTCCCTTCCCTTCCCTTCCCTTCCCTTCCCTTCCCTTCCCTTCCCTTCCCTTCCCTTCCCTTCCCTTCCCTTCCCTTCCCTTCCCTTCCCTTCCCTTCCCTTCCCTTCCCTTCCCTTCCCTTCCCTTCCCTTCCCTTCCCTTCCCTTCCCTTCCCTTCCCTTCCCTTCCCTTCCCTTCCCTTCCCTTCCCTTCCCTTCCCTTCCCTTCCCTTCCCTTCCCTTCCCTTCCCTTCCCTTCCCTTCCCTTCCCTTCCCTTCCCTTCCCTTCCCTTCCCTTCCCTTCCCTTCCCTTCCCTCAAATATCTTGATACAGGCTTTAAATAAAAAAATATCTCTTACTTTAAAACAAGTAACTATCAAGCAGACAGTGAAATTCCCTCCAAAGTTTCATTTTATTTAAGAGTAAAACTCAGAAATTAAAATCGCACTTCTTTTACCAGAATCTAGACTCTCCATGCTCTGATTATTTTAATGAATATTTTTCCATTACTACCTGGCTTGTATATTTGTTTTTAACTTTAATTCATTTTATCTTGCAATGGAGATTTCTTATCTGTTATTTTACTTATACAAGCTAATGAACTTGTTCATTCGTAGCCTTTAGATTGATTTTTCTCCTTACCTGATTTTGTATAAATTTATAGGACTATACAGATACAGCTTAGAGAGATGGAGCATAAAATTTCTGAGGCTTGGCTGTTTATATTTTCCAGGCAAAGCCATTACTGCTGTGAGGCAAAAAGAACAAAGATAAGAAACTTCTTTTAAAATTGAAACACAACTCAAAAAGTCAGAGTCCTTATTCTTAGAATGTAAATTAAAAAAAAAAAATAAGTGGAGCAAATCATGAGTCTTGTTTCCATCATAGTTGGAAATTTTATATTAAAATTCAAAAGATAACACTTATTCTGAAAGCAGTCCTGTGTTTTAAACTTCCTTAACAGAAGCTAAATTTAAAAACAGGAAATATGGCTTTAAATACTCTCAGGCTGAAAACAACCTAGATCTTGTACTTCAGACTTCTCAAAGGGTTCAAAACCTCTGAACCACTCCATGGTGGCATTTGCAGGTGCCACCATGAACATTGTCATACTGGCTCTTTGGCAACCAACTTTTGGAACAGATAAAAATAAGCTTAAATTATGTTTCATTCCTTGATATCCTAAACTTAAAAAAAATATGTCTCGGAAATCCTGAATAAGGCATCTAAACTCTAAGGGAATTTGGTATTAGCTATTTGGCTCTTTTCCACTCAGCGTGAACATCATTTTGAGACTGTTCTGCAAAAGACCCTGATTCTTTACGCACACTGTGCATATATATTCAAGCATGTAGCTTCAGGCTTTGCGTTGTTCTTTATGGACCAAGCAGACAGTGAGGTCCTTGCAAGTGCTAAGCTTTTATTTGCTTTAATTGCTGAGGGCTTTTTGAGGATACTACTTTGTAGCAAAAATCATGTGATTGTGTCTGTTGGTGTTTTACAAGGAAATTTTCTCCAAAATTCAAGACTCTTTCAGTCCTGTATAGAAATACTTTTTTATGAATCTGATAAAAACCTTGTGCTGCTTACTGAAAAAGGTCTTGCTTCACATCTCACCCTAGTGTTATAGACATTAATCATCAAATCTTTCAGAGGCTAAAATTTAAAACAGTTGTAGTCTCTAGAACTTTTTCTTTCAACCTTCAAAAATCACTTTCCTCCCCCTTGAAAAAAAGTATATAAAGAAAAAAATTGTTTAATCACATCTTGTGAAAGCAAATCCTGGCAGCATACAGCTGGAGTATGTCCTGTAAGCTGCTTCACTGTGCCTAGCAAGGCACCTGCAAGCACATTACCAAGAGATGCCCTTAAGTGCTCCACAGAATTCACAAGTATTCAGACCCCCTTTAAAGAAGTTGACAATGTTGAATGCACATATTTTTGTTTGTTATTCCAAACTGGGAGATTTTTGATGACAAAATCACTACTATGTCTGCTGCTTCGAATAATGAAACGGAAATGGCCTCAAGCTCCACCAGGGGAGATTTAGGCTGGACATTAGGAAAAAAAAATTCACAGAAAGGGTCATTGGGCACTGGAACAGGCTGCCCAGGGAGGTAGTTGAGTCACCTTCCCTGGAGGTTTTTAAGGCATGGGTGGATGAGATGCTGAGGGGCATGGTTTAGTGTTTGATAGGAATGGTTGGACTCAATGGTCCGGTGGGACCTTTCCAACCTGGTTATTCCGTGATTCTGTGTGATTCTGTAAATAACTACAGTGCTTTCCTTTCTTTCTCTTCATGTTACTGTTGTTAATTTACAGACTGTCCGTGACACCTTAGAAGATGTTTGTTAGTCATTTTGACTGTACAGGTCTAATTTAAGTCTGAAAAGTAAAACTTAAGTTGGAAAACATTATTTTTCTTAACTACTTCTGAAGAAAGTGGGAAAAGAATCATAAAATAAAAATACCTATTATTTACCATTGTTTTATTTATTTAGTATATGTATTGTTTTCTAAAGATTTTTTAGTTATTATAGAAGCAGAAAAATTTGTTCAGACCAGGTACACCTACTCAGACACTGTATTATATAGCTGATGGGAGAAAAATCTGAATAAGTTTAAATACTGCTAGCAAAAAGATTAGGAGAATGTGATGTTTAGTTTAGAATAGCAAATGAAACAGCTCTTAGTGAGTTCTGTATGTCCATACTGCTAAAAAGTGCCTTAGTTAACTAGTTGAATGATAGAATATTTTCATCTACAGAACACTGATGTCACAGTAGGGAACAGCATAGATCTCAAAATGAAAACAACTCTACAGAATAAATCAAATTTAAATATGGATGTGCCAAGTAACTGCCTGCTAATAATTTCTGTGACTCCACGTGCTTTCTGATAGGCATTCTCATTTCCACTGCTAAAGAAATTTGGATGAATATTATAAAATAGGAAAAAAATATCTGTTTCACATTTCAATTTAATTTTTTGGCTAACGTTGCTTAATTGGGTTTTTTCCCTAAATGAATATTACTGCAAGGGATCTTAAAGGAATAAATATACTTGAAAAGAAGGAAAAAAATATTTTAAAGCCTGATTAAAAGTGACACCCTAGTAGAATATGCTGTTCTGTACAAGCAGTTTCCAGAATGGCTATAATGATTTACCTGGTGATTCCAACATATGGATTCTTTGCAGAGTATCTGTATTCTTCAACAGATAGAAATTGTTATCTCTGGTAATTCCAGTCATGCAGATTTTGAAAAATGTACTAATCCAGACTGAAATATGTCATTCAACATTTGTATCTACCTAGAAAAAAAAAAACTTATCTGATATTAAATACAAAACATAGTAGGTGACCATTATTTTAAAGCACTGTATAAGAGGAAACAGCATAGGAATTGATCAGCAATGGTTACATTTCTTCCTCGATACTGGAAATAATGTGTAAAATGTATGTATTCATTTAAAAGCAAAATGTAATATGTTTATTAACTCCACTGTTTGAAGTATGCATTTTAAGTTGATTCTGGATTTTTAGTGCAAGCAGAATTTCATTAGATGTTGAATGATAATCTGCTTAATCTAGAAATAGTCAGCTATGATATGCACATTCACTACCTAGTGGAACGCGACTATTTGAAAAAGTATCACAGTCTCAGTCAGTAGGTGTTTCTGGGCTTGGAAGTCTACACACAGAAATAAAAAAAAATAAATAAAGAGAAAAAAGAACAAAGAGGTACTAGAATTGAAAACAAAAATGACATATTGACACACAAAACAATCAAACAAAATAAATTTTGCTACTATTTTAAGTAATTATTATTATGTTCACCCATAAGGGTTCCTGACATATTTATCCATCTGTAGTATTTAAATATGGTTTGATTCTCAGGCTAAGACTTTTAAAAGAACACGTAACAGGTATCTAATTCCCCTTAAATTCACCTAAGTTTGATGGCTTCATTTTCACATAATGTAGGCAACTCAGGTATTCCACGCCTTGAGGTCTATAAAACACAAGCTAAAGTACCTCTGCTTTTCTGATGCCAATATACGTGCCAACTCAACCATGCTTGCTGAGGAGAATGGGGATAAAACACCGTTCTTTCAGACCTCTTCCTTTGTCATTTTCATGCACAATTTCTCCTATGTGGTAAATGCACCTAAGTCATAATGCAAGCACTATATTTTCTTCTTGAAGACCTGCTCTGACAGAGGAGCAACAGAAAGATATATGAAAAAGGCTGAATTCAATTTTTTTTGGTGTGGCTTCTTCAAATTATGCTTGTGCTCTTGTTGATGCAATGGGCTTATAAGGCCCTCTTGGAATCTGCTGTTACTGTTAAGTGGTTTCTAAAAAAAAAAGAAAAATGTCAAAAAGAAGTAAGTATTTGTTTGCGCAGGAACATTCTCTAGAACTGAGTTCCAAAAAACACTGCATGTAAAGTAGGTGTATCCTAGTATTTATGTAGGGAATGATGAAGATTTATTTCACTTATATGAAAGAGATTTTTAGCTGAGCTTCTAAGAAGGGATAGAAGTTTAAATGCAACTGTTTTTAACAAAATGGGAAGCAGAATTACATTTTTTCCTGGGTTTATTTGAAATTTACTTTTATTTTCTAAGTAGACCATTATTCACTCTATTAAATACTCAAGTAATTAACTTAGTTATGACTCAGGTGCAAATTACTTCTGGAATTTAACTGAGAATTAATTCTCAAACTTTTTTTTAAATTTTTTAAAAATTCTGGTGCTTATATTCATGCATTGGCACAAATATCTCTGCAAAGGCAGGCTCAGACAGATCCTTAGAAGTTTATATTCAAACTTTTTACATATTTGGAGAATAATTTGTACTCAAATGCTTTACTGAATATCGGTTTTAGCATGAACTACCCTATTGTGTTGAAGTAGGGTCAACTGGAAGCATTTTATCAATATGATTAATAGTATGAGTTGTTCATTTAACTTCTACATTTAAAAGGGTGTAAAATTGCAGCTGTAGATCCACAGAAATGTTATTTGGTTTGCTGCTGGTATCAGCAAGTAAAAACAAAAGCCCTTTGATTTTGAATACAGAGGATTTTTACTCTGATTTTGCCATGAACATATTGAAGCAAACAAACTCCCAATAATATTGTTTCAGAGAAGAACTAGAAAATACTACACCATAGAATCATAGAATCATAAAAAAATAGAATAGTTAGGGTTGGAAGGATCCTTTAAGCTCATCCATTTCCAAACCCCTTAAATGGGAAGGGACATCCCACTAGATCAGGTCATCCAAGGCGCCATCCAACCTGGCCTTGAACATGTCCAGGGATGGGGCAGCCAGAACTTCCCTTGACAACCGATTCCAGGGTCTCACCGCTGTAATGGTGAATAAATTCTTTTTAATATCTATGTCAAATCTGCCCTTCTCCAGTTTATATCTGTTACCTCCCATCCTATCACCACAAGCCTTTATGAATATTCCCTCTCCAACTTTCTTGTAGGCCCCTTTCAGGTACTGGAAGGTCACTATAAGATCTCATTGGAGCCTTCTCTTCTCCAGGCTGAACAAGCCCAACTCTCTCAGCCCGTCCTCATATGGAAGGTGCAACAGCCCTCAGACTGCCATTGTAGCCCTCCTCTGGACCCATTTTAACAGCTCCATATCCTTCTTATGTTGAGGATTCCAGAACTGGACAAAGTACTTCAGATGAGGTCTTACAAGAGTGAAATAGAGGGACAGAATCACCTGCTGGCCACGCTTCTTTTGATGCAGCCCAGGATACTGTTGACCTTCTGGGCTATGCCTGCACATTGCTGTCTCATGTCGAGCTTCTCGTCAACCAACACCCCCAGGTCCTTCTTTGCATGGCAGCTCTCAAACATATCACGCCCCATTGTGTACTGAAAACAGGGATTGTCCATACCCAGGTGCAGGACTTTGCACTTGGCCTTGTTGAACCTCATGAGATTCCCACAGCCCCACTTCTCCAGCCTGTCCAGGTCCCTCTGGATGATGTCCCATCCTTCCAGTGTGGCAACTACACCACTCAGCTTAGTGTCACCTGCAAACTTGCTGAGGGTGCACTCAATCTCACTGTGAATATCACTGATGAAGATATTAAACAGCACTGGTCCCAATACAGACCCCTGAGGGACACCACTAGTCATGGATCCCCACTGAGATATTGAATCATTGACCACTACTCTCTGAATACAACCATCCAACCGAATGGTTCTTATCCACTGCCCACCCATCAAATCCATATGTCTCCAGTTTAGAGAGAAGGATGTTGTGGGGGACGGTGTCAAAGGCTTTACAGAAGTCCAGATAGATCACATCCGTCGGTTTACCCATGTCCACTGCTGCAGTCACCACATCATAGAAAGCCACTAAGTTGGTCATACAGGATTTGCCCCTGGTGAAGCCGTGCTGACTGCCATTAATCACCTCCATGTCCTCCATGAGCTTCAGCATAGCTTCTAGGAGGATCTGTTCCATGATCTTCCCAGGCACAGAGGTGAAGCTGACAGGTTAGTAGTTCCCAGGGTCATTTTACCTACCCTTTTCAAATATGGACACAATGTTACACTTTTTCCAGTCACCAAGGACTTTTCCTGATTGCCATGACTTTTCAAATATCATGGAGAGTGTCTTGGCAGCCACATCTGGCAATTCCCTCAGGACTCTGGGATCCATATCATTAAGACCCATAGACTTATAAATACTGAGGTTTCTCAGGTGGTCATGAACCTCATCCTCCTCTACTATTGGAAGGGTTTACCCCCCTGGTCACCATCTTGCTGCCTCATGACCCAGAAGAGGTGAGGAGAGAAATTATCAGTGAAGGCTGAGGCAAAAAATATGTTAAGTACCTCAGCCTTTTCCTCGTCTGTTGATACAAGGTCACCACTCTCAACCATCAGTGGGGGTATGTTCTCTTTAACCTTCCTTTTATTGACATACCTGTAGAAGACCTTCTTTTTAGTCTTTACTTCCCTTGTCAAGTTTAGCTCCAGCTGCATCTTCACCTTCCTGACTTCATCCCCACACAAACAGGCAGCGTCCTTATGTATTGCAGGTTACCCGTCCCTGCTTTCACTGCCTGTGCAGTTCCCTCTCCTCCTTTAGTTTAACCACAGAATCACAGAATAACCAGGTTGGAAGAGACTCAGTGGATTGTTGAGTCCTACCATTCCTACCAATCCCTAAATCATGCTCCTAAACACCTCATCTACCCTAACCTTAAACAACTCCAGGGACAGTGACTCAATCACCTCCCTTGGCAGACCGTTCCAATGGCTAACCACCCTCTCCATGAAGAACTTTTTCCTAATCTCAAGCCTAAATCTCCCCTGGCGGAGCTTGAGGCCATTCCCTCTCGTCCTGTCCCCTGTCACTTGGGAGAAGAGGCCAGCTCCCTCCTCTCCACAACCTCCCTTCAGGTAGTTGTAGATAGTAATAAGGTCTCCCCTCAGCCTCCTCTTCTCCAGGCTGAACAACCCCAGCTCTCCCAGCCGCTCCTCATAAGATTTGTTCTCCAGACCCTTCACCAGCTTTGTTGCTCTTCTCTGGACTCGCTCCAGAGCCACAACATCCTTCTTGTGGTGAGGGGCCCAGAACTGAACACAGTACTCAAGGTGCGGTCTCACCAGTGCCGAGTACAGGGGGAGAATAACCTCCCTGGACCTGCTGGTCAAGCCGTTTCTGATCCAAGCCAAGATGCCATTGGCCTTCTTGGCCACCTGGGCACACTGCTGGCTCATGTTCAGTCGGCTGTCAACCAGCACCCCCAGGTCCTTCTCCTCCAGGCAGCTTTCCAGCCAGGTTTCTCCTAGTTTGTACCTAGGGCAACTCGACATCTCTAATTTTCCATCTCAGTGTAATTTCCATTTCTCAAACAGCTTGAATGTATGAATTATCTCATATTAGTGAATCTACATTGGTATGAGTGTGAATCTAAATATCTACTCTCTATAATTCTTGGAGTTTTCTTGCACTTCTGCAATTGTTTTTTTCTTGGCACAACTCAAGCTATACATTTTTGTATACCTGTTGAATAACCTTCTCTAAATTATTAGGCTGTTGTAAGTGTATTACAATTACCTTATTATGAAATATGTCTTTATTATTCTACAGTAACATTGTCAGTAGCAGAAACACTAAAGTTTATTATGTTGTATGTCACTTGCATCTCATAATTGTAATTATTGCATAATGTAGAAGGCTTGCAACTTAGGTGGTCAGGTGATAAAAGCACTGTTGTACAAAAGTTTAATTCTGTTCTATATTTAAAAGAAAAATAAATTAGAAGCTTCATGTTTTTACTGAATCTTCTAAATAAATATTAGCCAAACTTCTATTTATGGCAGTGAATTATTTTCTTCAAAATGTAGTATTGGTCTCTCTGGTCAGTGATAACAAATAACATAATTAAAGCATTCTTTGGTATCTTTTCAGTGTTTTGTATACATGCAACTGAGGCTTTTAAGAATCAAATAGCAAAATAAACCAAAAGACCTTAAACATTCCAAACAAAGCATAATAATGGTAATAATGTTGCTCTTCATGTGGTATTTCTTTCTACAGATTTCCAAACCACTGTGTGAGCATTGCCAAGAACACTGGCATAAGGACTGGAACAAATACATCTGGTTTGTTGGAATCTAAGTATGCTAGTGAATAGCATTTCTAATATTAATGCACCCTTTATGCAGCACAGCAGCAATGGCTTGAGTGGTGTTTGTCTCTGAAAGGGTGGGGGAAACATTTCTAATACTTTTTTTCTGTTTTCAAATGCTATTTCTGGCCACTAAGAAAGCTTTTAACATTTCTAACTACTGGCTTCTCTAACATGGTGTCAGAACTGGTAAGTTCATCTTTGAGATATGTTGAAACTTATTTAAAGTGCAGTATAAATCAGGCCTACTCATTATAAATGAACTGAAAGATCAGTCCATGTGTATTACAGAAGCCCAAGGCAGTACTTCATAAGAACTATGCAAAATATTGTGTGCTTCTGTACATCTTTAGCACACCCCAGCACTTCTATTCTACAGCTGTCCTGTCTACTTCTGTGTTGTTTCTTGAGCTTGCAAATATTCATGCTGCTTCCTTCCAAAGAGCAATAAAGTAGAAACAGTTAGCTCTGTTTGAACTGATGCAGAGAATTCTTACAAATGACCAGGCTCAGATATGTTTCCTGGCCATATCCTGGCCTAATGTCAAAGTAAAACAGAGAAAACATCAGACTTTCCCTATTTCTTCTCTCCTTGTTTGTGATTGCTTCTTGAGACATAATCATGCGTAGCCATATGGTTTATTATTTGCTTGCATGCATGATTTATGCACTAGTCCTGCTTTATCTAGACATTTGTTTGTGTTGTCTACCAATGTGGTTTTTTGTTTACTTGACAGTTTTTTAAGAACATTGATTTTCAGGCTGATAACTAAAGTCATTGGTCATTATCTATTTATCTAGCTAGAGCAACACATGCACTACACATTCTGGCAAATGACCAGATGAGATAACAAAAAATCTAATATTTTACAAGAAAGTTTAATATCTGAAAATCCTCTGTTTTGGATAAAGTAAACCTTTCAGTTTCTCATGTGGAGTGTCGAATGAGGATTGGGTGTGTGGTAGGGGTGTCAGGATAAAAGTTGAGCATAAACATTTCATTTGCAGCAACTTATAAAAGACTTGTTGTCATGACTGTTTCAAACTTCCCTACATTAAGAAAATGTATTCATTTAGAATCTATCATCTCTTCCAAATATGATCTCTACAGACAAAGATTTATGGCATTTAATATACTTTAAAGCTAACGCATAAAAAGCAATCCATCTTTCTAAAAATATGTTTATGTAAAGATTAAAGCTCTATAAAGAATTTGCCACACTTTCAATACAGAGTCATCTCTGCCCCATTTTATAAAACCAATCTATTTCTATGGACCAAAACAACCAACCTCAGGGGATTCTCTGAGTGAATTTCTTATAAAAATTAACGAAGGAGGAAAAGAAATTCAGACAGTAATCAAGGAACAACTATAAATTTATCAACAAAGTAGCAATCTTTGCATAACCAGGACCATTAAAATCTACTAGAGTTTTATAAAACAGTGTGTAGGCATTTATGAGACATAAGCTTATCATCAGCTGCTATGTTTTAAGTGTTCCCTTTTGGCAAGTAAGAGGAACAGGAGTTCTGATGAAACAAAGTATAGCTCTGCCAACATTTCAGCCTGATTAGAGCACCATGCTTTTTTCTAGATACTAATAGCACAGTCAGGGAGGCACCATAGAATATCATGAGATTTCCTGAACGTTGAGCTACTAGCGACTGGAGAGTTAATCCTTTCCACATAAACTGCTTTTTTAACCTCCATTCCAGCAGAACTGAGTTCCAGAAACTCATACAAGCAACAACTTGACCTCTTCAAATTCAATATTTGAGCATATAGCCTTAACGGCTTGGATAATAATGCCTATAATTTGTGGTCCTCTTTGACCCTACATGTTAAATTTCTCCCTGCATTCCTTGGATATTAGCCATCCTTCTGTAAATCAAAAAGCCACCCCAAATGCCAGGCAGCAGGAGGCAGCAAATGCTTGCAGACCAGGAGCAACTCCGTGCTCCCTCGCAGGGCAAGGCCAGCCAAGAGTGTTTGAGCAGAGTATTCCTGGAGGCCCCTTTTCAAACCAGGAGGTTTCACGTGTGCCCAAGAGGCTCTTTTTGTTGCAACAAAACCTTTGCAGTTCATCACACTTGGCAGTGGTGAGGGGAAGCTAGGGGTAGGAACATAAAGAGACGTTTCCAGACATAAAATATTCCTTCCATCATGTGGAGGTCTTCCAAAATCTTCTGTTCCTTTGTAGAAACAATTCTGTTGTATTTGGGAAAAGTCTTCAGTTCTGACCTGTTAAAGCCCTTATGGAAGGGCAGAGATACTTTAGACATGATGACAGATACATATGCAGTTTCTCCTTCCTGCTTTGGGAGGTGTCTCAGATTTTATTTGTCAGGGGCAAAAAAAGTGTTTTCTGTCCTGTCTCTATGTTTTCATATTTCCTCATCAGTCTGTGCTCCACCATTTCCTCCTCATCTCTAAAAAGGCAAAGCAAAAGGATCAGAAGCAGTTACTCCTTTATTACCTTTAAGGTTTGCTGGTCATAGTTTGTGTCAACATGCTTTCCCTTCATTATAAAAATCTGCTATTTTAAGAGGGCAGAAAATCAATAGAACTTTAGCTGTCTGGGCACCAGTGGAACAAAACCAAATCTTTTCCAGTTTCCTGAATAAGCTTGTAATCACTTTGATGAGGAACTTAATGACATGGATTAAGTCCAAGGTGGGACAAGTAACATATACATAGAAGATAAACTTTATTCAGTCTTTTAACTATTACCCTGACACTGTTCTGAGCCTCCAAGTAAAGCAAGTTAATAAGAAAGTGTATAAAGTAAAGCAGTATGACTGTGCACAACAGTTCAAAGCCTTTCATCATTTTGTGTTACTCTTAGAAATTCTGGATTATATGACTATAAAAACATCACTTTTTCCTCCACGGAATAAATACAAAACCATCCAGTAATTACGGACCTGGCAGTGCATTGGTAATAAAACTGAATTAAAATCTTGATTTCTTAGACTGATAGGGTTACTGATTGCCTGTCAATTCCATGCCCAAGATTTTCCTGGCTCAGAAGAGGCTTTAAATTAACTGAATATGTGCTGTTTATTAGCTCTGCTGCTGGCATACCTGTGCTATTCTCCTGTTTTTAACAGACTTTTGTTCAGACCAGGTTCCTGAAAATTGTTATATTTGCTGTTTCTGTAGTGACCAGAGGATTTGTCAACTGTTATTGGTATTTCTCTGCTTTAGTTTAAGGAGCTTAGAGAGGACTGACTTGATGAGCAGAAAATAAAGTTTGTTAATGTAAAAGGTGGGGAGAATTAATTGTTTGTGACTAGGTTAATGTTCAGGAACAGTGGTCCTTTCAAAATGGGTGTCTCCTATGAAAGTTTTGTGAAAAATTGACTAGGGACCATTTGGTTCTTTTTCTCAAGTTACCTATATTAAACAAGGTTGCTTCATTTTATAGTTCTGAGTATGTCTGCTTTTATTTAGCTGGGATTTTTGGCTAGAGATGTAGATGCTAATAATTTAAGCTTGCCTGTGGTCTGATTGCTTACGCTTTGAAAGTAAGTTGGTGTGTTTATCTCTTCTGTCTCTAGTGTTCTAAGTGTGAAGCTGTGTGTTCAATTATTATGTTGTTCTAGATGTTGACTTACCTTGTTCTGAAGAAGGTGTTTGAATCTGTCAGCTCTTGATTATGTACACTCCAGACAATTAATTTGAGATATTTTATTTACAGATAGTGAGGTCTGATGAACTCAGTGTAAAGGATCTATATGTGAACTGTAACTGAATTACTAAAATCAGTTCTGAAAGGAAGGGAAAGGAGAAGTTAGAGAAATAATCTAGTGGGTGACTTCTCTGACATATGTCTGCTCACTGAGGTAGCAGTATGCCTGATGTAACTCCACTCTTCTCAAACATGATTTCTTTCAAGAGTATGGGGGAGGGGAAGGGGAGGAAGAATATAAAGGAATCTTATAGTAACATATATAAATAGAAGTTTTGCGTTAGTTCTGCCCTCCATTCAGCAGCAATACTTAGTTATTTCTCAATTATTTTTACACTTTATTTAGCTTTCCTCTTTCCTTTTCTTTAAGGGGATGAGACAGAACAGTAAATACTTCAAATTCACAATGTTGCTTTCTTTTTTTTTTCCCCTCAAGGTAATTCTTTAATGTTTAATCTGTGTTTTCTAAAACATTCTGGAAAACAACTGTCAGTCTCTGGCCTGGACAGTCACACACTCTCCTGTGGGGAGAACTGGTTGTACGGCCAGGCCCCGAGAGTGGTAGTAAATGGCATTAAATCCAGCTGGAGGCCAGTTACAAGTGGGGTTCCCCAGGGCTCAGTCCTGGGTACAGCCCTGCTCAATATCTTTATCAATGACCTGGATGAGGGGATCAAATGAACCCTAAGTAAGTTTGTGGATGACACTAAGCTGATTGGAAATGTCAATCTGCTGGAGAGTAGGGAGGCTCTGCAAAGGGATCTGAACAGGCTGGACTGCTGGGCTGAGACCAACGGCATGAGGTTTAACACGGCCAAATGCCGGGTCCTGCACTTGGGGCACAACAACCCTGTGCAGTGCTACAGACTAGGAGAAGTTTGGCTAGAAAGCTGCCTGGAGGAGAAGGACCTGGGGATGTGGGTTGACAGTGACTGAACATGAGCCAGCAGTGTGCCCAGGTGGCCAAGAAGGCCAATGGCATCCTGGTTTGTATCAGAAATGGTGTGACCAGCAGGTCCAGGGAGGTTATTCTGCCCCTGTACTCAGCATTGGTGAGACCGCACCTCAAATACTGTGTTAGTTTTGGGCCCCTCACTACAAGAAGGATTTTGAGGCTCTGGAGCGAGTCCAGAGAAGAGCAACAAAGCTGGTGAAGGGGCTGGAGAACAAGTCTTATGAGAGGCAGCTGGGGGAACTGGGTTTTTTCAGTCTTGTGAAGAGGAGGCTGAGGGGAGACCTTATTGCTCTTCACAAGTATCTGAAAGGAGGTTGTAGAGAGGAGGGTGCTGGCCTCTTCTCCCAAGTGACAGGGGACAGGACAAGGGGGAATGGCCTCAAGCTCCACCAGCAGAGGTTCAGGCTGGACACCAGAAAAAAACAATTTACAAAAAGGGTCATTGGGCACTGGAACGGTCTGCCCAGGGAGGTGGTTGATTCACCTTCCCTGGAGGTGTTTAAGAGACGGGTGGATGAGGTGCTTAGGGACATGGTTTAGTGGTTGATAGAACTGGTTGAACTTGATGCTCCTGGAGGTCTTTTCCAACCTAGTGATTCTGTGAAATGGTTGGCATCTGCAAAACTTGCTGCCAGGATAGAACTTCAACAGTGTCTGTTGAAGTAGGTGGCTGATAAAGTTTAAGATGGGAGTCATAAACCAGTGCTTCCAGTGAGACGCTATACCATAAGGTCTGGTTTTATTAATCACTTGAGATCCTACAGAGAAAATAACCATAAGAATCAGACATTATCTCGTGCAATTACTTTGCCACACAGAAAGTCTATTGGAATAATAAAGCTGGTCTTCATGTAATGGTAAAGTAGTTAAAATGGCTGAATATAAGACTGTTTACAGTAACCACATGGAAAGACAAAGCGGAGTGTTCTACAAAGATATGAATACTAGCCTGAAATCAGTTATTCTGAAAAATCTGTTCTAGGTGTCTGAAGTTGTATGCATTTTACTTTTTCTTTTCCTCAGTTTCATGTGTGTAAAACGGGATATTTTTTCATCTCATGAGGTTTGTAGTAATTTTTTTTTTTTTTTTTTTGTGGAGTGCTTGTATGCCAGAATAATTAGAGCTCTAGAAAAATCTATTAAGGGAATTAATAATTCTCTCTTCGTAATAAAGCCTGTTTGGGGTCACAAAATAGATGATGAATACGAAGTAGAATATTGACTACTCAGCCAGGAAGCAATTGTTATCCTTTCTGAATTTCTGATTTAAGCAGAAATTTATAGGGTAGCTTATAATTAAAAATGGAGTCATAACATATGCAGAAAGGAATTAAATAAGTATTAAAAGCTGTCTGGTGTTTTCAAAGTTCTGAACGCTTCTCCTCATGAAACTGTGTCTTGTACAAAGAATGTGTGGGACTAGATATAATAATTGAATTCTGCATTTTGGTAATGTGCTGCAGTATGAAAATAATTATTTTTTGTTAAAAAAAACAAAACACATTAAATTTGGGGGGTGGGAGGGGGACGACAGACAGATAGTGCACTTGGCTTCAAGTACAGATTTGTTTACATCAAGAAAATAATTTTTGCAAAGAATGTCCACATGGTTGGAGTTGCATATTGCCCTATTTTATAGCTCTTGGATGTAAAAGCAGTCAGGAAAGCATAGTTTGACAGAGTGGAACAATGCTGTGACAACAATAAAATCAGGTGACTCTCTTCAAACTCATGGAAAATGACTGATTGACAGGTAACATGACTAATCTCCTGCTAGGAGTTCATTCATATCTGTCTGTGACAAGAAGAACACAGTTGTTCAGATCTAGCTAGGGTGGTGGTTTCTTGGCAAGGCTTGTTTTTATAGTGCCACAACAGACTTTGAAATATTTGAATAGATTTGTATATGTGTGGACTTAATGTTCTTTATCTCCAATCAAATGCTCCCATAAATATAAATACTGTATAATTTTTTTTTTCCTATAACTGAATTCATTGGAGGAAACACAGAGGAGAACTTGAACTAGAGCTGTTTGCTCTACCTCTCCAGATCTGTGCAAATCATGACTTCAGGTACTACAGGTATTATTACACTCCTTAATCTAGTTATAATGCAGAGATGTATTTTGAATAAGTCTCCATTCTTCTATTCTGTTCTTGTATATCTGATATGTATATTTCCATCAATCCTTCCTTCCCCACTGTTTTTTCTCTTCTTATTCTCACTGTGCTTATTCTGTACTTGTTCACCCTCTGTGTTACAGTTAAAGTTTCCAGAACAACTTTTGCTATGGATTATATAATGTTCAGCCTGCTTATCTGCATGAACAGGCTTCAATGCAGGAAACGACCTGTGTCAGGAAAAAAACCTGAGTTGGTTCTGTTCCACAGCATGGCTTTGGTTTCCTTTGTAGGTAGATTACAGAATTGTGTGTTCTTCCAAGTCTGTCACCAGATATGGTGTCTTACAGACACATTACCTAGGAGATGTCATTGAGACAAGTTGTCTGAATGATCCTTTTTAAGAGGTCTGATATCACAAGTAACAACAGCAAAGGGGACTGTGGTGCATAAGTTCAAGCTGCCTAGAGATCAGGTGGTCATGTAACAATGAAGCACAGACAATTTATGGGCAGAAGCATATGCAGAGTTGAACCTACAAAATACTGTTCTTGAGCTCTCTTCTATGCCTATAGTCTACCAGAGTGTACAGGCATTGCTACCAGAATGAACAGGGGAAAAATAATATGGAGAAGTGACTATGTATTTACAATTCAAATAGATGGATGATGAGAGTTTCAATAAATTAAAAGCTTGTTACCAAGATGGCTCTAAGTGTGAGCCACCAGTTGGTATTCCCATTGTTTGGGAGAGTGATGTCTATGCATATTGCTAGAGGCTCTGAAGAATCACGGCTCTGTCCTACTCTCTGATAGAAGTATCCCTGGAAACATTGCTTCCAGTGATGAGTTTTCAGTTATGAGTTCAGATTAAATGTGAAATTCTGTAGTAGCCACCCATCTGAAAATGTTACCAAGGCTATACAATGAAATAGTAATATAATAGAAAAAAAGACTGATTTTATTTCAATTATCTAATCGAGTATTTGTCTAGATATGTGATTTGCCAGGGAAACTAGAATTTGTCAAGTAGCTTAAGTTTTACTTCCTATTTTATTCTTTGGGCTGGGAAATAAACTGAATTTGACAAACTCTAATTTGTGGCTATATCTTGCTTATCTTCTGAAGTACCTATTCAGTTCTTATCTTCCCTTTGAAAAATGCTTAAGTTTCACTTTAACCACTATTCTGCTCCATGCTGCCATCTGAGATGTCAATATTCATGTATGCCTCCCACAAGGCTAAGGGCATATGATGCCTGAGAAACCTTTCTAGATTTGTAATAAGTCTTTCTGTATCTTCTACTGCTCCAACTCACTGTATTCTAAATTGCAAAAACTACATTAGCATGAGTGCTGTAACAAAATGTTTGAAGTCTATTAAATGCAGGGAAGTTTTCACAAAACAACAGGTTAATGTTGAGGCTCTATCTGAGACATATTAAACAACCTCGTTTTCAAAGTGTGCTTCTTGTGAGTCCAGTGAAAATTTAGACATTTTCAAATAAATGCCTTAGAATTACAAGCTAATTTTTAAATTGCCTGCACAAAATTTTCTACAAAAATGTAGATCTTAAAAATGTAAGATCTACAAATGATGATATCCTAGTTTAAGAAATTGGGTGCATCCACACATAAAATGACAAGAAGATAATTTTAGGTGTAATAAACTATATGGAAAGTGGAAAAGAATGAATGAATATGGATTTTTTGCTTTTTTTTTTTAAGACAGGGTTGAAGAGGTAGAAAACTGCACCTAGCTGAAGGAGGAAAAGGTTGACATGGAAGTATTGTAAGTGCATTCATTCTAGATGCTTACACTGCTGTTGAGAGAAATTGAACCTTGAGTCTGTGTCAGTAAATTAATTAATTACTTTGAGGATAACTGTTAATTTTTTTCCACCATTACAAATCCAAATGGAACCCACCCAAAAGCCTAACATTTTTGCAGCAAGGGGTAATAATAGGAAGTAAACAATATGCAAAAGGACAGTAAAGTTGCTAAGCCAAGCAGTAAAAGGCCAGAAAAAATATTAAAAGTGATGTTGCATTATGCCAATAATCATAGTTCTCTCCTGTTATGTGTATACATTATGAAACAGTCCATCATTATATCAGAGCTAGTGTTGTTGGGTTCATTTTATTTTCTGTTGGATAGATTTTTATTTTCTGCACAGATGTGCAGAGATGTTAGAGACTATCAGCTGCACACTTGAATAGACTTTTTTTCTAAATGAGAAAAATAAATAGTTGCAGCCATTTTCATTCTTAGATATGACTGACTGATTTTTGGCTCTAAGATTTCTAAAATACCTTTTATTAGGCACATTGTCAACACGGAAAATATCACCAGAACAATGGAAACTTAGCACAGTTGAGTAACAAACTGAAAATAGGATACAAATATTGTCTTGTGAACCTTGTTAAAAGGATGGACAGCATGCTAGTTACCTTTATTGGAAACAGAGAAGTGCAGATATTGGCACTGTAACGAAACTAACTGTAGAAGCCAAAAGTAATGCAATAAGTAGTTTCTAACCAGATCAGACCAATCACAAATAATAAACATATTGTTTCCATGAAGATTTTAAGTAGTACTACTTACCCAGTGTCATTCAGTCCTTATTACAGACAAAGCTCTACAGCGTTCCCATGGTGGAAATACAGAGAATTGATGGTTTCTTCTTTAGGTATTCTTGTCTAAGAAGCTGCACTCCTTTCTGTCACTGTTAGGGCAGCCAATGACACTTAGAAGTTGTGAGCAAAAGGACATCTTTATTGGTTTTACAAGACTTTTTATACCGTTTCTGGGGCTGTATGTTCATGTATGATTGGTTTAGCCAACAGTTCATAATTGGATGACTCTTTCTCTGCTGTAACTTCATAATTGGATGATTCCTCCTGTGGCCTGCCAGCTTCTTAATCTTGCTTACTCAGCTCTTCTTGGCATTTTCCAGCTTCATCAAGGATACACGGGTATCTGTTCAAGGCCGATGTTAAGCTTGCATTCTGATTCCTCGGACCAGCTGAGATTTCCCACACCTTTGTATTAGTGCTGTGCAGTTTTCTACACTTAAATTCAAACTCATAGCAGCTTTAGCTCGAATAACCTTCTTGAACATCCAAACAAGGGATTGGTGAAGCAATCTGTTATGTGAAAAGAACAAAGCAACTGAAGTACAGAGTTCAAATAGGGACCTGCCAGAAGATACTATATTGAAGAAATAACCTATAAGGATAGGTTGACTATTAGCAGGTCACTTGGTTCCGTACCACCCACAACATTAAGGATGTTTACAGGTAAGGAAGAAAAGAATCCTAATCTGAATCCAGATGCAGAGTTTAAATCTAAAGACATGTAATCCATCATTGTCTAGACTTATGCACATGAAAAAAAGGGGAGATCATACAGGGTCAGCTGCTGCTTATTGGATAGGTAATGAGGATATTTAGCATGCATCGTCTCAATTTCTCTTAGCTGAGATGTTTCCCGTTCCTGAAGCAGGGAAAATAGCCACATAGTATCTCAAAAGCCTCCTTCTCACTAGTAGTATGAATATCCCTTGTATGAACTATAAGGTTTTGAGTAGTTTTGTTAGGGTATGGTTTTGAGTCAACCTTAGCAAGTTTTTTTTTTTTTTCATTCTTAATTTTTTTTTCCTTCTGCTAAGTAAACAAATCAGTGGGGTTTTTTTCCATTACTGTTAATCAAAACATAAAACAGTTAACTGTTCTGTGTGTAAAGATGATAATTCTGAGTTGTTTTATTTTTACTTTTATTTTTTGATTCCTTTCTCTGCTTAATAAAACCTTGACTTTGAACACTGATCTTATATTCCAAAATGGATACTTGTTATACCAGATTTCAAACAAAAGCTGCAGGAGAATTCCACTCTACAGGAGTCATTGAGGAATACGATTGAATCGTGAAGGGCACTCAGATTCCTTTGTTTGAAAATTTTACATCATTCTCCAGTTATTTTAAGAGATTAACAACCTGAGGCTGAGTGGAAGGCTATCTTTAAAGGATAAAACTTAAAATAATCAGAACTCATGTTTATGAAAGTCACTTTGATATCAGGATATTACTCATGCTTCAGCAACACAAGAGATTAGACATGACTAACCTTTCGGATATGCCATGTAGCCTTAATTGGACTTTTAACTTTCCTAACATTTTATTTTTGAGTCCTTGAGCATTCTGGTACCCAGGACTGGGGCAAGCAGTAGCTACCACTTTGGTGGAGATTGGTTTGACTGACAGGAATACCCTCTCCTGCTGTTTTATTTCCCTATTGGTTAGCTATTATTAAAAGTTAACTCAGCAAAAATAGAAAACCAATAGAAAAACGTATCGATCAGTTGTGTGTCCTATACCTGCTGCTATTTTTCCTTTGCCTTCTAATGAGTTCCTGCAAAGAGCCAGTAGCAAATTAATTGATTTCCTGCATGTGTCCCAGGCTTTACTACTGAATTTAGAAGGAAAAATACAAAAAAAATGGTAGAGAGGAGGTTGGTTGGTTGCTGTTTTGATTGCAATTTTCAATTTTTTTCTAAATGTTTACTTTGTTAAAATTTTTATTGCTCCCATTAGGTATTTCCATTTTAAATAGGCACATAGAATCTTCATGCAGCTCAAGAGAACAGGGAAAGTTGGAGAAGGGATGATATTCTTTTAATTATCATAAAATGTTCAGGGATGGGTGAATTGATAACTGATAATGAAATTTTAAATGAGGTAGTACTTAAGATTAAGACAAAATAATAAGCACTAGCATGATATGTTCTGAGGCTTTTTACATAATTATATCTTTGCAAGAATTTGCTTCAGATATAGTATTCTCTTGACACAAACATACAGTGTTGGGTTGGATTTGTTAGCAGGCATGATCAAAATGGAAACAATATTGTCTGTATTAATTTTCTACTTTATATCAATATATTATGGCTTAAAGCATTGGCCTTAATGAGAATATAGTGTCTGCTCTCCAGAAGAGGAGCAAGGAGTTTGGACTTGGAACGCTTTTGGCTTCCAGCTGTTTCACTAACTCAAGCACATCAAAAACTAACATCAAACACCACATACACACCTCACCTTCGCCCCACTCTCCCCAAAAAACCTAAACAAACAAAACCCAAAATACCTCCAACAAACAAATAACTTGGTTCTAGCCACTATATCATCATCCTGCTCACATTGTATGCTTTAGTCCTTTACCCTTTTCCCAGTTCAGGTAGGAATACTGTGTTCAGTTCTGGGCCCCTCACCACAAGAAGGATGTTGAGGCTCTGGAGTGAGTCCAGAGAAGAGCAACAAAGCTGGTGAAGAGACTGGAGAACAAATCTTATGAGGAGCGGCTGAGAGAGCTGGGGTTGTTTAGCCTGGAGAAGAGGAGGCTGAGAGGAGAACTCATTGCTTTCTATAACTACCTGAAAGGAGGTTGTAGAGAGGAGGGTGCTGGCCTCTTCTCCCAAGTGACAGGGAACAGGACAAGAGGGAATGGCCACAAGATCTGCCAGAGGAAATTTAGGCTGGACATTAGGAAAAAAAAATTCATGGAAAGGTTTGTTGGGCACTGGAACAGGCTGCCCAGGGAAGTGGTTGATTCACCTTCCCTGGAGGTGTTTAAGGCACAGGTGGACAAGGTGCTAAGGGGCATGGTTTAGTGTTTGATAGGAATGGTTGGACTCGATGATCCGGTGGGTCTCTTCCAATCTGGTTATTCTGTGATTCTGTGATTCTTAACTAATTCAAAGCTCATCCTAAAGCTATCACCTAAAAGTGATTCTAATAGTAATCTGTGTACCACTGTTAAATCTCATATTTATTAGTGGTTTTGTCTTCCTTTCTAGAGGAATCTGTGTTCCTAGTGTTGCTTCTAGGACCCTTCCTTCCTGCTGGATTTCAATCTGCAGATAAAAGTTTGAAGACTCAGAGAAGTTACTGTTTTGTTCTCTTTCAAAAGTTTTATTTCAACTCTTATCTCTGTTTTAGAAGTATATTAAAAGAGATACTTAGTTAGCAAGATATTCTGATATTAATTCTTTTTAAACTCTGAAAGATGTTTTAATGATACATGTAGTATTTATAAGGATGTTTTAATTAAACAAAATCATATTTCCTTACAGTAGAAAACATCTTTTCCTTTGTCATTACAAAGAAAGATCATTAGGATCATCAGGGAGCGTGAGCTAGAGATAGACTGATGGGATCACACCCTGAGCTCCAAGGCACAAGTGAAGACTCAGCCACAGGTAAGAACTCAGGATCAAAGGGATCAGGTATCTTCCCCTCCGCCAAGGGTGTAGGCAAGGGCTCAAAAGGAGATAGTGAGTGGAAGCGTGTCCACCAATGGGGCAGAAAATCAACCCCCTCCTTGCCCAAACCACTTCAGGTGTCCCTCCATGACAGATTTGAGGATCTCAATGTGGATGACAGACCGGAGGAAAACACAGAGGAAGATGCATCCACATCAACTGGAGTACTGTTTCCAGTTCTGGAATCCTCAACATAAGAAGGATATGGAACTGTTGGAATGGGTCCAGAGGTGGGCTACAATGACAGTCTGAGGGCACCTTCCATATGAGGACGAGCTGAGAAAGTTGGGCTTGTTCAGCCTGGAGAAGAGAAGGCTCCAATGAGATATTATAGCAACATTTAGTTCCTGAAAGGAGCCTACAGGAAAGCTGGAGAGGGACTATTCATAGAGGCTTGTGGTGGTAGGATGAGGGGTAACAGGTATAAAGGGCAGATTTAGCATAGATACTAAGAAGAATTTCTTCACCATTACAGCGGTGAGACCCTGGAACAGGTCGCCAAGGGAAGTTGTGGCTGCCCCATCCCTGGGCGTGTTCAAGGCCAGGTTGGATGGGTCCTTGGGCAACCTGATCTAGTTGGACATGTCCCTGCCCATGGCAGAGTGGTTGGAAATAAATGATCTTTAAGGTCCCTTCCCACCATAACTATTCTATGATAATAAGAAAAAAAAAAAAAACAACATAGAAAAAGTGTGCTAATTATACTATAACTGTAAGATTTCATATGGGGATGAGCATATTGACTCTTATCAGAGATGTCTTTCAGTCTTGCTGCCAATAGCATAACAGTTCTCAATAACAACGACATTTTTCTGTTTCTACTTAGAAAACTTAAAGGAAGTAAAAGATGACATTTACAGTTTCTGTTTGATATTTTTAACAGACATATCACAGTAACTGCTGCTCTTCTCTTTGATTCTTCAATTTTCTCTCAAAATTATAAAAAAGTCAGAAAATTAGCTAGCTTAGAAAGGAAAGGCATAGCACAGAAATAGACAAAGGGAATTTGTAGGAACTGTAGCATGCTAGAGTAACCTTTCATGGTGTATGTAAGTGGTAAATATGAAATGGAGAAAGAAGATAAAAACGTGAGTGTACAATAGATTCTCGATCCTGGCAAATGAGAAAATCAAATGGGTGAGTCAGTCAGTATTTGTCTGGAATGAACTGTGCTTAGAAAACCAAACTACAGTAAATGGGGCAGAACTAGGACTGTGATAGAATGGAAGAAGAGAGGGGACATTCCCTTTACTATCCTTTGCTGCCCTCATTTTGTTAATACTATGTGAGCAGGCACAAACCTTGGGAAGGGGTAGAAAATAGTTGCCACAATGAAAAAAAAGTCAGGAACAAATGTGAAAAAAAAGATCAGTTTTTTTATATATGCATTTCTTACTTCATACAAAAGATCCCTGGTTTAATACCTGCTATAGTTCTCAGTTCTTAGTACTACAAATCTGTCTTTTTAGGGCTTTTGAATGCAATGCTGTGTAGGTTATTCCTGATAATCTGCAGTTATGCAAAGTCTAGATTTACCTTATAAACACAATAATATATTTAACTTAGAAGTGCAATAACTTCTATTTATTAAAGCAAAACTTAGTGTCCATTTTCTTTGTTAAGATTGGATATGACAGTAATTAGTCAGATCTTTTAAAGCAAAACAGAAAAGGTAGTATATAATAAGCTGGTTTGTTTATTTTAATTTTTAGTAGAATTTGTAGAGCACTCAGGCTACATCCTCCTGTATTTGTCCAACTAATGGCTGCTCATGACAGGTAAAGATCACGAAACTGATCAGCAAAAGAGAGGACATCTGTAATTATCTATGTACTACCTGGTTATTTAAAATTACAGTTTTTGTATTGAGCACTTGCTCTTATTGATTATCCTACAGACTTCTCATTCTCTTGTAAGTAGGAACAAAACTACAAGTATCAGTGCATTTTGCTTGTTTGTTTATATATACTTGTTTTCAAGGGTATCTTTCTCAAAAAAAGAAAAAAAAACAAACCCAAAAAACTCAAAAAAACTGAAAAGCAAAAGCCTTTCAATATTTTTTTTTTCTTTTTGGTAAAGATTTTAGGTAGATTAAAAGAAGAACCATCAAATCTCTTGACTTGCTAAAAATTTCTTATTCCAGCAGAAGCCAGGCTTTTAGCGTAGGAAGACTTTAACAAAGTGTATTTTTTTCCTTTTTTTTTAACAGATTTGTTTCAAAAATCAGCTTTAAAATATGAAATTAATTCCCCTTTTTCTCCCCACTGTACTTCTGTTTTAGCCAACTCCTTCACAAGTCTGTTACAGAGAATCAGAACACACTCTTCACATCTGCTTCATGTTTTATAGACTTTCTTCTAGACTAGTTAAGTATTCTACATAAAGCTACCTTTTGGAAATAAGAGAATAACTTAATCTGTGGAGTTCTAGAAGCTAAAATCTATCTGTCTTTTTTTGAAAGAAAGCTGGAGGGACTAATCATTGAATTTTCTGTAGGCATGTCTGTAGGGTTATATCGCTTCCTAGAGGTAGTGCTAAGCCAGCAAGCTTAGGCTGCATTAAATTTCATTCTCTGGAAAAACTTTAAACCTGAGAAAAGTCTGTCCTTCCTAATGTGCTTGAAGTCTCTTTCATATTCTGCATGATGTGCCATGTAAAATATTGGACAGGGAGATAGAAATGGATTCCCAGATGCAACAAGAAACAGCTGAGTAAGAGCAGCTTCTTGAATAGTCTCTCTGCTGTAATTTGCAGCTAGCCATTTTCCATAAAAATAACTGCTACATATGCTTTCAATGAATTGTAAGTAAATGGCTGCTGGAGTAGACAAGTGCTCACCCAGTCAGATACAACTGATGGATGACTGAACAAGCTGTTTCTTATTGCTACTGTGTTGTCAGTTGCCACCTCCAGCTGGGATACTGTTCATGACCGGTTGATAATTACCATTCTACAGCAGCAGGTAGGGGTGTTTACAAGTTAAAGGTCTGGATCAGGCCCAAGAAAAAAGACTCATAGGCACATTCTGTGTGATCTGACTACTGATATACTTAGACCTGCTTCAGACAACCTACTGTGTGCATGAATATACCTAAGTGATATGAGCTAATAACCAGATATTTTGAGTTGATTTATTTGTTTTTTTCTCTAATATCAGCAAATACAGAAAATCAATATGAACATCGCATGATACAGGATTCTGTGTCTATCTTGGTCAGTACTCTCCTCATAAATACTCAGTACAGGGTGCAGGTTGCTACTCATGCCTTAATATGAAATTTATTCTGTCTGGATATCTAACTAAAAGAAAGAAGATCCGAACACTAGTTGTATCTCAGGAGCAGGTCCTGACAGTTGGTAGCAGAAACATAGGTATCACAAAGATGTAGGAAAGGTGTTTAGGAGTCTAATTTGGCAGCTTAGCAGAGACAATGGTCCAGGACTTTCATAGGATCATCTGTGTTTTTATTCCAAGCTCCAGGCAGAGACATGAAGTATTAATGTGTGGATGTGGCAAATGACATAAGATGAGCACATGATGTAAAGGTGAGATTCAATTATGTTAGGAACTAAGGAAACTTTCTGAACAAGATGGAACTGTATAGGAAGGATGGGTTACATCTTGATCATAATGAATCAGAAAGTTTATAGAGGAATATTGAAACTAAGGGAAAGCTTAAAGGCACAGATCACCTGGTTTAAACTGATGTGAAGAATGTCCAAGACACTCTTGAAAAGTTGTAGAGAAATAAACAGCACACAAAAAATAAAGGAGGTAATTTAGTTCACTGTAATGCAAATTGATTCATATGTGTAATATTAAGTGATGGAATGAGTGTAAAAGCTTTAAAGTACTTTTTTTACCAGCTTAAATTCTGAAAAGTAAGATAAGAGAATTAGAACATAAGGCATTAATTGACATCTGCAAGCAGACATTTCAGAAGGACAAAATAAAATGGGGCATGATTATACCAGGCTACCACTTTTACAAGAATCAAAGTAGTTTACACTGTCCTGAGGGTGAAAGTAGTGTCACTGTGTTTATGAAATGTGGAGTGTGGTGGGACAAGTTTCAAATGAAAAGAGAAATACTACGGAATTTGTATGGGTACAATTCCCGGATTCTAATATTAAGATTATATTGATTGTGCTGTTCACGCTACACATGTATGAAATCTAAATTCATTAGGAAATCTAATGCAT
The DNA here is from genome assembly GCA_033459285.1 of Clamator glandarius. NCBI lineage: Eukaryota > Metazoa > Chordata > Aves > Cuculiformes > Cuculidae > Clamator > Clamator glandarius. The sequence goes on from JAUNZM010000195.1 coordinate 1,312,463, forward strand.
ATAGTGTTAAACAAAATCAGTCAAATTGCAACTTTAAAACAGGTAGCAATAGTGAGAAACTTCATCTATAACATGTAGGTCAATTCCATTTTTAGGTGCATTAATTGGCTGCTTCTGAGAAAAACTACTTGGAACAAATAAATATGCTGTTCCAGTTTAGAATGAGTGCTGCTCAACACCCAGTTCTGAGCTGCTCTGTAGCAGTTATCATAGTACAATTAGGTTTAATGTTGTAGCAGAAGGCAACAAGCAAACCAAATCCAGTGCATCAGTGCATGCATATTCAATTTTAAGAGTTGGAACTATATGAAAGTAAAAAAAAATTGCCAAAACATAAATCCCCTAAAAAAAGCACTTCAAGAAAACACAAGTAGTCTGGAGGCTGTTAAAAATCTCTTGTATTAGAAAACCAAGTAAGTTGCAGTTAAAACAAATAAACAGAAAGATCAGTATTTTAAAATAAAAAAAAAAAATAGCAGTGGAAATGAAATCTCTAAGAGAGAAGAAGAGGCAAGTCCACAAAATATGACAGATGCCATGCTTGAGCTTATGTGAAATTCTTTACACACCGTGAAAACTGGAAAACACATAGGTAGCTGATAGAAAAAGAGACAGAGGTCCATCAGAGAAGTAGGGTGAATTCTTTACATTGGTATTTAATGGTGTAAGTATTGGAGAGATTTCCAGTGACCCACTCTTTTTAACAGGCAGAACAGAGAAACTAGCTAAATTTGAAATAAATATATGGGTTACATCAGATCTGATAGACAAATTGCATCAAGTAAGGTTAGGATGATATTCATTAGAGGATTCTGAAGGAATTCAGATGTGAAATTACTGACTTTGCTTTACAGCCCAACAGTATAAATAGCTGTTGCACAGGCAGTTTGGAATATTGTCACTACAATCCTATCTGCAAAAGGCTCTAAAGGACATCCTGTCAGCTGCAGAGCAACGAGGTGTATATCTCTAAGATGGCAGAATCTGTAATAACAAATACAAGCACATGGAAAAATGTTATCTGGGAATCAGTGTAGTTTCTGTAAAGGGAAGAACTGTTTCACTATTGAGCTGTGTAACATTTCTGTGGATGTGGTAGAAAGAATGTGGATAAAGGGAATACAATAAATATAGAGAAGAAAGTCAATTCCTATGGCCTGACTCATTAAGCCCCTAGGGGTGGAATGTCTCAATGAACAAACCTCTATAACAGAAGAACACTCACGGGTCATAAGCAAGGGTTTTCTGCTCAGGAAGACTAGAAAATGATGTGAAGAAGCTGACTTCGGTCTTTACTCAAAAGGAACCGAAGAGTGACTTTTGTTTTAGATGAACATCAACTCAGTGTATTATTTGGAGGTGTAGATATCTCCCTGAGTAAAGCAGACCAGAATGGGAGGAGTGAATATGTGATTCAGCCCAAAACAGAGTATAAAATCTAGCAAAATTTTTTTGAAGAAAGCAAGTACTGAGATAGTTTTCAGCCCAGTAAGCATATTTTAGAGAGAAGACCAGTCATGGGAATTGTGTTGGTATTGTGATTGAACTGTATATTACAATAGCTATATTTTTCTAAGTGTAGTGTAGAATCATAGAATTATTTAGGTTGGAAAAGACCTTTAAGATGATTAAGCTGAACTGTTAAATAATAACTTAGGTGTATGTGGTGTTTTCAGTGTATCTTGTATCACTATTAAATCAGAAGCCAAATGTAATATCAAATATATCCAAGAACTTAATTTGATATTCATCATTATACACACCACACATGGAGTATCTGAAATAACTTGGTCAGACTATATTGAATTCTGACACATTGCTTTGGGAAAATACCTTTCTTATGCTGAAAGCTGGCTAAATGAGAGGAAGAGTAGGGCTTAACAATAACTTTTCAGGATAAGGTAGAGGGTAAAGGAGTCCTGCAGGGTTGGTGATGGGATTAATATTATTTAACTTCAATTGTGACCTAGAAAAGAGAACAAACAGCGAAGATTCCAAGGTTGTAGATGATAGACAATAACCTCTGAAGTAAGCCAAAAAATGTGCTAATGGTAAGGAAGTCTAAAAGAACATTACAAAACAAAAAGAAAAACATTAAATGAGCTTCCATGTACATGATTAATGCAAGCAAGTTAACTCAGGGGAGAATAATCTAAAGCATGCTTAAATGATGCCAAACCCAAAATTGGAACTTTAAACAAAACAGGGACATTTTTGGATTGATAGTTCTGTGAAATGTTGAATATACAGCCTGCTACAACATTACTCAGTATTGGAGTGGTTTGAGGGAATGGAAGGGACAACAGAAAGTGGCCAGATCTACGTGATCATATGAAACAATATACCTGTTTTAGAGAGAGAAGCTAGGCTGGATGATTAGTAGGATATGCCCTTGTTTACTATGTTTTTTCTAACATTCAGGTAATGTTCTGTGTTAGACAGTAACTGAAGACTGATGGTAGTCTCCTTATGCAGTGACAGAAGTACAAAAGTGGCAATGCAATGCTTGGATGATGAGGTAGTAGAACATATGTATTGCACCTGTTCTAAAAGCCATTCAGGTAGTATCATGTTTTGAAGTTTAGGAACACCAGCATGAAATATGGACTCACCTTTTTTTTTTTTTTTTATCATAGAGTAAAATGAATTCCCATTTGTTATGTGAACCATAATGGTTAGCTGTATGTTCCCAGTCTATTCTGAATGTACCAATTTATATCTGAGTAAAAGATCATTTGTACACTTCTGTGGGCAAAAAGCATTCATATTTTCCAGTTATTACAGATGAGTTAATAACTGGCTACTCAGTTGTATACTAAGCCCTCAGTACTCAGCTGCTTCTCTGGATTAATAATATTTGTGATATTTCATTAATAATCATTGTTAACTAACACTTATAGAACAAAGAAGGATATGTGCATTCCAGCTTTTTTTTTTTTTTATCATTCAAGCCTCATTAATTCAGCATCATGGTTTTTCAGCTTTTTTTCATTATATACCCTACCTATGCAGAACAATGGGAGAAGTAATCTAATAGTTAATGAACAATTTCAGAAAAGTAAAAGTTTTGTCAAAGCATCCAAAACAGCTGCTCAAATCCTATCCATTGTAAGAAATCTTCAAGGATTTCCCCTTCTGCTATTCTACTAAACTATGTATGGTAGCAACTTTTTCCACCTTGCATTTATGTCATATTCTATTGCTGTATTTGTCAAAGTCTAAGGGATATACTGTGGCAAAGTTTGAAGGAAAGACTTTTATCTTCTATTGGACCAGATAATATAGCAAGAAAAAAAAGCAAGCTTTAATGTACAGCACTTTTTTCACCATGGGAAATCATATTAGTATTTACAACACTTTTCCCACAAAACTTTTTATCTATACTTGTGTGAAGTACTCAACAAAAGAATGAATAAAACAAATCAATGCCCCTTCTCTGTCCACTCACCCCCCAAAATCCCCTAGATGATCAGCTCGACCCATCTTCTTTCCTCAAAACTATTTTCTCTTTATGTGAATGTTAGTTTTATTAAAAAAAAATATAAAACCAGAGCATTTAATGTTCTTGTTGAAGGATGAGGCAGCCAGGTTCTCTGGAAACTAGAATGATGTAGAGGAAAGAAAAGGAAGGGAAATAGTATAAATTACAATACAGTACCTATCTACAAATATGTAGTAGAATAGACTAAAATGTAATACTTCAGTTGGAGGGGACCTAAAACAATCACCTAGTCCAACTGCCTGACCGATTCATGACTGAACAGAAGTTAAAGCATTTTTTTGAGGACATTGTCCAAATGCCTGTCAAATACTGACAGACTTGGGCCATTGAGCGTCAATCCAGGAAGACTGTTGCAGTGTCTGACCACCCTCTCAGTAAAGAAATGCCTCCTAATGTCCTGTCTGAGCTTCACAGGTGCAGCTTTGAACATCCTATGCATCCTATCACAATATATCACAAAGAAGACATCAGCACCTCCATCTCTACTTGCTCTCCTCAAGAACCTGGAGAGAGCAAGGTTATCCTTCAGCCTCCTTTTCTCCAAACTAGGCAAAACCAAAGTCCTTTGCTGCTCCTCACAGGATATTCCTTCCAGCCATTTCACCAACTTTGTTGTCCTCCTCCGGATGCATTCAAGGACCTTCACATCCTTCTTCAATTCTGGGGCACAGAACTGTGCACAATATTGAAGATGAGTCTGCATCAACTCTGAATATTATGAGGATAATCATCTTTTTTGACCAGCTGGTTGTACTGCACTTAATGCACCCCAGAATGCATTTCACCCTCTTTGCTATCAGGGCACATGGCTGACTCATATTGAGCCTACTGTCAAGCAGCAATCCAAGATATCTTTCTGCAGGGCTGCTCTCTAGTCAGTCCTCTCCCGGTTTATAGTTGTGCCTAGTGTTTACTCCATACCAGGTGCAGAATCCAGCATTTAGGCTTCTGCCACTAATCTTTGCCCAATGCTCCAATCTATCTAGATCCCTCTGCAAGGTGTCTTGTCCCTCAAGAGCGTCAACAGTTCCTTCCAGTTATGTATGATCAGAAACTTGCTAACTGTGCATTCAGCTCCTCCATCCAGACTGTTGATAAATATATAGAACAGGACTAGCCCTAGAATTGAACCCTGTGGAACACTCTTGTGACCTGTTGCCAGCCTCATTGACTACAACCCTTTGAGCTCTGCCCTTCAACCAGTTCTTCACCCAGCGCACTGTTAATCTACTCATCTCAAAGTTAGACAACTTGCCCAAAAGGATTCTCAGAGGCACAGCACAAAAAGCCTTACTAAAACTCAGAAAAAACTACGTCTACTGTTTTGCCTTCATTCACTAGGCAAGTGACCTTATCATAGGAGACAAATCCTTCACTAAATTTCGGTGATAATGAGAAGGCATGGAAGTGAAACCTCCTAAGAAAATAACCCTTGCTGTGATATTTAAGGAAAAATCTCCTCCTGTGCAAGGAACTGGCAAAGGATTATCTATCTTTTAGACCTTATTGTAAAGTAAGAAAAAAAATAGCTTTAAAAAAAATCAGTATTTTGTTGGTTCTCTGTAAAGATGTGTTTTATCCATAAAGTATTGAAAAAAAATGTACCCTTCTGAGAAAAGGCAAAGTTAGTGTAACTTATGTTTGTAAATTTAATTCTGGATAAAAATCTTGCTAGGTTTACAGACTGTATGCCTATTGCACAAAAGGTCAGCTGTTGTTTTGGCTGACATTCTTAATATAGTAATATTTTACAGCTGGTAATTTGCAGCCGGTAATAGCCAGATGGTGCTTTTTCTAAGGTGAATTTAGGTCATTTTGAGCAGTTGTAAATGTGAGGCTCATGATAGCAAAAAAAACCCTGGAGTATTCTAGATCTTTGTCTTTCTGGATTCCATAGCATGCCTGATCACAGCCAAGATTACCCATGTTTTATATGGTGGGCTGCAATAAAGCACCTATGATAATCAGACATAACTATTTTGTTATATTTCTGATCTCTGCCAGACTTAAACTTCAACTCCCAAAGCTCATTGCTTTCCCATGAATGCATATTTTGAGATTTTTCTGCAATTTTGTAGCTATTTTGGCAGACTTTATTTTAAATCACTGCCTTATTATGTAAGATATCCCTGGAGCTAGAACAGGAGATAAAGACATGGAAATGAAAACATGTATATCTCAAATAAAATCAGTCAAAAAAAAAAAAAAAAGGAGGGGGAGTTGATGTGTTTACCTTGTGTGTGTTAACTATATTCATGGAGCAACACTATGTAGTCATAATTTTTAAGAAAATCTGCTTATGAAAATGAAATTACGTTGCCATATTCATTTCCAAGCCTGAAGTGTTTATTATCAGCAAGGGAGTGTTAAACAATGAGCTTCATGCATTCTTTCCTGTTAGTAGTCTTTTCTGAATGTTACTTAAGATTGTGGCTTGACATATTAATCTGCATCCAGAACATATAGGGCCTAGACACATTTGAGGGTAAAGCAGAAATCCCTCTATCCTTTAGCAACCTTGTCAAGAGTTATACATATTATTAAGATATGATGTTGAAACAAGTGAAGAGAATTGTTATTCCTGGATTTCAAGGCAAAAATCTTTGTCCCAGTGAAAAATATTAGTCTTCATGTTTTTGATTTTTTTTCATCCAGTGAGCAACAAATTTATGAATAATCATTTGTAAACTTCCTTTGTAATTGAGTTAATGATATGTTCAGTGACAAGAAGACAGAACATTGGACTACAGGGATCTGACAGAGTCCAAATTCATCAGCTCCAGGCCACAAACCACATGCATTCTCTTGCTTAGTGGGCGAATATGAATACCAAGGAGAGAAAGCACTGTCATTTCATCTTAAATAGGACAGAAATGAGCAGTTCAACCAAACCACAGGATTATGATTTTTTTTTTTTTTCAAGATGGTAAAACAGCACTGGAATTCATATTTAATGAGACCTCCTGTAAAGGCTATATAATGCTCTTATTGTTTAAGTGAAATATATGATTTATAGCTCAATAAGAAGGGATTTATTTTGCTTAAAATTGTTTTGTTATGTATATCCATAATATCCGTATATTTGTAACTATTTTCATAAAGATGAAGGAACTTTTTAATTGTTCTTATTGGTCAAATAGGTGAAGGCAATATCCTTGTGAGGGTTATTATCTTCTTGAGGAGACCACAGCTCATGTCTGTTGTCACTAAAAAGACCTGAAGTTAACATACTTGATGTGCTGTCTTACATCAGCAGGGAGTACTGCTCTTTGAAGTGGTGAGAGTGTGTTTCATCTAGCAACCCTTTCTGTGTAACTTCCCTAGAATATCTACTGAAAAGCAAGTATTCAAATAGTAGAGTCCAGTGCTCCATAAAGGTTTTGAGTTTATGGTATCTGCCTTCTGGGAAAGGGGACAACATGTGTAACCTAAGTCATACGGTTGACTTTCCCTTGCATATTTTTCTGGGTTTAAAAAAAAAAAAAAGCAAGAGGGAAACAGTGGACATCTGAAAATCCCTTACAAAAGTTTTTATGTAAGTATATTAAAACTTATGGATTTTTTGTATCTGTTTTTAAGCAACATAGTTATCAATGTTTCTTCACTTCTTGAATTCAAACTTTAAGAAGTTATACCCAAAAGTTCTATCTTGATTTTGATAATCAGAGGAGTCTTCTGTTTGGAACATAAAGTAGACCTTTAAGATGAAGGTAAACACTTTAAATCTCTATTAAAAAAATCCTGACTGTATATAAGGCTACAAAGGTAGGTCATTGAGTGATTAGGATCTAAGGGATTTTTTCTTCTTGTAAGCTAGGTGAGTGGAAAACTAGGTGTACTCTTAGAGTGTACTTAAATGAGTAGTGATAGATTGCTGCATTCTGAGATGTTTTTTTAAACCTGAGTGGCTGTAATTGTTGTTTAGTAATGTGTATGGGTCTCTTTCCACAGAAAATGATTTTCCAATAAATTACCAATGTTGAATAAATACATTATTTGTTTATGTGGAATATCATAGTGACGTCTTATATTTCCATTTTAGCATCTGATGAAATTATACTGTGTCATTTAGCAACTGATTGCTGGAGGAAGATGCTAATAAAACAGTTCATGTCATTCCAATTACACTCAGGCACTGTGTGTGACAGGAGAAGAGATGAAAATTTACAAGAAAACATGACATTTCCCAGGGGAGAATGCAGTAGCATTTTGTATGACACTTGTATTATAGTTTAGGGGTTCTTTTTCTTGTTTTAGTTTGGTTTTTTCTCATTTGTGTTTACAACACTGCTGAATGAGTGTTTCCTGTAATACAGAGGTGAAGGGAAGGAATGCATGGCTGGAAGACAAAGATTTACAATCCAAAAACTTCAGGGAACTTAGTGATACTCTAAGTAAATTTCTAGCCCATTGGCACCCCAGTGAGGGTTAGACCTTTGAGGTAAAGTAGCCATCAGAGTGAAGTGATTTATTCTACAGGATATATAGGACAGGGAAAGACTACCAGCAGGAAAAGAATTTGTGCCTCCAGGATGCTTTGTTATAAATTTGATCCATTTATGCTTCAAGAAGGTTGTTTAAAACCCTAATTAGCCACTCGAAACCAGAAGGACTTGAACTGTAATCCATTGTTTTGTTTAATGTGGAATGTAGTGAATCTTGCCTACAGCATCAGACAGCAGTAGGAAAGCTGCTCATTCTGTGTATAACAAAGTGAAATGTGTATTACCTTTAACCTTAGCTTTCCCCCCAAGTCTTTAACTTATAGAACTAATTTGAACAAGGCAGAATTTATTCATTTTACCTAACTGTAGCCTAGAAGGAAGTTAGGCAATATTGTTAATAATCGTGTCTCGAGTTGCCATTTGTACAACTGCCTAAGCAGAACTACTCTTAAACCTGCATTCTGTGTGGCATATATTTATTAACTAGAGAGACCAAAATGTAGTGAGTGGATAACACAAGTTAACATATATTGTAAACTTAAACAAAGAATGATACTACCTGTATATAAAAAACTGTGACTAATCAACAGACATCAGAGGATTTTATATACCAGTTTTTCATAGATGTTTGGTTCAGAAATCAGATGGAGGAAAGAGTGAGCAAAGTACACATTGTTTGTATACAGTATATAAAATTTAATTACTGCTCTACTTCATGATCAACTATCAAATCTCTTTGAAATTCTTTTCCTTTAATCAACAGACACTTAAAAATTCATCTGGAAATTTTGGAAATATGTATATGTAGGAGGACCAAAGATACTAGTACCTGAAGGAAGGATCTGTGCCTATGGAAAATTGTAGAAGGCAGTCATTTACATTTATTTCATGTAGTGGTTGTGTTAGGCTGTTTCTGGGGGGAGGAGGGGTAATGGCTAGGGGTTCTGACTTTTTATATCTGTGTATAAAATCTATACAGTATACATAAATAATTTCAGGAAAAATATCTCCCCAAATGATCTTGAGCAAATGCAAACTGAACAACTTCTAAAGAAATTATTTTCAGGAATAGAAAAGAAATTTTGAAGACTGGTTTGAAAAGGAGACACTTAGACATAGACAGGACTAAGTGTTTAAATAGTAGTTTTTTTTCCAGGTAAGAAATGTGGTTGCACTTCAATAGGATGTTTTTGCAGTGATCATGAAACAGTATTACTTGATGTAGAAATACCTCTAATACAGATGTATAGAAATACATCTACTAGATGTAGAAATTTGCCAGTATCTCTTGATGTAAGCCTTTTGTACTTCATGTACATTTTGAATGTGAAGAAATAAGTAGAAAGCAAAATAATTGGGATGTATGTGCAAAGAAGATTAAAATAAGTCACGATATTTCAGAAGGGAGATCAGTGCTTTTAAAACAGATTGCAACAGAGAAATCTGCAATACCTGAATGTATAAGCATTGCGCAGACAAAGAATGAATAGAGAAACGTGACCCTATGAACACTAAGGTCAGATAAGGAGGGGAAGGAACCTTATTTCCCCTTAGTCCTGTTGAGGACAGAGAGTGAGCAAGTGGTTTGGTTAGTGTTGGGCAACCAGCCAAGGTCAACACATCACACAAGAAATTGAATAAATGCCTGACCTTTAAGCCTGAATCCTACATGCAGTCCTCATTCTGCGAAGGAGGTGCAGGGTGAGTAACCTCAGCTGCACAAAGCATGGTGTATTGCTCAGATTCACATTTACAACAGGAGCAGTGAAAATGAAGCTGGAAGGTAGCCTGATTGTTTTATAAACAAAAGTATTTCAGTGGCATTTTGCAACCATGTTGCAACACCACATTCAGTTTTAATGCTATTTCCTTGCGAAGTAGTAGGAAAAAATAAATACTAGAGGTAAAATTTACATCCTTATGGTAGCTGACGAAACATAATTAGGTCCAGTGCAAATTGCCCAAGGGCCCACATTATCTACTACAGCATACGATACAATCTAAGCATAAAAACCAGATGCACTGGGAGGCTTATATTATTTCATGCATAATTTCCTATTTCCTGCTGTTTTATTTTCCTACTTTCCTAAGACTAGCTATTAGGTTTATGATGAATTATTGGTTTAATATCTACTGTGTACTTAATAAAAAATAAAAGTCTATTACTTTCACATTTTTGTCATAGATGTGATAGGATTTCATCTTTTTTTTTTATCATGATATTGTAGTAGTTGCAATTGTTTGTCTTTCTGTTCTCTCAATTTGTGTTTGTGAACAAGTGGTTTACATTCAAACACGTGATTAAGGAACTTTCAGCAAGGTGAAAGCCTCTAAAGTGTAGACCTGATGGAATCTCTTATTATAGTGGTTGCTATTAGCATTCTTCCCTTCAAAATAATTTTTCATCGTTTGCTTGCTGTTTGTGCATGTAGAAACACTGGTACTGCCTCCTGACATCTGAAAAACGTCTTGGATAAAAGCAGAGTGTTTCCAAGATGAAGGGCTGGACACATGAAGTGAGATAATGTATTGAATCTTTAAAAAGTGTTTTCAGATTTCAGTAGTTAAATGGGACTGGCTTTTTTCAAGGCACATTTTTTTTCACTCTAATGATGTCCTAGTTTCACTATTGTTCTATTTGTTCAATTCTCACTTTTTAAGGCAAGCAATTAATAGAATTATTAATAATATATTTTAAAAAAACTTTGTTTTCACAAACTTTTTAAAGCTTTGTCTTTACACATTATGAAGTTAATTTTAGTTGAAAATAAACTGTGGAATCTTTGAAAAATTGTTGAATGTATTTGAGTTTTCCTCCTATTTCTGTTACTTCATCCCTTCCTGTTACACTGCATTATTCCTCTTTTGAGTTAGACTTCATCCTATCATCCCCAGATGATTCTTTCTATTCAGTTTCTCGCACACCCTGCCTGTGACTTTCCTACCTTTATCACTATGTGTTCTGTCACAATATCAAAGTCCCATTAACAAAGCTGTCTATTTTCTTAGTCTTGTATCTTTCATTGATGCAATGAATGGAGCTGAAATCATTATCAGTTCCAGTGCTGCTGCTGTTTTTCTTTTATCTTAATATTAGATATCCTTCTGTGAGGTCTTTGGAGAAGAGACCAATTTATTTGTTTGATATCTACTGCAGCCTGTAGCTCTGGTGCTGATTCAAATGAGTGGTGAAATACTTGTACTCTTCATATGGCTACATTGAAGCATTAGGATCCACTGAGACTCACAATGAGGGAAGGCTGATTATATTCAAATATTTTAACTGTGCAGAAATGCAGGTAAGGAAAACTCAGGCAGCTTGCTTGGCATAAACAAATTGCATTGTTGACACCAGAGAAACTAAATGTGAAAGGTTATACTGACCTTGTTTAGAAATTGAACTACACATGTGACATTTATCTATTGTAAGTCATAATTACTTTTTGTTAGTAATGAAGATTAAGGTTAAGATAGATTGGTAACAATAAACATTATAACAAGTAATAGAATTTTCTGAAGCAATTCCAATAGCAATCATATGTAGCTATGGTAATGAATACGGTTAAGTGATGCTTTACAATCAATATATGCAATTGTTAAAATAAGTCATAAAGGACTGTTAAGAAAGTACTTTCCTTAGCTACATTTCTGTGTGACTTGCAATCCTCCTTCTGCCACGTGCTATTCAAATGTACACTCATTTTGGTTTGGATGAGAAATGAGTGTTAGCTCTGTCTCTGTATTTCTGATTAAGTAAAACTGCTGCTGTATCATTGCACTTAAAGGAATTTCCTAGTACATGCAAGTACTGTATATTTGTTCCTCTGAGAATCTACAAGCATAAATCATATTGTAAGGAAATATTTCATTTTCACTGTCAGTAAATATTAATATTGTCCTCATTCTTCTGCGGTAGGGTTTTGGTGTTTTGTTAAGAAACAATCTCTGCAATATTTTTCACAACTTTTCACTAGATTGATAAATGGTCACACTAAGCCCTGATTAAACTTAAAAGTGTGCATAAAGGAGGATATTCCCATGATTTTCAGTCCTTTCTGCATGAAAATAATACCTTTCTCTATTGAATCATCTAGCAGGAAAAAAGTGTTCATTGCTTGATTTTAATTTTTTTAAACCTTTCCACATAGCTTCCATGCAAGAATTTATAGAACCTTGGGACTATGGAACAGTTTGTATTACAAGGAACCTTTAAAGGTCATCTGGTTCAGCTCCCCTGCAATAAGCAGGGACTTTTTCACTAGATCAGGTTGCTCAGAAAGCCATCCAACTTGATCTTAAATGCTTCAGGGATGGGGCACCTACCACCACCCTGGGTAACCTGTTTCAGTGTTTCACCAGCCTCATTGTAAAAAAAATTCTTCCTTATACCTAGTCTAAATCACCTCTATTTTAGTTTAAAATCTATACATCTTGTCCTATCTCAACAGACCCTGCTAAAATGTTTTAAACTCACAAACATAATTGAGCATTCTTTTATTTTCCATTATTATGCTATTATTATAATGTATTATATGTGTGGCTAATATACCCACTACATATTTTTTAATTCATATTTTATATTTTGCTATAACTGAATGGGAACCTGAACATTACATGTTGTCTTGCTAACAGGCCATAGTTATTTTGTTTATCTTAATAAAGATTGATGTAAATCCTGATCTAGTCGGAGACAGGAAGGTTATATATTGCATTACAAATGTCAGTCTTATCTATTTTTGTGTCTGGTTACCCTGCTAAAATTTAAGTGTTCTTCTGTTCAGATCCTCTACTTTCACAATTATCCAAGTATGTTTTCTTTTTCTGCATCTTTCTTTTACTTTCAGTAATAAAATCAGAACTAGAACTATTCATGTCAGCAAAGGTATATAGACTGATGCATTTGCTAGACTAGGCAACTGTCTAGGAACAAACTTTTATCTGAACTAGTTTAAGTAAATAAAAGACAATCTTAATTTTCCATAAAAACTAAGAGACTTTGTTCCTCTTTCTTGTAAAAATTAATCTTACAGCAGAATAAAGTTGATTCTTATAAAGAAAATGTTTTGATAATGAGAAGAATGGATGATCATTTACAATGGTTTCTGCATTTCAAATTATAACAATCTTCAAGGGTTCCTAAATGAATTTTCAGTCCCTTCTAGAATTACTCTTCACTTCTGTAGTGTCTTCTATAACAGAATCAACAATTCTTTTTCAAGGGCTTGAATTTTACTCAATTATAGACCTGAGCTATGCAAAGAAGTATGGATTTGATGTCCATCTTTTTTCTATATTTGATATAAATAAGTTCTTACCTCAGAGGTGGGAAAATACCAATCTCTAGTTAGTAGGCCAGGGTGACAGTCTGGATCATGCCAATGTTATTGTTATGGTTACATCCTCATCTCTTACATAACATTCATGATGTTCCTGAGATATAAGTTCTAACCCTTATTTCAGTGTTTTCTGTAAAAATTGTGAGCCATGAAATGTAGTGCTTACAGAGAACATGAACTCTTTCAGTAAATTGGCAGAGTTTGTAAACTTCATAAATTCCTTGAATCAGTCTATATTCTCATTTTTATTGATGTTTCATGTGAAAATTTTAATATCTGTTGTCATAAATGCAGTTTGGTTTTATTTAAAATCTCAGCCTTCTTAGAGAAATCAGTAAGCATAATCATAAATCTTACTGTTTACAGAGCTTGTAGTAACAGGAAGTTCTGCCTGTAGACTTTGTAAGCATTCTATTTTTAGTGTAATTGATGTATAAAAGATGGGTAAACAGGAGCTTCTCAGGATCTGTAATCCATACAGGGATACCGTGATATTTACTGACAGACTAGTGAAATAATTCCAACATCTGTGGTATTTCTTTTCTATATGTGTATGTCTAAATCTTAGAAATGATTTAGGTGTCTGAACTGAGTTTTAGGTACATTTATATTATTTATGTCCAGAACATGATATTCAAAATATTTCTGACTACCGAAAACCTGTGAGCATTCTTACATTTATAGTAATTTTTATAATTAAAGTCTTCTTTCTCTGAAGCTCTAGAACCATCTTAGTCCTGATACAGCTTGGCTCCAGTTTCATGCATGAACCCTAAATTGTGGAGAAATATATTTTTCTACTTACCATTCATCCTCTTATGGCTTTATTTAGAAATGAAGAAACTAATTATTTGCTGTGCCAGGCTTCTACCTGCAAGACAGCACGTTCAGCAGAAGTGTCTATAGGTATTGCAAAACTTACAGAATAAGCCTGAGAGAGAGATGGCCATTGAGATCTCTTTCCTAAGCTTTTCATATAGGTTACAAATAGATAGATTACAGATAACCTAGAATAGGTTACAACTGGCCAGCTAACAGAGTTGATGTTCTTCTGCGTTACTTCCTCAAAACTTCAAATCTTAAATGAGAGTCCCATTTTGTTCCCCAGTGCCTTAACTTCAGATGTTCCAGATTGCTGTGACGATAAGTTTATGTTATGGTTTTTGCTCTCTTTCTTTGCAGGACTAAGTTTCTAGTGCTAATTGCAGAGTTCACCAGTTGAGAACTGAGTAGTTCAAAGTTAACCAAGGTTTTGGGACAGAATAATATCAGTGGAGAGTGTAGTAACATCTATAGCCAGAATTGTAATCTACTTATAGTGATCTACTGGCAAAGTTTTAAAAGTGCAGACTATTATGCACTGGGGGTGGGATGCAGCTTGAGACGGATATGAGTCAATAACAAATAGATTAATAAAATAACCTTTTAAATAAGATAGAAACAAATACTATATATAAGGAATAAATCTTACGTCCCTTCAGATGGTGGGCACCTCCTGTTCAGGCATCATCAGATAGACTGTGACTTGATTTCCCATGATAGGCTGCAGACATTCTGTCCAAAGAGAGAGGTTCCTCCTATCTGATCTTTTGAGCAGGAAAACAACTCTATTCATAAATTACATTCTCATGAGGATTTCCTGCTACGCTTCTACATAAAGGTGAGGTCATACAGGCGATGTAATTGCTGGTCTCGAGTGGGTGCTGTCTGCAGGCTCCTCTTTTACAAAGGAGTGGTTGAATTTGCCTTACAAACAAAATATTTGTGCAGCACAGCACAGTACAGCATGAGGTCACACTGGACAGGCAACACGGCACAGAACTATATGTGCTCAGTTTAACTGAAGCAGATCACCTTCTCCTTGAGGCAATGGCCTCCCAATCAGAATCACTACATTACACCCCTTTATCTGCATAGATTTTACTGTTCCCAAACATATTACAAATTAAAGATTATATTAAGATGTTCAGCTAAAAGAATGTTTCATGGCAGGCTTTAATGCTACCTCTGTTATAACACCCACCAGCACAGGACAGGCTAGCACGGGGCATGCCTGCAGTGTTCCCTACAGTGGCTGCTCCTGCTGACATACAGGCTGCTCAAGGCTGTAGCATGAGGAAAAACAGAGAAAACCTGGTCAGTTCAAGGTCACTAACTCCCCAATACGATGCCTTCTGCAAGGCTCCCGAAACAGAGGGCAAAGAAAATATAAAGAGTGGCAAGCAAACCTCAAAAATATTTATTTTTATTTCCATTCTTATTAACATAATTGTTAAACTAGCAAGGACTGCAGGTTTGCTCATATGTAGGCAAAACTGTAGGCAATATATACAAAGAATACATAGGTTTGCATTTTTATAATGCAGCTAACTTGGCATCACAGAAGAGTGAAAACAGAATCCATATAATTTTTCAGTGTTCAATAATCTGATCTGCCCTAATATTTTTTTTTATCCTTTCTAGTTTCTTTTCATTTTTTCCCCAAATTCATGAAATTATCTAATTGTAAGTTAGGTGAAAAATGTATTGATCTTCTTATTTCTTTTGCATTGCTACTATGGCACATTAGATGAGATATTATAACTGTTGCATTTCAAGGGCAATTTTTCGATGCTTAATAGTCTTTCCGGTGGTTAACCACAGAACCCTTTCATTAACAAACAAGCAATCATCATTTTCATTTTTTTTCTTCAATCATTAAGATGGTAAATGAAATAAATAGCTTGTTAATGCTGGATTGTAGGAGCTTCTTGAGACCTCATGTGCTGAAAAGAACAGATTAATGCTCTTACTGCTGTTTTTGTATGTGGCTCACAAATGATACACTTGAATCTGATTTGCTGCAAAGCAGTACAGATTCATGTAAAATAAGCCATACAGATAAAAGACAAGAACTAAAAATAAAAATGCATTTGTAAAAAGTCTTTGTATAGTCTGTAAAAAGGCAAGAGAATTTGCATTACCCCATGTGTTCCAGCTTTTTAAAAAAGATAACTCTATGCTCAGCCCATCAGTCAAAATCATTGAAATCGCAAGAAACATTTATCTGGCAAATGTATTTGACAATAAAATCCTAGAGTTGTAATTACAATTGGCAGATTCAAGTCTGCTGTTGGTGGCAGCAGTCTCGCTAAGGGAAAAAGATACATAATTTTTGTAATGTTCTATTGTGTGTCAGGCTGTGTTAATCTTGGATATGGTATGCCTCACTGGAGATGGAAGGGAACTGCATAAAAATTGCTGTAGTAATTTGCTAGAATAATCAAATTCATTATTTGTTTTAAGAGGAATAAAAAGAACATGGAAATAAAGGGAACAGGGCAAGAGTATTATTGATTTGCATAGAAACCACTTTAAGCAGACACTGGAAATCTTTCAGGGTTTGTGTGCTGGCTTGTATTTTCATTTCCCAAAGTAGAGGTTAAGTATGCTACTTGTAATTCCCTGGGAGCTGAAAATAAAACCCCTCAAAAAATGCAAGATGTTACTGTGAAGGATTTTTCTTTCTTCTGGGGATCCTTTGTCTTTGCTCCTACATCTCTCTAAGCTTAAACTCAGCAAGGCCCTGACCTCCTTCACATACTATCCTCTTGATGCTGCATGTCTCTTTCCACTCTCTTCTGAATGTATCCTTTGCTCAAAATTGCTAATTCTGACTTTTTAACCAAGATGGTGCTCATGTGTCACTGTCATAATACAGAATAAAACAGTGGCACTAGAAGGGTTTAGTCTATGTATCTGAGGCAGCATACACAAGTAATCAAATCCTTTGCTGAATACTGTCTAACATATCAAGGGAGACCTGAGGGCAGTCTAGTATCTTTAGTTCTGGTCCAACCCAGTGCTTCACCATCTGCAGATGCCTTTCTTCAGCTCTATTCACAAGATGAAGTCAGTGTCTAGCCCCTGATCTGCTGCGAATGCTCCTTATATATCTGATCTTGTACACGGCTTGCACAGGTCTGCCTGAGATCTGTCATTAGATGCTAGCAGCTTTGTTGAAATATTTACAGTTTCTTTCCCCTGTGTCTTCTCTGTTTCCATGATTTTATATATAGATTCACTTTGGCAATAAGCTTCAATTCAGAGATCCAAGTAGTTATAATCTCTGAACACTCAACTTTATCAAACTATTGTGAATCAAATAGTTTTATTTCTACTTTAAAGAAAAAGTGAAAACTATGCTACCTTTAGAAGCTTGTAGTGACTAATTGCTAAATTGATATGACTTAATTTTAATCATCACAGTAGATTGTAACATTTTTTTAATTGAACTGAAAGTTAAAGAGAAATGTGGTGCTTCACTACAAAAGATGTTTTGAGCTTGAAATTTCTTGTCTGTATTGTAAGTCTTCTTATAGGCTGGTTGATGTCCTTAAAATTTGCCTGTGTGTATATATATCCCTGTAGCTGTTTTAATTTTCTCCATTCTTTTGACTGTTCTATGTAGAAGTACCACATGATTGGTCAAACTGTGCACATTTGACAAATTCACAAGTCACATCACCATTTGGAACAATATTACAGAAGATTGTTGCTGTCTCTTGAGGTTTTTTTGAAAAGACAAGAAAATCCACTTTGATACTGTCATGGGCATTTATTCATAATTCAGTTGCTACCTTTGTGCACCATTTTGGCAATAAACTGAACTAGAAAGAATATTTTTTTCCTTTTTTGTTATTCTTGATTCCCTTTGCAGGGGGACATACTTGTTACTCCTGGAAAAAATATCTTTCTCTACTACTTTCATCTCTCTTCCTGTTTTAATGTTTCAAATTATATTTTTCCCAAAGGGAAAGAGAAGAGTATTACATTTAAGCTCAGCCAATTCCCCCCCTCCCACTCCACAGTCTCAGTTTCAGCTAGTGTACACCTCAAAGTGCATTAGTCCTGTTGCTTCTATTAGATCATGTTTCAGTAGCTCTTGAATCTCTAAATAAGCTCTGATCATATCTAAGGCTTCTGGTTTGTTTGTCTTCTTTCAGGTTTTTGGGGTTTTATTATTCCTCCTCAGCTGTTTTTGCCTAGCTTCCTATTTATCAGAAAACTATTTGGTACTTTCAGGCTCATGATGAAAAGTGAGCAGTGTAGGCGCTCGTCATTAATCTTGTGAACCTTAGGGCTTTTTTCATCGCAATTTGAAATTCTGGCAAACATTCTTCTGCACACTGTAATTAATAATTATTATTTATAGATCTTGAAATTCAATGATGAAACAGCCTAATACTTTCTGAATACGGATGATTATGGTCTTTTCTGGGTTGTGGTTAAGCTTTCTTTATGTAAGGGAATGCTGGAGGGAGAACACTCCCTCAACCCCTTTAAATTAAGTGGAAATCACAGAATCATAGAATAGTTAGGGTTGGAAGGGACCTTAAAGATTATCTAGTAGAAAGGAACTGATAGTCTCAGTTTGGAAAGCATAACTTTAAATGGTAATGGAAAGAAAAGTTCTGCTCTGGTCTAGAGGGATGCACATAAGTGGCCTTCATGTGACATGAAATATATTGTGTAATTTTAAGGCATTCAAGGATTTAAATTCATAAGTTTTCAGGTTATCTAAGGTTCGGTATTTGTGTTGAGCTGCTCTTCAGAAGGAAATGCTCAACAGTTTGATACATAACATTTCCAGAAAATGACAGTGTTCAGTCATCCCATAGTCACATCCACGTACGCCCCTGGAGAGGGACTAAGAACTTCTTACTAAGAAACCATGTATAAAAGTGTATTTTACTTTTGAGGGGTTTTTTGAAATATATTATTAAAGAACATAGAAGGAATTTCATTCTTAGATTCTTCAAAAAATACTCAAACATACAAAAAATCATGAGTCACATCTTTAGTAGGTATTTCCTATTCCCAGAATAATGTCAGTGTCTTCAGGGAAAATCAGGGATGAAAAATGAGTCTAATATTTTTTCAATGGTTCTGTCATCTAAAGCTCTTGTAGCAGACAACTATAATAGTTGTGCCTTTAATAGGTTTGACGGTGTATCTATTGTAAAACCATGTTTGAACCACGTCGTTGTTAAACTAGAAACATTTTTATTTTTCCATTTGTACCAAATGGTGCTGACTCAAAGAATTATACCGCTTTTCAATTCCTTCTTTCCTTTTGTCTGAGTAGTGGGACTTTTTTTCCCCTTTGTTTGTTTGGGGGTTTTGCCTGTCTTCTGGCACTGTCTACTCTTCTCAGCATTACATTTAAAGTAAGTAAGCTTAGCTTATTATAACATAGTGAATAGGTTTGTCCTTGTTGAACTGAACAGAGCTTGCACAAAATTTTATTTGTATGAGTATGATGAATTCCATGAATGTCAGTTTATTTGGGATATAATTCTACCTTTAAAATTCAACTCATTTTATAGATAAGTTAAAAAATATTCAGACCCAACTGTTAAGCAAATATAAAAAGATGCAAGTACCTATTTTTTATCAAAGTGATAATATGTTTTGTACACTTACTCAAGAGTCTATCCCTGTCATCCAGTAAAATGTTATACACCTTTATTTGATGTATTATTAAAATCTCAATAGACGTCATTACTACAAGAAGGGTTGCAGGGAGGATCCAGGGAACTACAGGCCTGTCAGTCTGACCTCAGTGCCAGGGAAAGTCATGGAACAGGTGATCTTGAGTGCTATCATGAAGCACATGCAAGAGAACAGGGTGATCAGGCCCAGTCAACAAGGGTTCACAAAAGGCAGGTCTTGACAAACTAACCTGATCGCCTTCTATGACAAAGTGACTCAGCTGCTGGACAAGGGAAAGTCTGTGGATGTGACCTTCCTGGAACTCAGTAAAGCCTTTGACACAGTTTCTCACAGCATTCTGCTACAGAAACTGTCGGCCTCTGGCCTGGACAGGCGCACACTCTCCTGGGTGGAAAACTGGTTGGATGGCCGGTCCCAGAGAGTGGTGGGAAATGGTGTTAAATCCAACTGGAGGCCAGTGACAAGTGGGGTTCCCCAGGGCTCAGTCCTGGGTAAAGCCCTGTTCAATGTCTTTATCAATGACCTGGATGAAGGCATTGAGTGCTCCCTTAGCAAGTTTGCAGAAGGCACTAAGCTGGATGGAAGTGTGGATCTGCTGGAGGGTCAGGAGGCTCTGCAGAGGGATCTGAACAGGCTGGACTGCTGGGCTGAGACCAATGGCATGAGGTTTAACAAGGCCAAATGCCGGGTCCTGCACTTGGGGCACAACAACCCTGTGCAGTGATACAGACTAGGAGAAGTCTGTCTAGAAAGCTGCCTGGAGGAGAAGGACCTGGAGATGTTGGTTGACAGTGACTGAACATGAGCCAGCAGTGTGCCCAGGTGGCCAAGAAGGCCAATGGCATCCTGGCTTGTATCAGAAACAGCGTGACCAGCATGTCTAGGGATATTATTCTCTCTCTGTACTCGGCACTGGTGAGACTGCACCTCAAACCCTGTGTTCAGTTCTGGGCCCCTCACCACAAGAAGGATGTTGAGGCTCTGGAGTGAGTCCAGAGAAGAGCAACGAAGCTGGTGAAGGGGCTGGAGAACAGGCCTTATGAGGAGTGACTGAGAGCTGGAGTTGTTTAGCCTGGAGAAGAGGAGGCTGAGAGGAGACCTCATTGCACTCTGTAACTACCTGAGGGGAGGTTTTAGAGAGGAGGGAGCTGGCCTCTTCTCCCAAGTGACAGGGAACAGGACAAGAGCGAATGGCCACAAGTTCTGCCAGGGGAGATTTAGGCTGGACATTAGGAAAAAAAAAATTCACAGAAAGGGTCATTGGGCACTGGAACAGGCTGCCCAGGGAGCTGGTTGATTCACCTTCCCTGGAAGTGTTTAAGGCACAGGTGGACGAGGTGCTGAGGGCATGGTTTAGTGTTTGATAGGAATGGTTGGACTCGATGATCTGGTGGGTCTCTTCCAACCTGGTTATTCTGTGATTCTATGATTCTACTTGGTAAGATAAATGTAAGATAATATCCAAGATTTGTAGCTAGGACAGATTTCTTTGAATTTTTCCAATGTTATTGCATAAATAATTGCTAAATTAGTAATTTGCCTTGTTTGGCATGAAGTCCTCCATTGCCTCACAAAAAGGGCTCAATAAAATAAATAATTATCCAGCATGAAGCAGTTTTGTATGAGCAGTTTCTGATCTAATATATACTTTGATGGTCATTGGTATCTTCTGTGCACGTTCTGAAACTGTTGAAAGTGTTCCTCTCAACTCCTGGGAGGTTGCAAATTATACGTGAAAATCACTGAATGAGGTGAACATCAGGGACACAGGGATGCAGAAGTATATTTCTAAAACTACACAGACTTCATTGAAACCATTTGTTCTGCCCTTTATTTGAAGAGTAAGACACAGTTTGGCCATTTCCTAAAGGTTTCTGTTTGTTTGTCTTTTTAACATAAAAGTTATTTTATTCATCCTTTTTCACTTTCTAACAGCTTTCCAGAGCAGCACTGCTCAGTTGCACAGCTTGCTTTGGGCAATAGTATTAAACGGATAATAAACCTAAGTGGTTAGTTTTTATCTAGGAACAAAAGACCTATGTTTCTGTTTCCTTCACACTGGTTCCTGAAACACTTTCAAATACTTGGAATTTTTAAGTGACTGGTACTTCTCAGGTACAAACATTCATTATTCTCTGGAAAGTCATTTAGGATGGTGTATGGCTGTGTGTATAAACTTATATATCTGCTTATGTATTTGTTTGAGTGCATAAGTATATCTTTACATGAATCACAGAATCACAGAATAACCAGGTTGGAAGAGACCCACTGGATCGTCGAGTCCAGCCATTCCCACCAAGTACATGGGTACATTTTCTTTTAAAAATATGTTATACATCATATAAGAAAAGCTGAAAGTTTTAAATATTGTTTGAGACATTTTTGCTAGCACAGCTCTGTAGAATTATGGATAGTTGCGAGTGACAAAAGTAAGAGGTTAAAACGGCATAATTTTTCAGAGGTCACCTGGTCAATTACAGTGTATCTACATCTGTATAGTAAATTTACAGATGAGCATAGTTTTCTATTATCTGAATCTCTGCAGGGAGAATTAAAATGATTTAGATATTGCACTGATCTGCCATGACTTGGGTAAAAGAGGACTTAATGAGATCACTGGCATTGCTTTGCCCCTGTTCAGTAGCTCATTATTCAGGAAAGCTGAAAATTTCAGAAATCAAAAAATACACAGTATGCTTGAAGGCTTTTGTTGGAGGAGGAGGAGGACACAGTCAGTGATTTGGTTTTCTATTTTAACCCTTCTGTGACAGGTCAGTTCAAGTTCCTAGCTTGAATATCAGATTTTCTTCATAGTCTGGAATTCAATATATCAAGAAAAAAACTGCTTAATATCTCAAATTACTTTGTTCCTGAATTTGTTTGTTCCTAAATTGCTTCGTTATTTTGATTTTCGTAAGAATAAAATAATAAATTAGGTGATCTTACCTTATAATATGAAGACTTCTGGATTTTTATATGAATAAGTTCCCTGAATCTTAACATAAATACAAGAATACATTTAATTTTGTTAATTGGAACCAATTATATACTTTTCTGGTATCTGTTATACTAAATAGTCCAAAAGTTCTTTACAAGACTTTGGAGAGGGGAAAAGAAGATAATGGGGGTAAACTTCCTTACAGGCAATTCTGAGTTGTGACTCTGTTTCCCAAGTCACTTACTAGCATGTTTGGTCACTATGTCCAAATCATTTCACTGAGATCTTTCCATATGCTTCAGTCTGGTTTCCAGGTCGGCTTCCACCGTGTTGCAAGGTGGTACTACACTGTACAGAATTAGAAGGCTGCATTGCAATCCCATCTATTTTGAACTCTTGTATTAAACAAATTCTTTCAGATATAGGTAAAATGATAACTGCTTCAGAGAATTTGGTGTGAAAAATGGTTTGTAACAAATTTTAGCTACAAGAGTATAACAGCTGAAGGTGGGCCATGAGTAACTACTGACTGTTCATTTCACCTCTTTCTTTCTCCTTCTTCACAAGGGAAATTGCTGGTTTTCCTATTATGATTAGCAAAAGTAATATTCCTATCTTCACCTTCCATTTATATTTCTATTGTTTTTCTTTATCAGAGAAAAAACCTCCCACTTTAATCAACTAATTTCTTGTGTTTGCATGCATAGCAAAAGAGTATTCTAAGTAAGGCCTGGCAAGCAGGTAGTGGGTGATACGTTTTTGTTTATTTATTCTCTAGGATACTTATCTATCAGAAATGAACTTGTTATTTTTGTCAGATTTTTCTATTAATCTTTTTTTCCACTTAAAGTAATGACCAAATTTTTCAGTTGATCAAGATTATACTTTTCATGGTACTGTTTCAAAAGTGCTTTTCATTACTAAATTTTAGAAAGCTTTTAAATGAAAAAGTTATACGTCTTTATTAAACAAGTTTGCACAGGGTTTAACTTTCAAAATAAAACCTACTATGTTAATGAAGCATAAATTTCTGAAAAGGAGACATGAATGTGAATTGTGTGTGGGTTATTTCCAAATATTTTCCAGATTATGACTTCACGATCTATCCTACGAAAAGTCATAAGTATGCCCAAAATTTCAATGAATGGTATGGAAGGATGGTATGAAAGGAGTTTCCTGATTAATTTTAGCTCTGAACTCTGTGTTAAAAATAATTATTACCAAAAGAATGTGAAATAAGTCATATTTCTTATAAATTATCTGCTCATTTTTTTGACTGGAAGTGGCTGAAAGTCTTCTTGCTATGATCAAGACAATAAAGCCAGGCTGAAGCATTTATTTCCCATCACTCTCATCTACATTGCTATTTATGTTGATTCATGTGCATTCATAGTTTACCTGATGCATTTGTGCTGAGGCATATGTTCTCTGTATTAACAAGTATGTGTGACATACTCTGCTGTCTTTATATTTTGCCCTAATAATCAGGTTTTCCATAATAATATTGCATTTTCTTTAAACAATTCCCAGTGGCCCACAACAGTAAAATGTTTTACTCATATTGCTCCTCCACCAGATGCCTTCTCATGTTGATATACCAGATCCGCATTGATTTAGAATCTGAAAACTTGATAATGACTTTGATCATTCAGTATTTCATTTAAAAAAAAAAAGTCCTGTTTATCCTGTTCAAAGTGGAGTTTATCTCCCCTATATCTTATTCCTAGTTAGTAGTCATAGCAGTGAAAAGAAATTGTTTTAAAAATACCAATTTGTGAATTTTTTTTTGTCTGTCTCCTTTTTTGGTCATAAGCTTCAGTTACTGCATCAAAACCCAATAGATTTTTTATTATAATCTTTTTATTATTAGTGACATTAGCAACAGACTGTCATTCTTCAGGTCTTTCTGATTTATTTTTTTTTTTAAATGCTTTTTGCTTTTGTATCAATGGTTCAAGTATTCTGATAGGATAGGACTAAATTTCACACAATCTTTTCCTGAAAGAAGGACAATTGCCAATTAGCATTGTCTATTTTGCTCTCTTTTCTAATTCCATAGCCTTTATAAAGGTAGTTCCGTTGTGGAATAATATTCTGCAGCTGCATTTGTAATGTGTACTCCAGAATCCTATAAAGTTTACATTTAGAGGTTCTAGGCTGGACAGAACCACAGCTGGTGTGTATGACAACTCTAAAAAAAGTTGCATTATCAAGTTCTAGTTTGAAAGTTAATTGTTTGACAGAATTGTGACTATAGAAGTGAATCAGGTGAGGAAATTATTCTTCAGATGAATACTTTAACAAAAAAAATTAATGAAGTATTTAATAAGGTATGTTAATAATAGAAGCATAGGTGCAATGTTAACTCTGGAGTAATTCCTGACACATAATCATTTTTCTGTGCTTCTAAATAATTTGGGATTGTTTTGTTTTGTTTTAATGATGGGGCTCTACTCTTAGGGTGAAAGTGATTCAATTCAAGAAGTTTAATCCTGAAATCCGACAATATTAAATATTTGACTAAGTGTTAAAGCAATGTTTCTATTCAGATTAATTTGACCATAAAAAGAGTTTTATTTCAGCGGAAAAATGCCATTGTATGTTGCTTCCACGACAATTTGGAGTTCCATTTTCCTAATGTGCAATTAGAACTGTGCTTTAATGTAACAGATGTGTGTCTGTGGAAGCGCTGAGTGTTTTAGCTTGGTTTCTTTAAATAATAACGTGAATGTAACCATTTGAAAGAAAAAGAGAAAGAAAAGTAACTTCTGCATGATCTTGCACTGCCTGCAACTTTAAAGCAAAAATACATTTGAACAGCTAATTTGCTTCTTGTATCAGCAAATTAAAATCAGGCACTCTAGAAATATTCATGCCAAAGTGCTATGCTATGGTCAATTTCTTGAGCGGTGCTTTTTGTTTTGATTGTTGACATACTGATTCCAGTTTAGTCCTAATACTGTTTTAGATTTCCTAAAACAATACAATAGTTTCCTCATCAGACAGGATTAATTTCTCTGTGGAAGTCAATTTTGAATTTAACCTGGCTATATTTTTTTTTCCAAATAAATGGGTATAAATGTCACCTTTTCTTGTATTCTGTACTATAAATCTTCTTTGTTTTCTTTTTTCTTCCTTAATATAAAGTTTTATATTTATTTTATTTTTCACACTACTTGATGAGGCACAATATGGTGAGACATCAAAGGAAACCATTCACTTAGATCTTTCTTTTTGTGACAAGCATATTGCCAAGACATTAAAGTGCATGCTCCTTATTTTTATTTTTTCATGTGAAAAGCCTAGAGTGGGGAGTACAGAAATGATCATTAAAAGAGTTATAGCATTAAAAGCACAAAAGAATTAATAGAAAATCATAATGGTATTTTTTCTGACTTTATTTCCCAAACATGGAGATTATCTCCTATATCCTCTGTTGTTTAAGTTGTCTAATTTAAGTCAGAATTGTTAGGTTCTGTGCTTTAAATTGAGGTTTATCTTTCAAAGGAATGAACTTTCTTGTTTTACTTGGAGTCATGACAGATGTAAGACTGGAGCAAAGCTCTACAACTGAGTGAAAATCTACAACTTAGTCTGAGAACATGCAACCATATAATTTTAATCACAATAATATAATTAATAATAATGATAACATTTTAGGTCATTGACAGTGGCAGATAATTTGACCATAGATTCTATGAAACTATAGTGACTCCTCAGAGAAATTGTATACTCTTTTAAAGAGTATATATTTTAAAATAATAGTTGCTATTCCATAAATAAATATTCTTAGAGAGAAATAAGTTTTCTGAAGAAGATCTACTTTGTTTATATTACTTAAGTAAGAATTTAGTCTGTATTTTCAAAAGGAATTTTAAGTAATTTATTTAGTGCCAGTAATGTGTTTCTCTTTTTTGAGGGGGAGGAGTGGAAGGAGATGTCAGTCTGGGAGTGAAGTTAGAGGGGGTATAAAAACCACAAGAAACAAAAAATCCCTTTTCTTCTTTTCCCCAGAGAATGTTTATTCTTTGAATAGCTACCTGTACATCCCTTTTTTCTAGCCTTCTCAAAAGTGAGATTATTTACTTTAAAGATTAAAAAACTTTCCCTTCTTAGAGGTCATATACAGAGAAATAAAGGACAGAAGAACAACCTTAACCTTCTCTTCTTAGTTTCTTCCAGCAGTTCACCTCGTGTGAAGTTCTCTCCTCATGTTCATGTTAGTTGCTCTAATTTTTTCCTTTCCATTTTATTGCAGACTTTTCCTTTACTATTTGTAATGTTTCTGTTCACCAATTACAGAAAAGTGTTGGATTTTCAAAAGAGTTCCTTAAAAGATGTGCTGGTAACACACAGAATTAGCTCAATGGCTTAACTTGAAGCTAATTAGTAGAGTCACAACTCTGCAAGAATTACATAGGACTTAGTAGCAAAAAAAAAAAAAAAGAAAACAGATGTCCATTTGATTGTGAGATGATGGCACAGTCAGGAGAGATTTGTTTGGGTCTGCTCCAGATCATCCTCTTCAGCCCAAGTATTCATAAACTTCACCTCCTCTGCTCAGTTAAAGGAAATGTTGGCACTGACAACACCCATCCTATGACTTCTGCATGACATATGCTCCTTCAGTTTCCTTATTTGGTAAGGATTCCTGCAGTGGCACCTCAATTATTGGTTGTTGTTGAGAGATACCTTGGTTCTGTCACCAGTTCTGTTGGATGGCTAATCCTGTGATGTGAGCTGAGTTCTCTCTCTGCATTTGCTGTTAGAGGTTTTGCTGGCCTATTCCATCTCTGTATATCTTTTGGCAATGCTGTAGATAACTGGGGGGCCTTTGTGAAAGCCTTTGCTCATTTTTTTTTTCCCATTCCTAGTACAGTGTATGTAGCATGCAGGATTTTCATAGATTTTGATCAGAGTTTTTTCAAACACAGTACAGTGTTCTTGCTTCAAGAAGAAAAATATAAGTATGTTTTAAGCCATTTTTTTTTTTGTAATCACCTCCAAATCTGTAATTCTTAAAACATGAGGTTGTAATATATTTTCTTTTCTTTGTGTGACTGTTTATCCTGGACACATTTAATCTTGTTGCTTTTTATGACAACATAGCCTTTTTTATTGTTCCTACAACTGTAAACTTTCTCTCACTTTGTGACAAGGTTACCAAACACGGTTTAACCCCGCATAAAATTTGTCATGGTTTTGATCTTTGCCATGATGATATTAAGTCATAACGGCTACTCTCTATCAGATTTCAACAGTGCTGAGTTGCTGCCTCTTCTGGGGTTTGGCCACAAGCCCCACACTTACTTAAACAGTAGCTCAGAGCAGTCTAATTTTAGGCATCTTCAGGCAGGTATCACCTGTAATCACTCTGTGTGGGAATGAACATATGGAATTCACTGGGAAGCGGACCTGATCACCCCAGAGATGAGAGGTGAATGTAGGGCTTTCCCCATTGTACCCCTCTCAGCATTCACTTTGAATCCAGTCCCTCTTACAAGCAGAGCTGGAATGGAGATGTAGACAGTGCACCTCAAAGCATGATGTTTACAGATTTCTCATTCAGAAAGCATCAGAAGATTGTTATGGGAAAAACAAAAATTCACTATGGGTAATATAATTTGTAAATATTTCTCCTCCCCTTTCTTTTTCCAAAAAAAGAGTAAAGGAGAAAAGGAAGTTGTAGTAGAACCAGGAGACCAACATTTACAGTAATTTATCATTTGTGATCAGAGCAAATGAAGGATTTATAATTTTTTTTCACACATATATATATTATCACATGTCAGTGTGTTCAGGTAACTTTCTTGCTCTCTGAGCACTAACTTCTGTGAGTGAAAAAAAAAGCAACCACACAACTTCTGCACAATATGTTTTTATGCTTTCCCTGTCAGGCTGTATTTTCCCATCAAAACTAAATTTTTGTTTCGATTCATAGTGTACATAATTATCACCTGCATGTAGAAAAATGAAAAAAAATCTGTTAGAAGGTGTATGTGCAAGCTGAAAACCGCTAAACAAGTTGTAAATATCTTTTATTTTCCCTAGTCTCTCTTTGATTTTTTTAAAAAATCTTGTTGACCTTTGTCATCATGTTGAGATGACAGTTTCCTTTTTCTGAAAATTAATTGAAATTAAAAAAATCAGAATCAAAAGCAGAATAATTATAATGGTACTGTAGGAAAAAACCCCAAAAACTATAAAATTACTAAGAATATATGCAGTTTAAGAGATTTCTTTGGCAGTATGTGGGCACTGAATTGAAATGAATACAAAACCTCTAAGTTTAGTTACTAAACCTGACAGAATATTCATGCTTAGTTTTTAAGAAATAGATATTTGGAAACTAGGGATTAAACTATAATCTATACAAGGAAAGGGAATTATGGAAAAAATGTGAGCATTATATATTTTTTGTTTTGTTTAGTAGTCATTTTCACAAACATACAACGCAAAAAAAAAGATGGGCTGGTACTTCTGCTTTCAAAATGCACACAAAATAGTATGGATTTCTCTGTTACTAAATACTTTCAATCAAATGGCAAAATACTTGGGTTTTGCTCTCTTTCCTCTTTGAGTCCCTAATTCATCAGTTAAGCACTGCACCAAATGGTTCAAATGATATGATTTGTAATCTCTTCCTGTTCCCTGCCTGAATAATCAATAAATCAAATATATGTCACCAAAGATGCAGCTGCCAGCCCTTGCTTTGTATAGTCCCTCAATTTGGCAACCAGTTGTTTTGGAGATCGGGACTGAAAGAAGCTGGCACAAGCAATGAGTGAAATCTGCTCCAAACACCTCGCTGCCATTTGATTGAAGCTGTTTTCATTTTTTCCTCACTTACACAAGTTCAAAATGGACTCACTGTTTTAAAATAGCAAGGAAGTTTGGAATGTGGTAATTACCATTGTGTTTTGAAAACACAGGATTTAAGAATTTGGAAAGGTCACAATATTAAATAAGATCTCTGACGTTGCCAGTGCTAAAACCATTGGGGTACATTAATGTTGACAACCATAAACCTTTTCTATGTGTTTCTGCTCTTAGTTTGATCCCTAAACAATGTGTGATTTATCTGGCTTAATTTAAATAAATTGGTAGGTGTATGATAGGAAAAATCATGAACTAATATAAATAAAGTATCTATGTGTTTCAATACTATTTACAAAAACATATCTTAAAGACAGGATGTTCTAGCGCTTGTGGTTCTCACAGGTTAAACTTTTAGGACTTTTTAATGTAAATTTCTAAAGTAAATTATAGGTCTTTAATAAATTTTTCCTATCTAATTTAAATGATAAAGTTATGTTCTAACAACTAGTAAATTAATTATCCTCTTTTAAAATTCTGCTTCATATATTCATTTTGGAACTAGGTCTTCTGTGGCTTGTAATGAATTTATACATCTTTAGTTGTGTACTTTTTCTTTTCTGAATAATATATATTTGGAGATTTATTTTCCATAAGAGAGAATGTATGATGTTTCTTATTAGACTCAGAATTAGTACATTTTTGTGACCAATATTTTTCAATTCTTATCGTTGTTTTTTATCCTTTATGCCAGACTCATATTTTCATATAAAATTTATATAATCAAAATCATTCATAGGTAGGTAAATGTCGCCTTTGTCACTTTCCCTGGAGGTGTTTAAGGCACCGGTGGACAAGGTGCTGAGGGGCATGGTTTAGTGTTTGATAGGAATGGTTGAACTCAATGATCCAGTGGGTCTCTTCCAACCTGTTTATTCTATGATTCTAAATATCATTACAATGTGTTCTAATTCTTTCAAAGTTATTGATTATGTTAACAACATATTTATATTAAGATTTAATTGCACATACAAAAAATGTGTAAAATATGATAATATCTTACAATGCAAATATTTTCATTATTATATTAAAACAAGGAATCTGAAATTGTGTCTAATTCTAAAATTTTAGATCAATCACTGCCTTATCTGATTTACTGAGCTGAGAATATGTGTGATTAGCTGTTGTGCTAATATAACTAATTCATTATTCCCCTAAACACAAATCAAAGTTTATACTTACCTGGCTCTTCAGATGCAATAAGATACAACTTGAGTGTTTAAAGCAGTAGCGACAACATTCTTTGCACAGGAGAAAATTATAATTGGTGTTTTATTGATATTTTGTTTTTTATTCTTGCTAAGTACTTCTGGAATAAACTGGTTGAGTGGCTTTAAATAGTATTATAAGAAAGATTCTATTGTTAAATCACTAAATACATCTATGAGATACTGTCCTTGGTGAAACCAAACAAAAACCAAACCTTACATTGCACACAAAGTTCAAAGCAATTTTGCTAATTTCTGAACCTCAGATAGTCCCAGATGTAAAATAAGAGAATGATACTTTTGTATCTCATTAGCATATTATACAGATAAGTGCAGTGTACAGGTGTCAGTTCTATATTTATCTCTTGAATTTTTGTGCGAGTGTTGATCTGGCTCTTTTGCAATCTAAGTAATGCTCTACTGCATCCTTTTCCTTTTTATATTTGCTTTTAATTGTTCACTTTTTATGGGCTGGAGGGGGTTCATCCTCATGCTAAAACTAAGAGAGGGTTGTTCTAGATATTCCTAGATTTTCTGAGTCTTAGTAATCTACTTTTTTCCCAAAGAAGAATCCTCCATGAAAACTGTTGGTTTATTATGTGGCTATTGCAGAAAAGTTTTTTTTTTTCATTCGTTACTACACCTCTTCCAATTTTATGGCAGCATGAATCCCAATATGAAATTCAAGCGAATTTTGTATATTCTTAAATGCTAGAAAAGTTTCTTAATAAAAACTGCGAGCAGTGTATTTTCTTGTCATTCTCAGCTGTGTCCTCTCAGTATGAGTCCTCTTCTTTGGGTTCAGCCTCTGTCAGAGAAGGTTCTCTTGGGTTTCTGCTTTGTACTAAATTTTCTCTCTTGCTTTGGGATCCCTACTCCCATTTGCTTTTTCAGATTAACCTAGAGACCTTGGTGTCTGCAAAAGTGTTCAGTACCTCTTTATGGCCATGTCCTTCCTGGCCAGAAGTCATCTTGCATTTTGGAGAAGCAACTCTCTAACAGAATTCCATATTTTACAAAAAGACTCTTAGTGTAAAATCTCAAAGCACATTGTGATGATGGACAAATACTGCTAACTCAGCAACGCAGTCCAGTTTAAGGTGATGCTTACCATTACAGACTGACAAAGGCAGTAGCTCTTTGGATACAGTCTAGCATTTGTTCCTGTCTGTTTTCATCTATTGGGTCAATGTAGTTTTCACTTGGATCAAGCTGTGAAGTCTGCACCAGAAGCATGCCTTATCTAACCTAGTGCCTCTTTTGAAACATCTATTAAGTTGAATTGATCAAGTACTGATTGGCAGCTCTTCT
Organism: Clamator glandarius; assembly: GCA_033459285.1. Classification (NCBI taxonomy): domain Eukaryota; kingdom Metazoa; phylum Chordata; class Aves; order Cuculiformes; family Cuculidae; genus Clamator; species Clamator glandarius. Next base: position 1,344,574 of record JAUNZM010000195.1, read on the forward strand.
TGCTATTATGTATCTCTATTATAGTTTAATTTCACACTGATATCAGGGCAGAAGTTGCCTTTAAAAGTATGAAGACATGTAGTTACCTGTATATTTGAATTTAGCTTTTCCATGCAGCCTCTGGTCTTTTTCTTCTCTAGGGAGCTATATTTGCATATGTTGTTTAAGGCTAACTCTTTACCTTCCTCACAGATTCTTTTTAACAGAGTGGCAAAGAACCTTTTCTGCTCTGACCAAAGGAAGTACAATGTTCTGTGTAGTTATATGAAGATTTTTATTTTTTCAAAGGATCAACGTCTAGAAGGATTTTTGATTAACACTCAAAACAACAAAGAAGCTGCCCAGGCAGTGGATTTTCCCCTGCAAAGAAGGAAAATACTTTGATGAGGGATATGCTCTTGCCATATTTTCTGAGCATGAAGTTTTATTAGCTAGGAAACCTCCAAAAAAAATCTTAATATCATGAAAAATTAAAGAAGGGGACAATGTTTAGAGGGAGTCACAATCCTATTTATTTTCCCAGCTGTAAAAATGGCAAATATTCTGGGAGACAACTCTTCAAAAGCAAGATATAGGAAAACAAGGCAAAACAGCAGAAGTTCTGGGGTCAGCTACATTAACTGGAGAAGGGGTATGAAGAGAAAAGTTGCAGGTGTTGGAATGTAGAAGAAATGAAGGAGAAAAGCATTCATTTATACCAGCCTTGAAGATATAAATATTTGCATCTGCCACTTCCAAAGTACAATATGTGTATGTTAAACTTCCCTTTGTGTAAAAAGCTCTCCAATTAGAATTGTGTTTTATGTTCCAGCCCGCTCCTAATTACAAAGCCTGTCACTACTTAACTTATTTTTTTCATGACGTATTCCCAGAGAATAAGAAAGAACAGGATTGCTTTCATGAAGTCAAGGACTTGGAGGACTTGGAAAGAATCATAATTGGAGGGAAGGGTGTTCCTGGGTGCTGCAAGCTTTGAGCCATTTGGTTAAATAATTTTAAGTTAATCCTGATACTGTTTTCAGAGGGATCAGGAGCGACAATATGCAGTAACATTATTTTTCTTGTCTTTAAGGGATGGCAAGATCAAGTCTTCTAAGGTACTCAAGAGGTGAATTTATGACATCTGTGTACAGCTGGTAGAGGTAAATGATGAAGTAATTTTCTTGTCTGGCTCTTACAATGCAATTGTATTGAGTTGCTTTCTTCTCAACATTGAGAAAAGACTCAATTTCCTGACAAGAGGGATGGCTTTGCTATCTTCTTTTTTCACCCTATCGTTTTCTTAACCCTCATGTGATTTTCTTCCACTACCTGGAAAAGAGAGACTCTAAACTGAAACTTTTTACTTGAATGAAAATCTAGATTCAGACAGGACAAATTGCTTTACATTTTACAGAATTTAGTTTTATGAATAAAAATACTAGGAACTATAACAAGTTTCCATGGTTGTGAGGATAAGAAGGTATTTTCAAAGCTTTCTAAAACCCATAATGAACAATTACACAATAGAAAGCACAAAAATGCAATTCTGTCTTACTACTGATAATTAGAAAACTGCTGACATTTAAAGTTATATAGAGAAGGGACCTGTATCTGTTATCATAATACAAAATTACTGTGTCTGTGGTGGATCCCCTTTTCTAAGTGCTCATTTGTTTCTACATTCTGCTGTGTTTCTGAACTCTGTCTTTCATAATGGTATTTTGTAAGCTACTTACAAAAGTAAATTTTAAACTTATTTCCACTCAGTCTTTATTAAGTTTGTTTTTCTAAATGAAAATTGTTCAGTTGGCCTGGCTCTGTTTTCTTTGGCAGTCATTGAATGCCTTTAATCTTTCCAGGTGTCTCTGAAAGGAGTTAAGATAGAGTACCCCTTCTAATTAATTTCATTTCTAAATTATTCTTTACCTAGTTCTGGAGGTAATTCCAAGTCCATCTGTAGCCCTCCAGACTTCTGCAGTATTTGACTTTGGGTTGGAGTGTATAGAATGAAACACAATAATATCTGGGACAAAAGAATTAATATTCCTCCAGAAAAATATTTTCCATCCACCTCTTTACCCACCTTTCCATTTTTATGATATTTCTATTATAGCTATTTCAGCACTATTAATGTTTTCAATGTGCTTACTTGCAGTAGCATGTCAAGGCTTTTGCCCAAGTAGACACAGTTAATTTAAAACTCAACAACGTATGTGACATATGTAAATTTTCACAGTATGACTTGACTTGCACAATTTCAAACTGCCATTGTGTTGATAAATTGCACAATCTTGTCTCATTCCTCTGAACTTCACTAATTTGAAAGACTGGTGTCATTGTCACATTTTGCAACATTGCTGTATATCCTACTGTCCAGAGTGTACACAAATATATTCAACCGTGTGTTAAAAAACGTGATTTTTTTCCATAATAAAAAATGATAGATTATTCCATTTATTTCCATTTTTGTTAGAATATTTTAACACCTAGATAGTATCTCAGGAATGTCAACTGCCTGTCTGTCACCATATTCTTCTCTCATGCACTTGAGGAGGCTAGTGTTATCTCTATTTTTCCATGTAAAGAAACTAAGACAGAAAAGTTAGTATAAATGAGACATCTCACAACGGGATTTTGCATGAAAAGAGAGTAGCAATTATTTACCTTTAATTTGTGGAAGTTTTCCTTATCACTTTTGAACTTGTTTTATGGAAATAGATTCTGAGATGGGACCTTGTAATCTGCAGGACAATACTTGAGAGACTATGCAGTGAGCTTCATGATAGCCCTCACCATATCTTGGAGTTCTGTTAGAGCTGTACATCTTATATTTTTTACAATAACCAATTGTAAAGTACTTACAAATAAGCCCATGGACTTTCACATCCTTTGTAGTTTTTAAAGTAAAAACATAAATAAGCAAAAAAATCACTGTATTGTTCACAACTCTTCATATTATTTTTGTATTAGCACTTTTGCTCATACAGAAAATGCATGCATGGAAAATTGAGATTTTTCTCTCTATATGGTTAGTTCTAAGAAGTTAGCACAGAAGATCTAACACTCCCAAGTGTCAAATTCTGCAGCAGTTTAATGTATTTGTTTATAATATGGGCAGGAGGATATGGAGAAATGTAGCAAAATTTGCTAATAACTTAGTCCTGACAACTTTATGTATACTGGAAAGGCACATGTGAGCTACCTTTGAACTACTTTTTTCCATCTACTCCAAATTAATCTCTATTCTAAGAAAACAGAAAGTTAAATATCTTATAGCTCGGAACTGCTATCTGTTCATAGTTCACTTGATTAATTCAAAACTATCTTATATTCTGATGTAATGCTTCTCAGATACAGCCTGTAGGATTTACTTCTCCTTCCTCACAGTCACGAATTTGGTAGACTACAGCTGTTTAGACTCAGTCCCTCCATCCCTTTCAGTTCAGCTAAAGCAGTGTTAAAATATGTTCTTTGTCTTTTGAGGATTATTATTATATATAGAATGCAATAGAATACATAATATGGGTATCATTGTTGGCTGTATTATACCTATGGAAAAGAGTAGTTAGTAGGAGAATGATAATTAAGCAATTAAATTTCTTCAGCTTACAGATGTCAACAATGACTAAATAAAAAGAAACAGAACTTTGGTTTGAGATTAATATTAGAACTTTGGATATTTTTAGCTAGGATGTTGTGATTTTTTTGAATGTATTTGTCTCCTCACTTCAGTGATATTTGACAGTGAGAGTTTCCAGAGAACATAGTAGAAAAGTATTTTCCTCCATTAGCAATAATTTCGTGAATTCTTTCCTTTTCATTGAGTATCCCATTCTTTTGGCATTTTAATGCTGCCTGAACAGAAGTATCATATTAAAATTCACTACACTTCTTATGATAATGGTAAATCGGGAAAAATTCTATTAAGAGATGATGGGGCTATGAAATTAATGTGAGTGGGAAGAAAACCCAGTCTGATATTTATTGTGTTTCCCCAATTAATGGTTTGAAACATACACTTTCATTTGAATTACAATAGATTATTTCATTTGAAACTATTTCCCTTGCCAAGGAAAATATTAAATATCTTAGACCCTTTTCTTTCACAATTTATAAAGTTGTATAGACTGAGAGAAATTTGTAACCTAAAGAGTAACAGTTGATTCAACATACATCATCTGTCTCTTATCTGTTACAAGGTTTGTGGAGGTAAGATTTTAATAATCACCTGAAGTTTAAAGCTTTATAATTCATTAAAAAAAATCCAACGATTACAACAACACTTGCGTAGTAATTATTCTATCAGTGAGTGATTAAAGAGAGTTTTTATATTCCACTTGCTTTCTACTTTTTGATTGTACTTTTGACATTAGATTCCTAAATAAAATAGATAAATTTCTCCTTTTGCCAGTCATGGATTTATATCAACTGAACATAGAAAGAGAACTAAACAGCTTTGTTTGACTTATTTTTAGGGTAATTTTTTTGAAAAAATCTGCATCTGGATGGTGAATGAGAATTTATTTATAGCGCCATAAGACTATGTCTGCAAATTCATCTAAAGAGATTGTTAGAATCATATTCTGTTGCTGATTTGTTATCTGAAAATCATACCACATCCAGTAGGTGTTCTGTTTAAAATCCCATGGCATAGCATGCACTATTCAGTCAGTGAAAAATCTCAAAAGATCAGAAAATGCAAAATTTTTTCCTGTTAATCCAGTTATACTCAAAGCCTCTCATGGAATAAAATGACAACATGGTAGAAAAACATGGTATGTATTTCATTTGAACAGCTTTCTAAAAATCATTCTATACATTTACTTTCTATATACAATGTCATGTAAATTTTATCTTATGAGCCGTTGCAAAATTTGCTTATTGCCCTGGGTTAAGTTCTTTTTTTTTGAACTAAAAACACAAAAAAGATCTGTTTCCACTTTAGACTCTTGTAAGATCTTTAAAATTAAATGAAGAGTTTTACTGGAAATAAATGTTGATCTTGAAAATACCAATAACCCCTTGTGGGATTATAAATGGTTAAGTTTCATTTCCAAGAGATTAGTTTTGAATCTCAAAATATAATTCAGAAACTAATTAAATGTTACTACAACAACTGAGACAAAATGTTTTAAAGCTTTGTTACATATATATTTTAAATTAAAACACTGTCACAGGAGCTACTTAATTTGTGCCCTACTAACCAAGATCAGACCCCAGTCTAGGATCTTTCAAAACTCTAGGATGAGAAAAAATCTTAAGGGAGGCTCAGATAATATCTCTTCTTGAAACTAATCTTTGCTGGATCAAATATATGAATGTTTGAAGGTTTATATGATAGGCAAAGCGCAAAATTGCTTACCTGCATCATACTGGGAGATACATGATTAAAGGAATGATGCAGCACAGGTGACCAAATTTTTGTCATTATATCATTGGAAAATTTTAAATTGGCATTCTTATTGTCCTTTGTCCACTACATTGTCACTTTGAATAAATAGCTGAATAAAATTTTATATTGCTCCTCACTTTCAGTAGAGGAAAGAATGCCAAGTTGCTTGTCTTTCTTCAGCCTTGCAGCCTATAAAACAGCAAAAATGGGATTAAAAAAGAAATGTAATAAGGAGACACTGTCATTTTGTCATCTTCTGTTGTAATTATATCTTTCAAAATTGTTTCTTTTGGGAAGGCGCAATCTAATATTATGGGACTCCACAGCCATTAAAGTTTTTGGTTGTTTTACTTTAGTTATTCAGTGGATCAGTGTGTCTGGATGATCCTCATTATTAATGCTGGCCAATGGCAATGTTTCTGTAATGAAGGCTTAATATGTAAAGTGACCTACAGTTTAAGAAACTTCTTTTGTTTTCTCATCTCAGGAGCAGCTTATAGCTTGTAGCTCAATTCTTACACCCATCTAAGAATTAAGTGGAATTCAGAGGACTCCCACACTCTATTTTAGTTTATTTTTACAATTTGTCATAAAAGACATATTTTCTATTTTCATTTAGTAACCTGAAAAATATGTCATATGTAGGCAGACAGGATCTAGGGAATGAACAGGTTTCTGCCTCTGGAACTGAAGTTTTCCTTGACACAAGGATTAAAACCTTCTATTAGAGAAAACGCAGGGTCCTAAACCAGAGCATCTGTGATTACAGTACCCAAAACAGATGTCTCTAGCACAAATGCATTTTGTAAAAGACCTGTCTTTTGAAATGCAATATCTTTGCTCTAAAGCTGAATACTAATAAAGAAGTCTCTTCATTATACCAGGAAATCATGTTTTCATTAATTCGGTTCAGCAAAGCAAAGCTTGCTTATTATTTGAAATTTAGAAAAGTCTTTTTCTGTGAAAATGTTACTACAAAATAAGATATAAAATGAAATCTTAGAAGTACTGCTGCAGCTAGAATGGGTGAGGGTGACATGCGTGTGGAAAATAAAAAGCCACAAGTCGAAAGCAGTCTTTTATGATTTTTTCAAGGACAGTTTAATAATTAATATATATTCTCTGTATTTCAAGAAAGAGAATGAGAAAGAAAGAATACAGATAGAAATTACTTTGTGTGGTGCAAGTTTGCCAAGTAGCTGTATGGTACTATTACTTTATTCATGTTTTATGAAGAGCATGAGTAGATTATGCGGTAAACTCAAATCCTTCAGTATGTCACTCTTCCAGTGTGATGTACTTGAGTGGTGCTTGTCCTTGGGCTGCACTGCAGCATTAGAGTGAGGCAAAGCCATGTTATTTTCCATTTCTCCAATAGTTTTTGTAGTCAGTTTTTTCTGCTCTGAAGCATGTTCTTAAAGTTTGGTTCAATGTTTTCTTCACATAGCCACTGTATCAACTGACAGGATTACGAACTTCAGCCCACCTGGCATGGCTTGTCACTGCTTTGCTGACAAAATTTACAGTGCTCTCTAATACCATTCAGTCAAAATAAAATAAACTAGAAAAGACTGTGTAATCTATTTTATTACATTATTTTCTTTAAATCAAGTGAAAGACTGTTCAGACACATAGTTTGGAAAGTAGATCTGAGGAGGAAAGATAATATGGATAAATTAACTGGTATGTATCTGCTAAGAGTGGGTTGAGAGAAGAAATGTTCTTCTGCCAGATCATAAGTAGTATACAAAGAAGTCTTAGTTCAGTATACAGATCTCACTGAACTCTTGCATTGCAAACACCATTCTCTTGTTCAAAATTTTAGGTCTCATTTCTATCTGTGTACTTTCTTCTTGTGATACAAATTGTCAGCATTTCATACAAGCAGATCAGACTGCAGCAAACATGGTGCATGACAGTGTGTTTGTATATTAGGTAATACTTGGAAAGAAAATCCTAGACAGGTAAGTAAAATGTATGAGCATGTAATACTAGGAGACATTCTTGATAGAATCATATGGATTTGGATGTTTTTCAATCTGTATGTTTCATAAGGATGATAGTAACTTGAATGTAAATATTTAAAAATCAAATGTTTGAGATGTACATCAGTATAGTTGGTAGTGTATTATAACTCAGTGGCAATATCACATTCTCTTTTTCTTCTTAGTCAAATTACAATCGCATTATGTCTTAATTAATTTGTCATAAAATAGTGTGCTGGAAGAGCTGTAGATGCAATGTGGAAGTTGCAAATATGAATCCAAATTTGTTTAACCTGTAGATAATTAATGATGTGATGACAATAAGATGTAGTAATATCTCTAGATTGGTAATTTACGTAGTTTAAACGGGGCAGTCTCTAGACTTTAAATCAGTAGAATTAGCACATTGTCTGCTTTTAGAAGTGGAAGGTTCTATAAATGCACAGAAAATGTTAATTATGCAAGAATAGCATAAATTATTTTTTGCAGCTTTTAAAAATTACCCCCTATAAAGACTATGTGTTTAATTATGTTACGTCTGTATTAATATGTCTTTTACACAGAACTTTTTTCCATATTTTTTCAGCAAAGAAGGAAATAAGGTTACATGTAACTATTGAACTAAAAAAAAAAAAAACCAAAATAAACAATTAATTTTTTTGCAACATAGATTATTCTGAAAATGTTGTCCACTATGTGATGAGCAAAAGTATTTCTTTGGGTTGAAACTTGCACAACCATCCTGGTTTTGGCTGGAGTAGTTAGAATCATAGAATCATAGAATAACCAGGTTGGAAGAGACCCACCGGATCATCGAGTCCAACCATTCTTATCGATCACTAAACCATGCCCCTTAGCACCTCCTCCACCCGTGCCTTAAACACCTTCACCTTCAGGGAAGGTGAATCAACCACCTCCCTGGGCAGCCTGTTCCAGTGCCCAATGACCCTTTCTATGAAAATTTTTTCCTGATGTCCAGCCTAAATCTCCCTTGGCGGAGCTTGTGAACATTTCCCCTTGTCCTGTCCTCCGTCCCTTGGGAGAAAAGGCCATGACCCTCCTCTCTAAAACCTCCTCTCAGTAGAACAATGAGGTCCCCTCTCAGACACCTCTTCTCCAGGCTATACAACACCAGCTCTCTCAGCCGCTCCTCATAAGACTTATTCATCAGCCCCTTCACCAGCTTCGTTGCTCTTCTCTGGACTCGCTCCAGAGCCTCAACATCCTTCTTGTGGTGAGGGGACCAGAAAACAGTATTCTAGGTGCGGTCTCACCAGTGCAGAGGGAGAAGAACCTCCCTGGACCTGCTGGTCACGCTGTTTCTGATACAATCCAGGATGCCATTGGCCTTCTTGGCCACCTGGGCACACTGCTGGCTCATGTTCAGTCACTGTCAACCAACACCTCCAGGTCCTTCTCCTCCAGGCAGCTTTCTAGACAGACTTCTCCTAGTCTGTAGCACTGCACAGGGTTGTTGTGCCCCAAGTGCAGGACCCGGCATTTGGCCGTGTTAAACCTCACGCCATTGGACTCAGCCCAGTGGTCCAGCCTGTTCAGGTCCCTTTGCAGAGCCTCCCGACCCTCCAGCAGATCCACACTTCCACCCAGCTTGGTGTCATCTGCAAACTTGCTAAGGGTGCACTCGATGCCTTCATCCAGATCATTGATAAAGACATTGAACAGGGCTGGACCCAGGACTGAGCCCTGGGGAACCCCACTTGTCACTGGCCTCCAGCTGAATTTAACACCATATCCCACCACTCTCTGGGACAGGCCATTCAACCAGTTTTCCACCCAGGAAAGTCTGTGCTTGTCCAGGCCAGAGGCCGACAGTTTCCGTAGCAGAATGCTGTGAGAAACTGTGTCAAAGGCTTTACTGAGTTCCAGAAAGACCACATCCACAGCCTTTCCGTCATCCAGCAGCCAAGTCACTTTGTCATAGAAGGTGATCAGGTTAGTTTGGCATGACCTGCTTTTTGTGAACCCGTGTTGACTGGGCCTGATCACCCTGTTTCTTGCATGTGCTTCATGATTGCACTCAAGATCACCTGTTCCATGAATTTCCCTGGCACTGAGGTCAGACTGACAGGATCCTCCTTGCAACCCTCCAATCCAGTGGAACTTCCCCAGTCTTCCAGGACTGTTGGAAGATGATAGAAAGGGGTTTGGCCAGCACATCTGCCAGCTCCTTCAATACCCTTGGGTGAATCCCATCTGGCCCCATAGACTTGTGGGTGTCTAGTCGGGCTAGCAAGGCTCTGACCACCGCCTCTTGGACAATGGGAGCTTCATGTTGCTCCTCTAGCTCTGGGGTTTGTACAGAAATGGAACAACTTTCTTTACAATTAAACACTGAGGCAAAGAAGGCATTAAGTACCTCAGCCTTTTCCTTATCCCCTGTTACTGTTGCTCCTTCTGTATCCAAAAGGGACTGTATGGTCTCCCTAGTCCTCCTTTTATTATTTATATGTTTATAGAAACATTTGTTGTTATCTTTCACAGATTTTGCCAATTTGATTTCTAGTTGAGCCTTAGCCCTTCTGATTTTTTCTCTACACAATCTCACTTCCCTCCTGTAGTCAACTCAAGAGGCCTGTCCCCTCTTCCAGAGCCCATAAAAATTCCTCTTCTTCTTGATATCACTCAAGATCTCCCTATTCAACCAAGCTGGTTTTTTACCCTGCCGGCTATTTTTTTCTGGAACATGGGGATGGCTTTCTCCTGAGCTGCTAGGATCTCCTTTTTGAAGAGCTCCCAGCCCTCACAGGCTCCCTTGCCCTTAAGCACTGTCTCCCATGAGACTTTGCCAACCAGCCTTCTGAAGAGTTCAAAGTCTGCCCTTTGTAAATTTAATGCTACTGTCCTGCTAACCACCCTCTTTGCTCCACCTAGAACAGAAAACCCTATCATCTCATGATCACTTAGTCCTAGGCGTCCTCCTACTGCCACATCCCCCACAAGGCCTTCTCTGTTCACAAACAGCAGGTCCAGGAGGGCACCTTCCCTTGTCAGTTCATTCACCAGCTGTGCAAGGAAGTGTCTTCCACGCACTCCAGGAGCCTCCTAGGCTGCTTCCTTTCTGCTCTATTGTACTTCCAGCAGATATCAGGAAGATTGAAGTCTCCCACAAGAACGAGAGGCATCGATCTAGAGATTAACCCCAGCTGTTTATAGAAGGGCTCATGAGCTGCTTCTCCTTGGCTGGGTGGCCTGTAACAGACTCCCATCACAAAATCTACTTTCTTATGGGCTTTTCTGATTTTAACCCACAGGCACTCAATCTCCTCATCGCCACAATCCACCTCAACAGTGTCCAAGTCCTCCCTTACAAAGAGGGCTGCCCCGCCTCCTCTCCTTCCCTTCCTATCCCGCCTGACGAGTTTGTACTCCACCATATCTGTACACCAGTTATATGAGTCATCCCACCACATTTCTGTGATGGCAACGACATCATACGCTCCTTGCCCTACGACAGCTTCCAACTCTTCCTTCTTATTACCCATGCTGCGTGCATTGGTGTAAATGCACTTCAGTTGAACTGCTGAGCCTTCAGCCCTCTTAGAGGGAACAGAGTTCATTCCCAATTGTCTGGTAACTGGAGCAGCTAGAGCCAGAGCACCTGTATCTCCCTTACCACCCCCAGGTGTGTTCTCCCCCACTTTCTGTGTGGTGCTGTACTGATGGTCCTCTTCAGCACACCCTCTCTGAATCATCAGTGCCCCACATCCAGGCTCGCTCCTGTCTAGCCTGGTCTCAATCCCCTCCCCCCTCACATCTAGTTTAAAGCTCGGTTTATTAGCTTAGCTAGGTTTTTAGCAAGGGCTTTAGCCCCCCTAGGAGACCCACATGTTCCATCCTTAGCAACAGAATTGAGGGATGTGTGAGCCACCCCATGATCAAAGAAGCCAAAGCCCCTCTCCTCACACCAGGCTCGGAGCCAGGCATTAATCAAGTTCTTCTTCCTGACTTCCTGCTCCTCTCTGTTCATCCTTGGGATGGAGCAGAATACTATTTGTGCCCCAGAGCCCTCCATCATTTTCCCAATGGCCCTGAAGTCTTTCTTGATGGCTTTGGTCTTTCTGCTTACTAAATCATCATTACCAGTTTGGACTGCTATCAGAGGATAGTAGTCTGTCTCGTGGACCAGGGAAGGAAGTTTTCTAGCTGCCTCCTTCACTGGTGCAGTTAGCAGTTAGCTTCCTTCTCAGTAACTGTTTTTCTTTGGTTTATTGTGGGAAGAATGTTGATAACACATTGGTTTTGGTAGTTTCCTAAGTTTTGCAAGTAAACAGGTGTAGTAAGCTAGAGGCAGGGAATGCCAGACAGCTGACTCAAATTGGACAAAGAAAGTACTCCATATTAAAAATATCAAGCTCAACATAAAATGGGAAATTTTCTGAGGATGAGCTCTCTTACCCTTCTGCTCCTTCTCTTGCCCTTTCTGCCGTGCTCTTAGTGATCCCTTGTTCCTGGTGCCCCTGCTTCCAGTGTCTGGTGATCTCTGGTTTTAGCTTCCATGCATGCCAAAACTGCTGTGCACACTGTGTCCACCATCTGACAGTCACTGTTTGGAGCATGAGTTCTGCAATGTTTGTCCAGGATGGCTAAATATTGTTTGTTATATTTAGTGTATTTTTATCTTATTATGATTATGATTATGATGACTATTATTAACCTTATTAACATTATTATTTTTAATTGTTTTAGTAAAACTGTTTTATTTCAGCCCACAAGCATTCCCTTTCTATTCCAGTCCTTCCCTTGGTGGGGGGTAAGTGGGAGAATGCCTGTCTACTGTTTAGCTGCCAGCTAAGGGCTACACTAGGGCAATGAATAAAGTACTTAGACAATATTTTTTTCTGTGCATTGACCTACAAGACTAAACTCAAATTCTAAGATTGGTTTTAATGCCTTTTATTAAAAGTCAAACTCTCTAAAGCATAATTTTCTTGTATTTTTTTCCTCCTCAAAGATCTATAAAATAAAACAACTGAACTTAGCTGTTCACATGGTCAAAATCTATAAGGAATGTAATGTATATACTTCTAGTTTTAAAATTTCATTGTGGAATAAACTTATCTATCAAAACTGAATTATTTTTTTCTGGGGCTATTATCTGACATTGGACTGTGAATTTGGAACTTCTGAAAAAAGCAGGCTGGGAAATTTTATTACTGTCAGTGTTCTCAAATACTCCAGAGGCTTTAGGTGGTGGTTTTTAACTATCTTTTCCTCTAGCAGTAAAGCATAAAAATACTTTAATCAGAGTATGTTGCTACTGAAATACCTGCAGGTCCAAAGCTGGCTAGCTAGTCATTACAAGAGTGATCAAGAAGAAAAAGTAAAAATAACCAGGTGCAAAGTAGTTAAATCAAATTAATCTGGCAATCTGCCATAAAACTGATTATTTTTATTTCTTTTTTGATACTTCACTGAGATTGAATAACTTCTTCTGCAAATGAGGCATGAAATATTTTAAAAAAATCAGTAGCCCCAAATATGGTGAAATTAAATCCTTATTCTATTTCACAGGTTAAATACTGCATCTGTTTCTGAAGTCTTGAATTATCTCGTTACTGTCTGGTTCTTGTTCAAGGGACATCACTTTAATGCTTTTTGCAAAATGCCCTTTTCTCCCATCCACATAGTTAAAAGTGTTATGACTTGTTGAAGATGTAACTTTTTAGAGAGAGCCAGAGAGACCTAGCAAAATAGAAATGACTGTACTTTGTCAAATGCAAATTTGAGATATTCTTAAACCTCTTATATACGTTTATGTATCTGTAACTATGTACTATGTATATACAAAAATTTAATGATAAAATACTGGCTCCAAAGTTAATGGCAGGCTTCTCTCAATTTTGTCTGTAATTGCTGTATTATGGAATTATCCCTGTGCAAATGAAGGGGACAGTGATGAAAGTTTTGAATGCCATTAGTCAAGGAGGTCTTATTGATTGATCAAAAGTCTCTGTTTTCTTTCGATACGCTAATTTGCATATAGAAAACAGGAGAAAGCCTATTGAAAGGGACACAAAGATTTTAGTAGGATATCCATTTGAAAAGTTCCAGCAGTGTCGTTTATGGTTCATGATAAAACCACTTATGTGTTTAAAGGTTTAAAATATTTTTACAGTATATATTTGTGTTCTGCTCAGTTCAGCTTTATATAAAATACTTAAAACTCCTACTGAACTTCATTTTTCAAAAGTGATATTGAAACCAGAGATCAAATTAAGCTGTTTCTATGATGGAAATTGAGAGTGTTGAAGGATTTTGTCTGTGTGTTACACAGGATAAAAAAGCTCTGCCCTCGGATTGGGTCCATGGGATACAAAGGCTTTAAAAAGAGTTTCTGCCAACTAGCATACTCATCCCATCCACATGTTCACATTTATGATATGTATCATTTACATATTTAATTTAGACCTAGATGACTGGGCATTTTGATATAGAAATATCAAAACATGGTAGGTAAGTTTCTAAGATAGTTTTGACTTCAAGGGCAGGTATTTTCCTCAGGAAAGAGAGAGGTCATTGTAAGAATTACTTATTATTATTATTATTTGTCTTGAATACAGTCCTTTAGGCAGGAGCATTTGCTTTTTTATCTTTTTACTTAAAGGCAATTGATTTGTGGGTAATCTGTAAGAACTGAACGTGGGCTGTGTACCATGCCCATCTATTTAGATTTTGCATATTTGAATTGCTGTTTTGCATAATAGAAACTAATTTAATCACACGACCAGAAAAGTAGTAGGTACAGCAGGCATGACTACCTGGTTGCTATGAGAAGATGAAGTAGTTTTGAATTCAAGCTGCTCATCTAAATGGGAGAGGAAGTGGATTAAGGTCATTGCGTAGTTTCAGTTTTTAACCTAGGTGCTACAGTGTGGAAATCTAATACGTGCACTCTGCTTTTCCAAAGATATACTCTTGACCTATTAGTATTTATTTAGAAAGAGTCATTTGAAAAAAATTTAATTCAGTTAATTATTTTAGGTATTCAGTTCTAGAAAACAAAGTTAATTTATCTCTGGAAAGGATGCTTTTTATTTATGAGGTCTGACATCAAAAAAACAAAGATTAGGTCTATAGCTTAGAGCCAGGCTTGAGAAGGGAGAGACAAGAAAATGATTATAGAACATGTTCGACTCTGTCATAGTGAAACAAGGCTTACTTAATGGCCTCACTCGTCATGAGTGGATACATGTTAAAATGTAGCGTGCAAGAGTGATCGGTGAGTTAACATCAAGTTTCTTATGAAACTGAAGAAATCTGCAGCAGAAATTTTTCCATTATTGACTGAGGCTTACAGTGAAGAGACACAAAAATTGAGTCAGTGCTCAAAGGAACTCAGTTTTTGTTGGTAGAAGACGTGAAAGCAAAACCAGCAGAGATTCTCAACAGTCTTTCAGCAAATTATCTGTGCAATTGCTTTGAACTTTGGTGGCATTGACTGCAGCTGTGTGTCAACTGAGAAGGGGACTATTTTGAATCATTGTTGATTTTCCTAATTTGTTAAATAAAAATGGTTACAGAAACAGTTTCAATTTTTTTGTGTGTTAGACCTTGTACTTTTTCAGTATTTTCTGAATGATAACAGTCTGTATTTTAGTGTGCCAATTAATAGCCCCATCCCCAGCTAGTGGAGATTTCTGGTTTACATCCCTCTTTAAGGTAAAACACGAATCTGCATTTTCTATCAGCAATAGTTACTTGAGTTTTCTGGTTTTAAGCAACATAAGATAACTACTAAAGAAGAATGTGAGCAGTTGGGATATTGCCATTAAATTCACAGTATGGAACAGTAGTCAATTCTAATATAACTGTATTTTATGAGGTGACATATGTAAGTCATTCGATATAGGACATTTTGGTATTAGTGTGTAAGTTAAGCAGGTGACACACAGCAGTGACGTGCGGAGAATGGATTAAATGTTTTATTGTCTTTCCAGGCTGAATGAATCTACTAAATAGAGATGGGAACTTCCTGTTGTCATGACATGCTCCGTAGACAACATTCACAGGCTTTCCCTCATCTGCTAAGCAGGTTCCATTATTGTAAAACCAGATTAGGTTGGTTAAGCAGGACTTGTCTTTCTTAAACCATTATTTTACGATAAGGATGGTGAAATACTGGACACGTTGCCCAGTGTCGTGATAGAAGCCTCATCTCTGGAAAATTTCAAGGTCAGTCTAGTTAGGGCCCTGAGTGATCTGATCTACCTGAAGATATCTCTGTGCAATGCAGGGGGGTTGGACTAGATGATCTTTAAAGGTCTCTTCCAACACAAACTATTCTATGATTGTATAAATCTCTGCATCTCAGCACAGAATATTTGGAGTAGAGGTTTACTATTCAGTGCATGTGTTTAGGGATGCAGTTTATTGTTAAAGATGTAATTTTCTGAAGTTGCACAATAAAAGCAAGACTATTCTCAACAGTGAAATTGGGAGCTTGCAGATAGTTTAAAGAATGCATTTGAATGCTTTATGTCAATTCATAGTATAAAGAAACCTGAAAACAATCCAAGTGATACCAGATTTCTGTTCATATCCATTGTAGATGCCTGTATATATATGTGACATCGCATACTATTACCTACTACTTAATTGAACATATGGTGATAAAAGAAAAATTTATTCTTGACCCAATGTTGAAAACTAAACCGAGCATTTTTCTTTAATACTTCAGGTAAAGATGGTACCACATTTTCTGTACTGCATATGATACCAGTTTTTACTTTTTGCTCCTGTATTCTCACAACATATTTTGTAACAGACTAATCCTTCTTTAGGCTCACTGCCTGCTGGGTGACTCTATCTTTCATTCTCTCAAAAAACATAGGTTAGTTCCCCATTCAGGAGAATGGAGGCTTTTGCAGTAGATAATGGAATCTCCTTGGGGGAGATGTCAAACAGTAAAGACCAATGAGGGCACGTGAGATGAGTCACCTCCTTGTCTTTGGTTTTCAGTAATCTGATGCAACACTAAGACTGTCACTAGGTAATGAATTCTAGGAAAAGTTTCTATAAACTCCAAAACATGAGCTCAACAGAGATCGTAATGGATCTTCATTATGCACTATGGCAAGATGCATTAGTCAGTAGTATCAGCAGCTTATAATTCCTTGATTTCATAATAATTGTTTTTGTATTATGCAAATAAATGAAATAAACACAACTGGCATACTTCTATTCACAACCTTTTGCTTTAATCATGAAACTTGATTTTAAGCTTTGCCTTTTCAAAGCAATCCAGGTGTCTCTTCAAACTCTTACTGAAAATTTAATTTCAGTTATTGTTCACTTTTGGGTAGTGCTTGTCTAAAATTCCACAATCTATGGGGCATTTTGCAAATGTGATCATAGAAAATATTTCAGTACTTTGAAGATTATTGCTAAGACTGTTTCTACAAGAAATATCTCATGTAAGTGATAAGCATTAAGAACTACATCTTAAACATAAGCAAATTACTAAATTGAATTGATGCAGTGAAATTCTTTCCTTGGTAAATTTACCATAAAAGCTCAACTTTTCTCTCAGTTAGGTCATGATTTTATTTAAAATTTTCTTTTTTTTCAGTATCCTTTCTCCACTACTGAGAATGAACCAATTTGCAGCATTGATTTCTACATGTCAGTGAATAATCTTTTCTTTTTTTAAGAGTTTAATTGTTGTAAATGCATAGAAGTCTTAAAAAAAGATCTTAAATTTTCCACGTAACAAATTAAAAAGCTCAATAGTGATGAGTGTAGTAATATAAAAAGACAGCAGAGTTATTTACTGAACACTGGTAGACTTTATTGATAATTACTATGGAATTCAAACCGCATTTAATGGATGTATCCCACAGACTTTACAAAATATTTTCTGTTCAGTAGCTGCTTTACATTAGCAGTACTATACAAGCTCTTGATGACTTAGTAATTCATTGAAAGTACAGGTTTTTGTTGGTTCATTGCATACATTTCCATTTCTTTCTAAATTGTTCAGAATGTGTAGGAGTTATCATGATTAACAGTTGTCAGCATAATTGGTTATACAACTGCCACCATCTATAAACATCGTTGCTTCTGATATACATGTCCATAAAAATCAAAGCGTAAGACATGCATTTCATTAGAATCCTAATGGGCAGGCAATGTCGTATGTTTTCTAACAGTTAAAAAACCCAAACGTGGTGAATATTCTTATAATGACTGCTAATATCTTTACTTTGAAACTTTCTTTTCAAACTATAATTAATATACTGACTCATAATATTGAGATTTCTTTTTTTAAATGTATTGGAAAAGCTATTTCATTATACTAATGGTTTTCTCTTGATGAAAATAATTATCAGAAATGTAAATTTAAAAGATAAATTTAATAGCACTTAATGCAATTCATTTTTTAATTAAAAATCATTTTTGTTTGCTTTGTTTTTCTATGCACTGTATTTATTTTTTTAAGAAAAAAATGCTTCCTATGAGAAGGCTGCCTTTTTTTGCTCTTCTTAAAATGTGTACAGCATCACAAATAGGCATTTTATTGATAGACAGGCTCTTTCGTGTCTAATATTTAATTAAAATTATAATTCTAAACTTTGTGGTCTTCCAAGTTTTTGGCTGTCTTTCAATATGCATCTTACAGTAAGTTATATCCTGCTCAGATATAACTTACTATAAGGTGCTTATTGAAAGATTTCTAAACTTCATATAAATGTGAGGTCAGAATTTGAGAGACAGCCAGCTCTGGAAGAAGGTACCTAGCAGTACACTAGCACAGAATAGGAGATAATGTAAAGAGCACCCACAAATATGAGAAGAAAGTTATTACATATTTCAAGCATATATCTATAAAAAACTTCAGTCTAAAAAGAACAGAAAAGAGCTACATCAGCAAGAACAACAGGAAAATTGATGTAGTCACACCGTAGCATGATAAAAATGGATAGGATTATAGCATAAAAGATGGAGATAGGGAAAGGATGAATACTTTAAAAAATCAGGATGCTGGCAAGAAATTCATGAGCTAATGAATAAATATATGTTTAGGTGTCACAAGCCCAGATTCTGTGACTGGTTCGTGTGACATTATAGAGACTGCTTAATACGTTTGGTCTGTTCGTTCAAATTCAAAATGGAAATAAATACTTGCCTGTCTAAAACACTTTTGGCTTCAGGATAACAGTGTTTGCATTTGCCTGCTGCTGCTAAAGCTGGAGTATTTTATCAGCGATTTTGCTATCAATAATATTTGTAATGTACAAAACAGGAATAATTTACTATTTTCCTTTGGCACAAGAAATGAAGTGATTTGTTGAAATATGTGTTTCTGGTTTATATGCCAAGTCGTGCCTGCTCTTCTTATCGATGCTGATCATTTCTCAGAAACTGCTACATGAAATGGCAGATGGAAAGAACAGTAACTAACATACAATTGTTCATTCATAATTATTCTTACAGTAATACATTCCCTTGATCTTGTTGAGTCCTGAAGCGTAAATATTTTTTTAATTTCAAATTTGATGTTCAACTTCTAGAAGTGAATATATACAATATGTAAAACAAGCAAACAAAAATATTAAAGCAGAGGTTGTCTCTGTCCTCTCCCTCACACAAGGAGAATGTAAGGAAAACCTTCTCCCATCATAATCATTCCCTCTGCACACTTTTAATTCCTAGCACTACCTAACTTGTAATGCAGGGGGAGGAAATTTGAAATATGCCTTCCTCTTCACCAAAGAAAAGCTATATATTGAAATAGTTTGAATAATCCATATTATAAATAATCACACTTTCTGTTGTCCCTTACCATACATGCCAATTTATTTCCAGTGTCCACAGATTCTACAAGTGAATGTATATTTCTCCAAATATTGAATAAGCACATACAAGCACACACTAACTAAAACTGAGCAGAAAAACCATTTTTATATTCCAGAGTTAAGTACTGAGTGTAACAGCAATAGATCCTACCAGTGAGATCAGAGCACTCCCTCTGCTGATAGATATAACTTTTGTTGGGGATAAACTACTCTAGAGGTTTAAACTTGAAGAAGTAGAATATTACCAGTGCTGAGTTCCACAATCAGTGATGCTATGAATGTTTAGACACACAAAGGCATTATCTGTGCTCAGCCCTTTTCTCAATTGCCCGTCATCAGACATTTCAATTTATGACACACTAACACTACAAAAATAATGTTTCCTAATAGACTTAAAACTTCCAACAAAATGTGTCATTTAATTGCTTTTGTTTTTTTTTCTTTTTAATGGCTTTTTGACATCTGAATTTCACTGTGGGAAAAGGTAAAACTCTGCAACATGAGGTAATTTTTAGATGTTATGTTGTCTTTCAAATCCAAATTAACAAATAAAAACCCCAAAACCAACTTGTAGCACTCATGCCAAGTTCCATGCTTGTTCCAGCAGCTTTCCAGAAGCATTCTTAGAACATTTCCAGTGTTGTTGGTGGGACATGTGACACATACTCTGCTTTCTGTTTCAAAAGACATTTATCCAGTCAGATTTATCCACCCAGCACTCTTTCAAATGTCGAACATCTTTATAGAATGATCATCTTCTGGTCAGCAGTAACATAAACTGCTGTGCCTCTTCCTAACCAGCACTTCACTGTAACTACCTGGACAGATGCCTTTCCCAGCAGCAATTCCTTATGTGAACAACAGCAGAGAATTACACTGTAACCTCTGCTACCCTCTGTAAGGACAAGCTGATTAGCACACAGCTTCTACCAAGGAGTGGGTGATCAGCCTGTTGGAAGACAGATTTCCTCAAAACTATAGACAGCTGATTTCTATAAGCTTGGCAGAGCATAGCAGCCTTAGAGCTGAAATATACATGAAACACATTGAATAATAAATACCTGTGTTTCCCTAGGAATGTTGGTGAATAGCAAATCGCATTAATTTACTCCATAGTCCATTACCTGTAAAAATAATTATATGTACATAGTAACAATAACTGTGTAGTCCAATAAATATTCAATCTTTTCTCCAAATGTTATTGCTCCTCTACCTTTTAGTGAACTTTTCTTATATTAATTAAAATAATTCCTCCTCATTCACAGTTAGAAAAATCAGATTAAAAAAATTATTTATTTTTTTTTTACAAATGCAAAGATTGAGACATGAATCTGATGAGCTGCAAAATGCTAGGGAAACAGTTAACAGTATAACTTCATTCAATTGGCATCGATGTACATAATATTGAGTTAAAGAAAAAGAAACGTAAGGTGATTTCCAGAGGGAATTAAAAAATAATATCCTATAATGTCAATCACCATATTTTTAAGAATAGCAAACAAGTTTTGTGTTTGCTTTACTGAATTACAATTTCTTTTAAGTAGTGTTTCTGTTCATATGCACTTTTCCTGCTTTATGAATTATGTAGTTAAGTACCATGTGGCATTATGATTAAAAACAATGAGTGTAATCACCATAAAATAAGTTTAATAGTTATTTTTTTCACTCTAATAAATAGATCTGAAAATAGAAGCATGTAAGGAATCATCATTCATCTAGAGCATCCTGGCAGACTAATCAGAAATCCATTTTCAGCATGTAATTTTTGTTATTAGTTTGGAAGTATAAATAAAAGAACTGCCAGGAAAATTACTGATGACAGATATTGGTAACATTCTAATTCTGCAGAGAAATATGACTCAAAAAAAAGCAACTCACTTTTACCTTCATAAATTCCAGATTGTTTTTTCAGACTTTACATAAAAATAGTGAAAATACATATACTATTGCAGATGCCATACCTAGGAAAAGGAGTATAGGGTGAAGGAGAACAAAACTGTAGCTTTAAAAGGGATATAGTATCCTTTAGTATACTATATCTAACAAGATAACTTGTTAGAAAATGCGTGAGTGTGATCTTTAATCTGAACACAAAGCAGAAGATGACAAGAGTATTGCAGCTTCAGTGATATTATGGTTAAAACTTCAGTGCTGGCTTGTATCAGAAATAATGTGGCCAGTAAGACTGAGGAAGGGATTGTGGCTCTGTATTCAGCACTGATGAGGCCACACCTCAAATACTGTGTTCAGTTTTGATCTAATAAGGAATAGAGGTAAGACTGGTATTTGCATAGCAGAATTAAGATTCGCAAAAGATAGTTCACTCCTTTAACTTCACTTTTTTTTTTGCTGGTTACTTCTTACATCAATTTATAAGGTCCAAGGCTGGGGAATCATTGGGACCATAGACTTCATAAATATAGCAATAAAAAACTTGTCTTGTTTCAACCATTCTACTCTTGACCCGTGTTTTATGGCTAAAATTGTAAAACAATATGAAAGTTTTCCCTGCTTAGAAGTTTACTGGACCCATTTTTAAATATGCAGCATAATAAACACTTTTTTCTTGAAGAAAATTTTTCCATGTGGGTGCTTAGCTTACCTTTGTGGATGTTACAATCAGTGAAGGATTTCTTGTATCTTGTCAGATTTATTTGTGTCACCGTTTCTTGGTGATCTCAGCTAAATAGCTAGTAATAATTTACATTTCTACTGCCTGAATGTGCATAATATGTTACACTGGATCAAAGGCTCATCCAGCCCTTTAGCCTCTCTCTATCAGTTAAACGGAGTGCTTCTGTGCTCACTGGCAGATGCTGGAGAAAAGAGTACAAGATAGCAAACAAACAGCATTTTAGGAATTATTAATGAACAAAGAAAAAACAAAACAGAAGACAACACTGCTTACATTATGAATATATTTGGTACTTCTAATTTCTTCTCTATTTGGAAAAAAACAAAACAAAACAAAACAACAAACTAAGCCACATTTCAAAAATCTCGCAAGAACCCAACCAACACCAACCAAAACCCCAAACCAAAAAAAAAAAAAAAGGCCCATAATACTGGAAGATTCAGAATTCTGATAAAGTCATAATTAAAGTATTATATTCCTAATAAGACATGACAAAGTAGGCTAAGACACACCAGTATGGATTTCATAGATTTGGAGAGAAGCCACATGGTAGATAACTATGAATAAAGGTGTTAACGTGATGGTAAGCAGTGTTGGTTTGTTTGCTTTACTGTCTCATCTAGTACAATGACCTAAGTGAAATCATTTAAATCAGAGGAAAGTCAAAACAAACACCATCTCCTTACTGTCTCCCAGGCAAGAGAAGGAATTAGTTGTCTTGATATTAGAAAAATAACCTCATTAAATTGGCTAATTTAGGGCCAGATATCAGAGGTAACACAGGATAAATTAGCCAAAGATGGACAATGTATGTGACTACCCATATTAATATAGTCTTAGTAGAGGATACTGCTACTATGTGCATTGTAAAATTTGTGAATAAAAATTAATATATTAAGAAGGAAATGAACTGTGAATTACTTGCTGCTGGACACAAACTGACAATATATACAGATTTTGCAAAGCTATTTGTGAAATATGCACCTTTTCCAACAGATTCTTAATGTATTCAAAGAGCAAAAAAGGGGATGGAGTTTTTAATGATATAATTCTGTATTTTTAACTATGCAAACTAATCTCTACTGCATAGCAATTGAAAGTGATCTTGAACAGCTAGGAGATACTTACTTTCAGTAAATTTTATTGGCAGTAATAAATGAAAAAGTGATATTACTTGATAACTTCAGAAAGCTTTCCAGTCTGTCAAGTTCTTTTCTTTTTTATATTCAACAATTTCAGCAGTGATTTCATACATACATGATGTCTTTGTGTGTATCCACGTGTGGCATCTTAATACTTGATTATTTTGTACACTAAGAGCCAGAGATAAACAGGAAGTTTGGTATATTCTTTTTTTGGAAAAATAGAGAGAAATACATATTAGACAGGGAAAATCAATAATTTGGCAAAAGGACTCAAAAGCATTACCGTGTCATAGCTTTACTATATTTTAAGTTGTTAGTAGATTTTTGTTTCTATAGGCAGCAAGGTATCTTAAACTTAATGCTTGGCTGTTGATGCCTGTCACTGAGTAGTTAATAGCTGTTTAAAATTAGGAAAATTGAAAGTAAATTGCTTTTAGAACACTGAAAGTGGAAAATAAAAACAACTGTGAGATTATGCTTTTCTTATGAACCAAAATACAAGTTTATGGATATTGTAAACTGTGTCTGAAGTAATGATGTTACCAGAAAAAGAGATAATGTACAGATAAGAATATGTAACATTAATATAAGGTATATAGATGATAAAGCTAATTAATTATGAAACTAACCAAGACTGACTTGTTCTTCAAATGACTTGGCCAATAATTAAGTAAATAAAACTGCATTGCATAAACATGGTTCTTGACAACTTGCAATGAATTTTCCCTTAAGAAATTTTTGAATGATCGTGCCCCAAATCCTTTTCAGCTGCTAAACTCTCAGTGATAACAAAGCTTCCACCTGAATCTTTCTTACTACTTAAAACTCAGAATGCCAAGAGTGGTGCTACAATGTAGTAGATAGGGCTGGAAACTCAGTGAAACAGAAAGATTTGTGGCACTGAGAGAAAAAAAATACAAGGAAAGGGCAGTTAAAAAGCAATACTAAATGAGTATGTTGTACTTTCTTTTTTGACTAGTTCAGGTGACAGATGAAAGTCCAAAACTTTTGATACATTACAAAAAATGTGGTTGGTCAAAATAAATTATTTTTCTGAGGCAACAATTTCAATTGTTGATATTTTCTGCCAAAAAACCTAAATTTTGAACAAAAAAATCTTTTTTTCTTTTTCATCTATTAAGTTCAGGACCTGCATTAAAGCACTTCAAAGAGATTTTTGAATGATGGGCTTTTTCTTCCATGAATTACGATTTTGTACACGTTATTGCTTTGATGTTTTGGGTTTTTCCTTTTCTAGAGGGAAAAACAACCTCATTGTACTTGCAGTATCAGAATTATGAAGTTGCAGATTACTAACAGGTCAAAGCGATATATCAGAGTATATAGCTTAAAAGATACTAATCAAAGTGTGCTCAAAAAAACCCTGACTATTTCCACCCTTAATCTTTCACCACTGTGAAAGGGGAATTAAGCTGTTGAGGTCAGCAAGAGGATAGGGCTTACACTAGAGAAGAATCTCTCCAAGGTCTATTTAATTTTTTTTTAAGATAAAGGGAGTGGTTTGTTATCAATTTTATTCACACCTTGCAAAACCACGATGACATCCATACCATCAGATAAGAAGAAAGATGAGAATGGCTCTGCTTCTTCATGAAGTCTTGTTAGTGATGGTGAAGTCTTTCCTGTCTATCTCAGATAAAGAATGAGTGGCATGTCCTGAAAGAGAGAGAGGAAAACTATTATGTTCCAGGCAGAGACTCATGAAAAAACAGAAACTCAAGGAACTGTTTGGCATCCCAAAAGAAAGCTTTTCCATTCCAGTCCTGCAAATCCATTTCCTCTTATTCCCACATTTATGGGAATTAACAATACTGTTTGGCTTGGCCAGATGTGTGTTCAGCATTAATAATATTGTTGTGTAATTTTCATCTATGAAATATTTGAGTAATTCTAAATATTATGTTACAGAAATACTTTTAGGGTTTCTCCCTCATTCCCTATTTCAAAACAGCCCCTTTACAAGGCTTTCCTGCAGCTGTTCTGAACAGTTGGTTCTAAGTAGACAACAATTAGACTAATATTTTTAGTTTCTTTTCATTTTGGTGATGCAGTGTTTTTAATTTCATTCTAAACTATACAAGCATTAAAGTACAGTTATGCTTTATTATTATTACAGGTAGTTAATTCTAGTGCTTCTTTTCAGAGTTTAAAGCCATTGCTTACCAAATGTCAGTAGTAAATCTGACCATTTCCATATTCAGGTAGATTGAGATGAGTTCTTTTCACTTTCTTTGACAATAACTTATTTCCCCGGTGCAAAAAAAATACTAAAATAATAATTCAGGACAATGAATAGCATTTTATTCTTTTATTATCTGTTGCTCTGGGATTTTTTTGTTTTGGTTTGATTTTTTTTTTTTCATTTTTCATTTCAACACCAGGAGAGAATTCTATAACACAGCATGTGTGTCATTCATTAAGATGTTCTGCACTATTTCCAAATAGAGGCCTTCTAGCTGTTTCTAGCAGCTCTGCCTCAAGTGACTTTCAACAAACTGTGGTTTGTTTTACTATTTTTTTTTTATCTTGGTAAGTCCATCATTCAAGATATCTGAAAACTCTCATCTGCAAGTTTTCAAAAATTAACTTGTTTAATTTTTTGTTTGTCCTCCACTCTTCATTTACCTGTCTCATCTCTCTGCAAAGATTCATCACCTTTCTCTAATAGGCTCTAGATCTTAATAATTACCTCAAAAAAGTTGACTGAAGGGCAAATAGAAGCTCTATTAACTCCAAATATATTGTTTATTTGGCAAGTTTTCATAGAATACAATAGATTTTTTTTTCCTATATATTGAAGCAGTACTATTCTCTGATCATGTCTACATAAAAGATTAATTATAGAGTAGTCAAACTTAATTCAGAGTGAACCTCTGGAATTACAAGATTTTCATTCCAATATTTCAGTGCTAGAAACAAAGAGATATTACACACTACATAAGAAAACCCCAGTGTGCATCTTGTTAATGTAAATGAGACTAAGCAGTTCGGTCCAAATTCAGAAGCAGCATGTAAAATAATATGAACTAGGCTCATATTTGTTTGTATTCCCTTAACAATTCTGTATACTTCGTAGCTATAGGTCTAAGCTGACATAATAAATGTTTAAAGAAACTTGGTATTGCATGTTTAAATACAGTTTTATAGAATATGGGAGGGTGATGAGGGTAGTGGTATGCATGCTGCCAAGAAGCATGGATCAATGATCTAAATGCTGCAATTACCTCTTAAACCCATGTTTCCTGCACTATCAAAGAGATGATACCTTTAGATATAAGGAAGAATTATAAACTATTGAATGCAATGTAGGGACAGGGGAGAAAATAAACTATTCTATTTTCTTGTTATACCATCGCCTAGACCGCCTGCAGTTCTTGAAAGCAGTACTGTTTTGATGAATATTGGAAGTTAGGGTCCTGATCCATTTTACAGCTCTATTGCAGTAAGCTCCAATATCCATGTATCACTTCTTGCAGAATTCCAAATCAAATAATATAGACGTCATAAAAATATTATCCTTAAAATTTAGATTGTTTCCTCTGTAAATATAGAAATAAGTGAAAGAATTTAGTTTGAACATGGGAAAAATTCTGAAAGATAGTCTACTGATTTAATTTCTAAAATAAGAACATTAAAGTATAATCTAGGGTTTCGTTTATAAGCAAGATTGATTTTGCAACCCCTAGCTTCTTGAGAAAAACTGGGACATTGTGTTTATTTCTTTATTTCCATGTTTTCCCCAAAGACAAAACCAGAGTTGCTGGGGAAAAAACAATAATCTCCCTTCCCCTACAAAAAGAAACACTCAAAAGAAACCCTCTGTTTGATAAGCAGATTTGTTACTAGATATGGGGCTAGTGTACATTTTCAGAACAGTTTTGATCAGATATTTCATAAACATTTCCTTCTGACTTTTGAACATAGGATTGCTCATGAACACATTTTTGCAGTGCCATAAACAGATATTCTTTCCTCAAAGGGTAAAGTACTGTAGAAAAATGTGTAAGTAACAAAGAGTTTGCATATTCAGCCACATAGATCTCAAATTATCTCTAATTTTGATTTACCTTGTAGCATGTTGGACATTGTGAAAAGTAATCTTCAAAATGGTTGAAATTTCAGTTCAAATATAACCTTGTGAAGGCAATGATTATAAAAACCATCTACATCTCTTAATGTGGAATTTGAACTTCACGAGAACAGAGAAGTTAATGAAATTTCTGGGACTTGCTTTCTCAGAGGTCAGAGATAGCACAGTAACATTTTATCACTATAGCTGCCATTTCTATTCCACTTGGATCTGAAATTATGGTGGAAAACACAAATGAAATCTTATGTAATAGAAAAAGAAAAAAATGACCCTGACTTTTTTAAGCATCAAAGAAACTCTCATCAAGTTCAGGTGATTCTCATGTTATTGGAGCTGGTTTAATTATTTTTTCAAAGAGAACATTATGAATTCTTACACTTTTTAATCACTTATGGCAGATGTTTTAGGAGCTGTGAAAACGTTAGATCAGGCACCTTGAAAAATGTTTACAAAGAAGTTCCTTGGCAAGTCATTTCTTGTATATGACAATATCTTCGGGTAATTAGATGCCTGAAAAAGAAGAAGTTAAAAATACATTACATGAAAACTTCCACCAATTGCATAAATTTTACCAACTCCCTCCAAAAAAACCTCATGAATATAAAGAGATTAAACACCCTGAAAAAGTGAATTTGGCACCTGTGGAAAAGCAGTTTAATAAAATTTAAATAAGTCAGACATTTTAAGATTTCAAAACTTGACTTTATCTTAAATAAGAGCAAAAAGTGTTGGTATTTCTTGTCATGTGGGCTATGACTTTTGTGATATGTTAAAGTTATGTACTCTAAAATAGAGAAAATTCAGTGTTGCAAATAGCTTTTGAATTAGATTTGAGATTTCAGATAAAGTCCAATAGAAGCTTTAAAGAACCTGAGTACGTATTTTAAAAAGTTGTTAACTTAAAATGACATCCTTATTTTCATGGAATTTCATACTGTGTTTTACACAACGTGTTTTCATTCAGTGAATAAAAACCAAACTTATGTCCTATGTATGGTAAAGAAACTGAATTTAGAGCACTTGGCAAAGCACTCAGAAGTAGAAATGAATCAGCTTTTTCTCTGGAAAATACTTGTTTTCTTTTGTGACTGTTAGGTATTTGCAAACTTCCAGCTGCTATCCCAGCCGTTGTTAGTGTTCTACTTAATCACATACTTAACTAGCAAGCAGTGAGATGAAGGAAGGTACCTAACTGCATGCTGAAGGACATGGTGAATCGAGGACTCTTTTACATTCAAAATATGCAAGTCAAATGTCATCATTTCCTCACACCTGTGTTCTTATAATACACAATTCAGTCTACCAACTGCACTTTATGTGGAAACAATCCCCTCACCCCTATTTTAAAATGAAGTAATGATTGTCAAGTTAAAAACTTCAGTTAGATATCTCCAGTTTGTTAATATATTTTTGAAGACATGTCAGTGTAGGCTGAATAAAAGAGAAAAGTTAAAAAGAGAGGATAAGAAAATGACAGGAGAAATCTAAGGGACAATGACATACTTATGCAGAAAGGGATTTTCTTCTCTTTGTTATAACATCTAGTTTCCCTTCAGGGAGGTGTGATTCATTAAAAGTGGGCAGTATTTCACTGGATGTATGATAATCTGTACCTTTCAGAATTTTAAAGAAACATATCTGATAGTAAATTACTTATTATCTCTTACTACAACAGACAGGTGCATTAGATCTAGTTCTGAAGATGGAGAGAGAATGGAGAGAGAGGCTAAAAATAACTGTGCATTTTTTGTTGTAATTAGAATGCAAATAGCCACAGAGAGAATAAGACACAATTACATAGTTGTGTCTACAAACCATCTATTTAATGAACATGTGTCTAATACAGAAAACATTCACCCAATTACATAAAAAAGAATAATTTGAATCTCTAATGTGTTTATTTTTCTTATTGATTAATAATATGTTTTAACCAGTTGAATCTACACATGAAAATTATTTGTATTGTTTTAAAGGTACCTACGTACTTTAACATTACATACATTATGAAATGTGTTGTTTAGTCATTTATTCTTTAGATGAAAGATCAAAAATGTTGAAAGTGAACATGTTAAAAAAGTACCAAATAAAGTTGTTCGGCTTTGAAAGGGAAACTGGTTATGTTAAGAATTTACTGTCAGTAAAAGGCATTTTATCCTTCCTTTCTTACATTATTTTATACTCCTTTTCTTGCTCTCTGTTTTTCTAATTAACTGTCTATAAATTATTCACTTGCCCTGTAAGAGGTACACGTGCATTTTCACATTCTTGCTAAAACATATCTGGTAACTAGTTTTCGTTTGCATAACTTGCATCTCAAATGATTCTTGTAATTGTGGATGGTGATATAACAGACATCTCCCTCTAATATTTACATAAAGAGAAGGAATGCTTTTCAAGAAAGAGATATAATTATAATAATTTATTGAATATATTACTTCCAGATGGATTGCCATAGTAAACTACATGAAAGGCTTGTAGCATCATATATCAAGGATAAAAATGTTTGATCAATTTAAAATACTTCATTATATCAGAGTTCCAAGATAGTGTTGGTCCAGATATGTTTCTTTAATATATTAAACTGTTACAGCAATGTATAGCTGGAAAAAAAAAATCAGCTTAAAGGTAAGTTTCATGTATTTCCATATAAAAAGTTTCTGGAAGACATTTTCATTGTTACACTGCATTATGTTTAAGAAAATGGTGTATAATTGAGGTTATTTTAACACTTGGAGGATTCAGTGGATATTTAATATATCTATGAAGTTCTGTTATTGTTACATTTTAGTTATTTATAAAATTGTGTTTCTATTTATATTTTCCATTTCAGCTTGGCCAGACTGCTTAATACAGCTGTAGATCCAGGTCATGAGCAGTATTAGGTTTTTTATATCTAGTGGATAAAATGAGATAAGACATGCTGTGATTGCTGGGACACAGCCAAGCAGCTGGGGCTAGTAATAAGAATCTGGCTGGTATATAAATAAATGTATTTGAAAATATAGTTGATGGTGCTACTTAAAATATGATTCATTCTTTCAAGTCGCATTTATTTCCTAATTCTGCTGAAATGGTTCAAATATATCAAAATTAATAGAATTTGTTTTACTTTTAACACTAGCAAATTAGGGTTTGCAGAAGTATGACAGGTGACTGAGAAAGCCAGTCTGAGCTGAAGCATTTCCAACCTAATACTTTGATAGTACTTTATGACATAGCAGGACCTATGGTACATACACTGCACAAGGATTTCCAGAGGAGCCCTTTCTGACATATATACAATTCATTTCTTTGGAGAGTCTTCCTCAATTTATAGCAGAAAACTGCACATTGCTCTGGTCCTATGTTCAAGTTTCACCATTCAGGGACTGAAGAGTCAGTCATTCCACAGATTGAATAATTTACTGAAGAGATTTTCTTTCAACTGTGTTTTGGCCTTTCTGTAATGATAGGGATATTATCTGGTTTGGATTTGTTATTTTGGGGTTTTTGTTTGGGTTTTTTAGGGTTTTCTTCACAACACATGGTCATAGAATCATAGAATCATAGAATCATAGAATCATAGAATCATAGAATCATAGAATCATAGAATCATAGAATCATGGTTTGTTTTGTTTTGTTTTGTTTTGTTTTGTTTTGGTTTGGTTTGGTTTGGTTTGTTTTGTTTTGTTTTGTTTTGGTTTGGTTTGGTTTGGTTTGGTTTGGTTTGGTTTGGTTTGGTTTGGTTTGGTTTGGTTTGGTTTGGTTTGGTTTGGTTTGGAAGGGACCTTAAAGATCATGCAGTTCCAACTCCCCCGCCATGGGCACGCACACCTCCCACCAGACCAGTCTGCTCAAGGCTCCGTCCAACCTGGCCTTGAACACCTCCAGGGAGCAGGCAGCCACAGCTTCCCTGGGCAACCTATGCCAGTGTCTCACCACCCTCCTCATGAAGAATTTCTTCCTTATGTCTAGTCTAAATCTGCCCCTCTCCAGTTTATACCCATTCCCCCTCATCCTGTCACTACCTGACCTTGTGAATTGTCCCTCCCTAGCTTTCTTATACAACCCCTTCAGGTGCTGGAAGGCTGCTATAAGGTCTCCCCAGAGCCTTCTCTTTTCTAAGCTGAACAACCTCAACTGCCTCAGCCTTTCCTCATAGCAGAGGTGCTCCAGCCCTCTGATCATCTTCATGGCCCTCCTCTGGACCTGTTCCAACAGTTCCATGTCCTTCTTCTGCTGGAGACTCCATAACTGGACAAAGTACTCCAGGTGGGGTCTAATAAGAGCAGAGTAAAGGGAGAGAATCACCTCTCTCGACCTGCTGGCCACACTTCTTTTGATGTAGCCCAGGATACAGTTTCCCTTCTGGGTTGCAAGTGCACACTGCCAGATCATGTTGAGCTTCTCACCAATCAGCACCCCCCAGTTCTTCTCCACAGGGCTGCTCTCAATCACATCATCCCCCCATCCTGTAGTGAAACAGCTGATTGCCCCAACCCAAGTGTAGGACCTTACACTAGCCTCATGAGGTCCATATAGGACCACTTGTCCCACTTGTCCAGGTCCCTCTGAATGACATCATGTCCTTTTGGTGTAACAATTGCACCACTCAGCTTGCTGTCATCTGCAGACTTGTTGAGAGTGCACTCAATATCACTGTCCATATCATTGATGAAAATATTAAACAACACTGGTCCCAGAGGAGACCCCTGAGGGACACCACTTGTCCAAGATCTCTGTCTGGACATCGAGCCATTGACTACTAGTCCCTGAATACAACCATCCAACTAATTCCTTATCTCTCTAACAGTCCACCCACCAAATCCCTATCTCTCTAATTTTAAGAAAAAGATGTTGTGGGGGACCATATCAAAAGCTTTACTGAAGTCCAGATAGATTTCATTCTTTTCTTTATCTCTGTCCACTGATGTGCTTACCCCATCACAGTAAGCCACTAGGTTGGTCAGGCAAGTCTTGCCCTTGGTGAAACAATGCTGGCTGTCTCGATTCAATTCCCTGTCCTCCAAGAACCTTAGCAACTCAACTCTCAGCTTAAAAAGTAATAGATTGAAAAGGTCTTGCTACTACAATTGGGGTTCTATTTTAATAAACTGGAAAGATGTCTAAGGTATGTATGGTCTTTTTTTTGCATGTATAGCAAATTATGGGAAACTTATAGTGATCTGTACGTTGTTTTAAGAACTTAAACAAAAAACAAACCACACTTCCCAAAAGAGATGTCAATGTAAAGAACTCATAAATCACCAACAGCAGCCACACAGAATCCTTATGTTCTTAGGATCACCAAAGGTTAAAGTTTCTAAAGACCTGTATATGTCAAGGAGTCATATCATTTCTGTAAATTTATATTGCTCTCTGGAATTAAGTAAATCTACGATACAACTACAAAACTGCAGTTCCCAAGTTGTAGATTATTAGTGGTGAAAAAAATGTTCAGATACTCCTAACAGCCCCCTTCTTTCTATATCTTCTGAACTATTGAAAGCAAATGTATTCTAATAATATTAGGCAATGACTTCTCAACCGGTTTAAGCTAAATCAAAGCACAACAGTAATACTGCAAGTGTATGCTGTATGTACTGTTGTGTTAAGCTATATCACACTTCATCTCTCCTGTATGAGGGATGACAAGTGGCAAGAAGTGTAGGAGCTGAAGAGGGTCAGAAGGCGCAGAGCCACAGCCAGCAGAATGGATCAAAAGGACAGTGTCATACAGTAACAGAAGAGTAGCAGTCGGATGCAAAAGTCAGCAACAAACAGAATGAATCACCACCATAGCAAGGTCCCACACAGCACCAGACAGGAAGAACTAGCTGTCAACGCTTTCTAAGTTCAGAAACCATGCACCAATTAAAATGACTGAGGAATTATTCACTATCCATTAAATTCTCCTGGTGATGCTTAAGATTTGAAAAGCAAACAACAACAACAAAAGTGAGTGTCCACATGAATTCAGTATCTTAATGTTGACATTTTGCAGAGAAATTGTCACACCACAAAAGGCCAACAGAGTAGGATCCAGAATTGTATTTAAACATTCATTTTATTACCTATAATGTTACAATTCTAAGTCAAGAATATAAGCTTAAGTTTAGACTAAAATTAGTACCCTATAAGGGTCTGGGAAGGACCATACGACCTGCACAGAGTTCAGTGATAGAGTCTTTAGATGTTTCCTTGAAGCTGTTGCAAGTGAGTTTTCTACAAATGCTCTGGGTTGGTGTCCATGTGTTGCAAGCGACGTCGGGGTGGGGAGGAAGAGACGTCTCAGGCCAGCTGAGAAGGAGCTCAGATTTTTGCTTGTTCCTGTCAGTCTCTTATAGTTTGTTCTGAATATCTGGGGTCCCAGTCAGACCAAGTAGTAGTACCAGTAGTACCAGTGGTCTGAGAAACAATGGATTGCCGCGCAGCCGCCAACAGTGTGTATGAATCCAGACAATTCTAGGGTCGTAGATCAGGATATTCCCATCACAAGGAACTCATAAATCTTATTAATAGTTTTGTTTTTGAGGACCACTTCTGAACCTTGTTTTGTTTCACAGTTAGGATGTATATCTGCACACTTGTGTTGGTATGTGGGAGAGAGGGGTCTCATGGGCCAGTTTGATCATTCTGATAGCCAAAAAGAGTGGCAGAGACATAATCGTCCATTATCCTAGACTTCTTTTGGCTGCATAGATGGGCTTTGAGATGGCCGCTGATATGGAGTGGCCACCAGACCTCCATCCAGTTCTGTTCCACATCACTGACTTGGTAAAGTAGAAGCCCACTTCAGCAGCTTCTGGGCCAGGGGGTGAAGGATATGTCAGAAATCAAAGCAGTTTTCAAGATGAGGCAAAATGTAAATAATTTTCCTCCCTATAATTCCTATTTATATAGGTGTTTATAAGACCATATCTATTATTTTAATGATATGTCTAAATTAGACAAGCCTAAAAAAATTTGGTCAAACAGAACATCAAAAAACTGAAAAAGCTGGACAGTGAAATGTAAGAAAATGCACTTAATACATCTGGAAACTAAGAGTAAAATCTGGGAGATGTATTAAAAAACTATTTAGCATGGGTAGAACTGCAAATAAAATATGAAAGACATCATCAAGTCCTTATTTCATGTCCGTAATGAATCAAACAGGTACATATTTCCTTCATTCGAACTACATTAAGGCGTCTTTGCCAGCAGTCCTTTACTCCTCCTTCTCTATGCACCTCAGAGTGACACCCACACAGTTATAACAGCTTGTAGGGCATTCAAACATAGTCACTAAGATAATTTTGTTGAAGTTACATACACAGACATTCAAAACTATGTTGTAAATTTACTTTTCATTTGGTTCATTTCTGTGATGTCATTTGCAACACTGTCCCACTAATAGCTACATAGGGAAAAAACAGAGGGATGGCAAGCCCCATTTCCTACCTTAAATTGGTAGGAAAGAGGCCTGAGTTTGAGTCAGAGTAAGAATTCTTTTTTTTTTTTTTCTTTTTTAACTCAGGCTTCTTACAAAACAAAATAGTGTGTAATGACATTTTGGGAGTATACACTTGTAATCATGCAATACTATATCAAATATACTAGGGGGGAAATCCACCCACTCTATTGGCCTAGGAAATGGAACATCATGTTCTTGAAGTGAAGAGTGATGGATTCAAATAATTCCTTTCCCCTATTCCACATGTTGTTTTCCAACTTCTGCAGTATTTCATATAGAATGTGCATTATTATGCACAAGTGACAGGGGACAGGACGAGAGGGAATGGCCTCAAGCTCCACCAGGGGAGATTTAGGCTTGAGATAAGGAAAAAATTCTTCACGGAAAGGGTGGTTAGGCATTGGAAGAGTCTGCCCAGGGAGGTGGTTGAGTCACCGTCCCTGGAGGTGTTTAAGGTGAGGGTGGATGAGGTACTTAGGGGCATGATTTAGGGATTGGTGGGAATGGTTGGACTCGACGATCCGGTGGGTCTCTTCCAACCTGGTTATTCTGTGTGATTCTGTGTGATTCTGTGTGATTCTGTGTGATTATTGTCTTTTTTATTGTTTTCAAGATCAAACCTTTAATTTTTTATTTAAACTGAGACCCCTCCTGGAGTACTGTGTCCAGTTATGGAGTCTCCAGCAGAAGAAGGACATGGAACTGTTGGAACAGGTCCAGAGGAGGGCCATGAAGATGATCAGAGGGCTGGAGCACCTCTGCTATGAGGAAAGGCTGAGGCAGTTGAGGTTGTTCAGCCTAGAAAAGAGAAAGCTGGAGAGGGACAATTCACAAGGTCAGGTAGTGACAGGATGAGGGGGAATCATTCTATGATTCTATTGATTTAGTCTTAGTTTCAAGTCTCTTTTATATCTGATGTAGCTAATATACTCTTTCTAAAGGTTTTCTCTTTGTTATGTGCAGTATATTTCACAAACAACTATAATACCATTCTACGGAAATAAGCTATTCTAGTTTTGTTGAAAAAAACAGTTTTATAATCCTTTTAAAACATGGCAAGAACCACAAAATTATTATACCATTCCATTGTATAGTTTAGGGTATATCAACACATTTAATTTGTACAATGAAAATTAGAGTTATACTTGCTTTTTGTGTTACAAATGATCAGGATTTTCCCCTCCTCAAAAGCTACACACATGCACACCATCTTTCTTTTTCCTTTCCCACTCAGTTTGTACCCTTCATTGCAAAATATCAGATTTAGCCTGCCACACAGTCATTTCTCTGCTGTGACAGCACAGAGGAAAGAGCAAAGGGGTAGCCAGCTAGGGAAATCCCTGACACCAGTCAACCAGTTCAATAGAGTTCTGCTTGCAGACTGCACCAAAGAAGATGAATTATTTGCACAGAAAGAATGGACAGAGAAGGTCAGAGAAGCTAAGGAAAAACTCACTACATTTTGTATCCTCAAAGCAGGATAGGACACTGCCATGCAGATCTTTCAGGACATAAATCTGTAAGGTTACCACTGCAACAGTTTTCAGAGGCAGACTAAGTGATAAATTTTACAGGACCCCTTATCTATCAAACACTGGGGAAGAAAAGAAGGCGTAGAGAGAGCATGTGTGCGCTATAGAAGCAGCACGTGAAGTCTGGTGTGTACTCTCAGAATGCTGATTTTTAAAGTGCATGAGAAAACACAGTGACTCTGGATAGTTCTTTGCAAACCAAAGCTCTGGTCTCTTGGACCGATAATAATGTGCAATGCAGGTAAAGTATTTCACAGGGTGAAAAGTTGGAAGAGTCAAGAAGGCAGTGGTAGTATCATTTCACAATCAGCATCCCAGACATTTTTGTTCCTTATTTAAAAAAAAAGAGTTTTATCCAGTAAAACACAGCATCAAGTGAAAAACAGGCAACATAACAGGTGTTTTGGTGTGGTACTTTTTTTTTAATTAGGTCTAAGGGAAATGAAATAAAAAATAATTAAGTACATCTCTGTTCAACAGAACATGTGTAACTGTAACTACCTGAGGGAAAAAAAAAAAAGAGCTGCCAAATGAAAATGCTTAGTGTTCCAACTGGTAATTAATATTGGATAAAAGTTAGATGGCACATCATTCAAAAGTCTTTGAAATTTTAATTTTTTCTCATCCTCCTTACTTGGAGAAAGTATTAAGAATATTTATCAATAATTTTGATGAAAATAAAAACTATTATAATTTCAAAACATTAACCTTCGAGTACTAAAGGGAGCTGCAAATAATTTTAGGTTCCATACACACTAGGTCCCAAATATTCCAGTTGAAGAGCTTGACAGATAGTTCAAGTTTTTTCATTGCTGAACTTTTTGTGGAAAATCTCAATTCACAAACTTGAAAAATATTTCTTGACAGGTGTTTCATTAAAAATTTAGTGTTCTTGGAAAAGTTTTTTCTAAGAATTATTAGTAATTCACAAAAGAGATTCTTGATCATAATATCCTAACCATTTTTTACTGCTGCAATACATGATCTATTTTTTTGGTTTTTTGCTGGAAACTAAATCCTTCTGTTTAATGTTTTGTCTTGGATTTTTTTCAAGGATTATGCACGTTTTAATATTTTTTTTTTACAATCTCTCCCTATTTTTCCATTATTTTGTTATTTAATTACATTTTTGTCTCTGTATTGCACAGTAATATATAGCATTTTGAAACATGGAGTTTCTCAATGTCTATTCATTGTTGTGATCACAGAAGCTTCAGCAGCAACACTAGTATTTTTAACAAATGAGAACTTTAACTTGCAGATTCAGTTTCTGATTTGCTGCTTTGTTTTGATCTTTTTGTACACCGATCTATCATTTCCTCTTCAGCCAAAGCAGGGCAAAACCAATTATTTTCTTATGCAAATGGTTCACAGAAATTATATAAGTTGAAAATGAAATTAAATTAGTGAAGATGAGAAGAAACCTTCAAAATACCCTGAAACTGGATAGTATCCATATTCCAAGTATTATAGCATTAACATATTTGAAGGAAGCTAATACAAATATTTATTGAAATACAATACCTTTATGGTGATTTAATGATTTCGTATTTATTTATATTATTAACTAAATACAGAGCATGTAAAATAAGTGAGGACAAAATCAATGATATAAAGACACAGAGAAATCTGTCTGCTTTCATCAAACATTCCTACTTAATGAGTGGTTTCTTGTAATTTCTTGCTATAAACAATACAGTATAACATTTAGTTTACTGATTTTTTATTTCTAAGCAAATCAGAAAATAATCTGTCATTTTGAGTCAAGTGAGAAAGGCTCTCAGTGTCCCCAGGGATATGCTGTTCTGCTAGAAGCAAAGAGGGTTGTAGTCCACTTTGAAGCACCATTTTGAACAGTCAGGACACAAACTGGCAGAGTACCTAATACTGCCTGGTATATTCTGAATATGCCTCATGTCCACTATGTTGAGAGCAGAGATGGAGCTAGCTTATCCTTTCCTACATTTTATAGGCAAATACGCTCATGCAGATCCTGCATAAATACTTGCTTCTAGAAGTGTCAGCTAATACCTCTAAAATTCCTTAAGGTTAAACATGCTAAACTAAAAGTTCTTAATAATTCAGACACCCACCGTTGATAGTAAGAGAGAGTTTTACTTACATATTGAGCTAAGTACAATATTTAACAATATGAACTACCTTCATGTGTTTTTAAAGTTAAGTTAATTCCTCTTACATTTAAGTATATTACTCATGTCACTCTTTACTGCTTTTGAAACATTATTTTTGTATGTATTCTCTGTAGTTTCAGTAACTATAATAGTAATGACCTTGAGCTGTGCCTTCCTAGTTACTTCAGAAAACTGCACATGCAAGCTTGTTAATGGGTGTTGGTGCAGCCATTGTCAGGGCATTTCAGATATCAGGTTACAGTGATATGGATTAACTCAGTAATCGCATTAAACAATGTACTATAAGTGCTGTAACAATGCTGGCAAATTAGCTTTGAAAACAAAATGTAAAACACTAATGTGATTATTAATCTGTAATTTCTAGGCACACTTTTTGTGTTGTAATTAGTGAAGATCTTAAATGTGTGGTTGTTTCCACAAGGCAGTTTGCCATAATACAACACATTCTAAGTAAATGCCACATATTCCCATTGAATTTCCCTTTGCTTTATATATAGCATCTTACTGGCAGATGCTGTTTACAGTCCCTGCTAGTTTTGTATTTAAGAGTCATTAAAGAGACTGCTACTGGTAAACTGGCTTTGTAAGGAAGTAGGTTGCTTCCATAGAATCACTAGGTTAAGAAAGACCTTTGAGATCACCAAGACAAACTATACCAATCCACTATTAAATCATATCCTTAAGCACTTCATCAATCCATCTTTTAAATACCTCCAAGGATGGTGACTCAACCACATTCATGAGAAGCCTGTTCAGGAGCTCAATAGCCCTTCCAGTGAAGAATTTCTTTCCTAGTGTCCAATCTGAACCTCCCCTAGTGCAGCTTGAGGCCATTCTCTCTCCACGATCTTCTTTCAGATAGTTGTAGACAATGATAAGGTCTCCTCTCAGCCTCCTTTTCTCCAGGCTAAATAACCCCGGTTCCCTCAGCTGCTCCTCATAACAGGAGTTCCCTCATAAGCTGCTCCTCTCCAGCTTCGTTGCTCTTCTCTGGACATGCTCCAGGACCTCAATGTCTTTCTAGTAGTGAGGGGCCCTCAACTAAACACAGTAATCAATGCACAGCGTCACCCACACCAAGTACAGGGGCACAATCACTTCCCCGATCCTGCTGCCCACGGTGTTTCTGATACAGGCCAACGTATCAGAACATTCTTGGACACCTGGGCCCTGCTAACTCATATTCAGCCATCTGTCAACCAAAACCCTCAGGTCCTTCTCTGCCAGACAGCGTCATCTGTAAACTTACTAAGGGTGCACTCAATCCCTTAATCCAGATCACTGATAATGAACAGAACTGGACCCAACGGT
This sequence comes from Clamator glandarius, assembly GCA_033459285.1. Classification (NCBI taxonomy): domain Eukaryota; kingdom Metazoa; phylum Chordata; class Aves; order Cuculiformes; family Cuculidae; genus Clamator; species Clamator glandarius. The sequence goes on from JAUNZM010000195.1 coordinate 1,384,071, forward strand.
GCCCTGGGGAACACCACTTTTGACCAGTCTCTAACTGGATTTAACTCCATTTATCACTGCTTTTCAAGCAATCTAAGAAAATTTCAAAGGCAAGAACAGAATAGACCAGGGGCTGACATACAACAAAAAATAGGATAAAATGCATATAACATAGAGGAAAATTCCAGCAAATTTCAGTAGCCCTGTCTAAATTTAGCAGATGCTGCATAAGTAGGGACATTACTTATATCTAAGCAATGCTGTGTCATTTCACATTCATTGTGTTGCAGCAATTTCTGTTTCAATTATTGGGTTCCTTTTAACACACAAATACTTCACACCTTGGGAACAAAAGTAGCATTAACTGCAATCACTTACAGATGTGCAGCTATCGTTCTGGTGAATGCCTTCCTCAAGCTCCAGTCCTCATCTCTTTCCTCAAGCAAATCATCTGCTCTGAGTTTCATTCAGGTTGAAATATTTCATTTTTCATGTATTTGTTTTGGGCGTGATTTGGTTAGCATTTGCCTGGTTTTTGGGACCTACAATTATTAATGCCTAGCTTATGATATTTGTAGGGGTATTAACTACATTTACTGTCCACTTGCTTAACCTTTAAGGTTCTTTTTTACAATTTTTTTTTTGTTATTCTGTACTGCTTTCATATCTTGCTTTATTTTGTTTATCTCCTATCTTTTGATGATTTCCAAGGCCTCATGGTCCGCCTTTCAGCCCCATATTTCCTCGTATGCTCGGCATGTTGGAAAATCTGTTCTTGCTTTGCCTCATTTAACTTCAGTATGTGTATTTCTTCTGCTGCTCTAGAAATTAAAGTTTTGATCACAACCATACAAAGAGTATGTGCAATTGTAATATGGAAATTTCTTGAAAAGTAGACCTGTTCATTTCAATTATTTTTAAAACTGGCTTTCCATGTTAAATATGCAATTTAATGTATGATAAGGGAAAGTTTAATATGTCTGCAACAGAACATAATGTTTTTCACCTTTATTTCAGCATCAGTTTCTCAGTCATTAATTAAACAGTAACTCTATCAGTATGTATTCTTATTATAAAAGAGGGTCAGAAATACCTCTTGTTGTAGAGTATAAACAATTTTGTTTCTGGCAAAAATATCTTAAAATTATTTGTCTTGGGGTTTGGGGTTTGTTTTTTTTTTTTTTTATTTTTTAATTTTTCTTCCAGGTTGTTGATTTGGTTGTTTTTTGGTTGTTTTTGTTGTTTGTTTTTGGTTGTTTTTTTTTGTAGTCTGCATGATCTTCTAATAACATTTCGGTTACTGCTTCTGTGTTACTGGAGTGATTTTATTGAGGATGTACAGCATTCCTGGTTTTTCTCACGCTGTTTAATCCATTTCTGTGTGTTGTTAACCTTTCCTTTATCTTTGCTTTTATTTGAAATTAGAGTATTACAACAGTTGCAGATATAGCCTTTTCTCAAATGATTACTCCAAAACAATAAGATTATGGCCTCAAAGGATTACATAATGGGATTAGAGGGCATGTACCTGGATAGCTACTATACAGCATCTGCTTTGTACTTGCTATAGCCCTAGCCCTAGCCCCAGGTGAGCATTGGAGGGGGTATTCCTGTGGGAGGTGAGAGGTATGAATTTCTGCTCATTTTGCATGAGGAGGGCATTGACTTTGTTTTCCTTAGAAACTGCTGTAAATCTCTAGCCTATTTTAATATTGCTTTCTCTTCCTCTTCTTTTGACAGACAGGTTTTAAGTGAAAAAGGTGAACCAATTTTCCATAATCAAAGGAGTTTAAGTGCTGATGGGGTGCTAGCTTGTGAATCTCATTTTCACATAAGCGCATAATTTCGGTAGCACTTAAGAACTTAAAAGAGGGAGGCAACGTTGTGGATCGTCACTATCTATACATTTTTATCTGGCTCATGCATTTCCCTATTTAGAAAGATGAGTACTGTGTATCTTACCTCTGGGCACCCATATCTCTGTTAATTTTACATTGTACTGAAGCATCCAACTCTGGTTCATCAACTCCCTTCACAGTTCTGGGAGGTAAAAAAAAAAAGATATCTGGCCCATCCTACTTATGAGGATCTGAGATTTTTAACTTTGCTTGTTAAAAGTGCAGACAGGACTTAATATGTATAGATATAGGATCTAACTGTGTTTCATCAAATTAAGAGATATAGTACATTGAAATTCTCAGTTAATGTCAAAGCACCTTCAGCAGTCCATGTGTAAGGAGCCCAACCCTCATTTAAAAAAGATTTTAGTCTTCTGGTTACCGATGTATTTTTCCTTTATGAAGAGCACAGGTATTTTAAAAACACTTAGACATTTCCCAAATGAAATTAAAATTAGTTACTTTAGAAAACACACATTTTCTTTTGTTATAAACAGATTTTTCCTACTTCCTACTTCTAAAGAAATCTCTCTTTTTAGGAAACAGTAGGATACTTCCTGAAAAAAAAATCTGTATTTCAACAACTGCCTCCAAGTAATAGCAGTATTAGTGGATAATTTCTAGATAATTTCTATTTGCTCCCTGGTTTGATGGAACTCTTCTACACTACCCATTACACTGCAAAATGATATGTGGTGATAGGGGATAAGTGAAGACTAATATAATTTACTTGGCTTATGAAATTTATCAGAGTTGGCTTTCATAAAGTTCTCTTTGTATAGCTATACTTACTTGGTTATTAAATGACAGTTTTCCTCAATTTTTGGAGGGTCTATGAAAGTTTTATTGCAAACTTGCCTGTTGTGTAACAAGAAAGCTTTTGAAACACATAGGTAATACCTTGATTTTAATATCCACCCCCCTCCCCTACCCCTGGAATATTTTAAACTTGACTCCTTCCTCCTTCTGTGACCTACTTCACTATCAACAGAGAAATAGTAATCTTGCTTTCAGAAGTGAACAAGATAAATCCAGACACTCTATTAGTACAAACTCAGCTTCTGGGAAATAAATCACAGTGAATCATTTCTCCTTTGTATTCTGTTGTTTCCCTATTTGCAAGCTCCTGTAAAATTTTCTTAAGAACTTCAGTAATTTAGACACCTACCTCACACTTTTCAACATGGAGTAAGCAGTTAACCTTTGCCTCCTTGTTCCCTAAGCATATAATACAGATCACAATTCTTCCCCCACTTATCTACTTCCTTTGGTAGCCTTTGGATTGTGATTTTTATCATGTATTTATAAGTATCTGGCATAATGGGGGATAAACTTTAATTGGAGCCTCGGGCTCTATTGTAATACAGGTATTAAGCAATAATTATAGTAACAGATGTAGCTAGCTTTTAAATCCATTCTCAAGGCAATTTGAACTCCTTTATTTGAGAATGCAACTTTTCAGCAGGAATTTTTATTTATTTTTCTCTAATAAGCATTCGGCTCTCCTTTGAAAACAGGTACCACCCTCCACAGCTTTTATTCTCCTTCTGTCCCTATCCAATTACATTGTCTTTTAAGTTGCCTCTTTATTTTTCACAGGTTTGTAAATATTATTTTCATTTCAAGCCATAACATCACATTTGCTTTTATCCTAGCATGTTCTCAGAACTTTATTTTCTACCTCTTGTGACCTCTCTACATCTGAAAGATGCAGCAATAGCAAATCCTTTGAAAATATCCACCAATTAACTGTAGTTATCTATGAAATAGATTCAATCATTTAATTTACTTCCAATGACTTATTTTTCAAATCTTGTTGCAATCCCCTATCTTTCTCTTTGAACTTTGCTAAACCAGTTCTTTAATATCATACCTATTAATTTAATTTCTCATGAAGAGCCACTTTCTTTGCATACATATTCCATGATAATATTAAAGCTACAGCATTTGAGGCTGTCTTGAAAATGTGTTATTTCTCAGTTTAAATTGAACTTCTCATCACATTACTGCTTCTGCTTTGTCTTATATTTCCTTGACCCTTGATTTCACATCAAAATGTTACAAATTTTGCTTTTTGAACCTCAGTGATTACTTACAGTAGATACACACCAAATAAAGTTAAAAATAATTTCCTATAAGTTAGACCCTTGTTCTGCCCCAAGTTTTCTCACAGATATACAAGTGTAACTCCTAGATGCTATAATAGGAATTGCAAGACAATTACTGAGGAAGGAATCTGCCTGTTATGATGAATGTGAGATTCAAGCTCTGTCTCTGAAAACAGTTGTGCATGAGAGAATAAGCAGCTGAATATAGTCTCAAAAGAGGTCATACTTTTTTACTCCCTGATTTTGCTTTTGTTTTGGGAAGAATGAGGAAATATTTAATTTTTCTCTCCAGTGATTCACTTGTGTGTGTTATAGTACATATATAGACTTCAGGAAGCTCAGAAAGTAGGTAGGTTGAGCCATAAATAATGTAAGGAAGACTGTCAGTACGGTTAAGAATGGGTAACTGCAGAATTAAAATGAACAGATTTTCTTGTTAGCCTGAGCTTCCAGAGTTGTTTTTTGTTGGTTTTTTTTGGTTGGTTGGTTGTTTTGGTTTTTGGGTTTTTTTTGTGGAGGTATTCAGTGTATATATATATACAACTATTGGATCACTGCATTGAAGGTATCATAAACATGTATTTAATAAGTTATTGAGAAGCTGAGAACTATTGAACCAGTAAAGAGAAGAGAGAATGAGCTAGAAGTACTGGGCAAAAAATAAGATTGACTAAACAGAAAATTCTGTTGAGGAAAATCAGCCTTTTAGATGTGTTAGATCTATTTTTGGAATTGCAACTTTGTTTTCAGTGCTTGTTCTACCAGTTGGTCATATGCATTTGTCTTTAAATAGAAGGCTATAGATCTTTGTGCTAACTTATGGAGGGCAGTTTTGAAAGATACCCTTTTGTGTTTACATAAAACATTGCATTTTATTGATTTGACTTAATATAACTTTTAATCATAAGAATTTATAATGGAATCAATGTTCTAGCAAAACTGAAACCATTCTTCAAAAATGCTACTTCCTGTATAGAACAGTAAATATAGCACTTGTTTTACTTTGAGAAATTCTGTGATTTATTGCTTTCTGTTTTCTCAGTCTTTTTGTAACGTTATATTATAATATATAATATATATAGTATATATATATGATATATTATATATATTTCTCTCTTCTCTTCTCTTCTCTTCTCTTCTCTTCTCTTCTCTTCTCTTCTCTTCTCTTCTCTTCTCTTCTCTTCTCTTCTCTTCTCTTCTCTTCTCTTCTCTTCTCTTCTCTTCTCTTCTCTTCTCTTCTCTTCTCTTCTCTTCTTCTTCTCTTCTCTTCTCTTCTCTTCTCTTCTCTTCTCTTCTCTTCTCTTCTCTTCTCTTCTCTCTCTCTCTTCTCTTCTCTTCTCTTCTCGGACTCGATGATCTGGTGGGTCTCTTCCAACCTGGTGATTCTGTGTGATTATGTTCTCTAAGCAATGTATGGTACTTCCTTAATCTATAGAAGAAAAGCATTGTAGATTGGCAAGGGGAGAAATCTGAAAAAAAAAAGATTAAACTTGAAAGTATATACTAGAACAGAATTTTCTTAGCTTAACATGAGCATGATAAAAGCAGTGTAGAATAGTATTAGCTAAAAAAAGTGTGCCATCCAGAAAACCAACAAGCACACAAAAAACTACTAGATTTACAGATTTTGTCCCTTTGATATACAAAGAATGAATCTTTATTAATATTCTTGTTGTAGACTGTCATTCTAATGAAAAGTTTTACTCCTAAAAAATGTATGTAGAAATCAAGAATTACTCTCCCTTTTCATCCCCTCATCTTTATTATTGAGTATCTCTATTAACATTTTGTGAAATTAGTCCTTGTCTGATACTAGATTAACTGAGAAATGAATCCTGAATAGCTAATTTCCAAACCCTTCACTTCCATAAAAAATGTTATTTAAGAGACCTCTCAGGTCTTTCTCTCTCACTTCTGTTTAGCTCGTCTGGTTTTTGCCACATGCATTTTTATTTTTTTTTTAACAAAACCCCCAAACCTGCATGTTCATTCTTTGGTTTGTTCTGTGCTATAAAATTTGTATAACAATCTATTTCTATCTCATCTTCCATTTCTACCACTTCTTGCTGTAACCTGTAAGCACACATTGCCTCCGGGATCTTCTGGAGTTCTGCAACTCCACAAACTGCAGCGGGCCATGTGTACTTTAACCCAGAGGACCTGCACATTCTGTTGTGTAGAGCCCAGATTGCTCTTGCATGCCTATGCTTATCCTCTTTATAATACTCTTGGACCTGGTTACAACTAATGGTCAAAAAATGGTTAGGTTTTCGAAAAGCAGAATATTCTTTGAATTTTGAAGCCTAAGAAAATCTTCATATTGCATTGCAGTATTTTATAAGTAAATCTTTACTTCTAGACATACTGTTAGCCTCTGCTCATTATAGTGAGAATGATGGATGCGTAAATCATTTAGGCCATAAGTATATAACCGTATCAGTTTGAAAGTACTTACTGTTCAATTGAAAACAATCGGTAAATGGAGAGGTGGAATTAGAAACTTTCTGTACTCCATTTTTTTTCTTTTCATGTACTGGTGTGTATTGAAACTTAAGGTATTTATTCAGATTTGGCTTAAAGAGGCAGACAGAGCTATGTATGGAACAGCAAATTTAACACACAGTGTAAAAATACTCTCCTCACAGAAGAGAACTGCTGTGTGATTTTGATTTGGCAACAGTTCTTTCATTTATATTTGTTGGGTTTTTTTCTTACTTTGAATCCAAAATGGAATCTAATTCATTCAGGTCACTGTGTGCATAAAATAACTAAGGTGCTGAATTATTCCTGCTCTCAATGAGTTTGATAATTTTTCTTTGAACTGTTCTTTGACTTCCTGGCTATAGTAACTGCTTAATCTGCTAATTCCTCAAGACAGTCAATTGTATTATCTGATGCATGTGGCATAAAAACCTTATCCCAGGTTGGGGTTTCTTCGTTTGTATGCTTGTTTTACAGTGGCTCATAAAAATATTAATATCCAATGTATCGTGGTCATTGGCTGGCTTAAACTCTTGAGCTTGTCCAAGTTCATGGAGGGTTTCATGTATGTAGTGTTTAATATAACTGAAATATTAGTATAAATCATTGAGGTTCTCTTGAAATCTGAGTGGTTTGTACTGTATCTTATCCTTGGCTTACCATACATGAGTCTTTAAAGCATAACTGCTCTTCATGTTTAAAGAATTTCATTTAGGACTAGATGGAAGAAAGTACCTCATGAATAATATACTGAGAAAGTGGGTAATACAAAGCAGAGCCTAGGTCCCCTGAAAATCACATGTATGACAACACATGACTTTGCTTTGCAATTGACTTTGTTTACCAAAGCATTAACATACTTATTCACTATATTAATGGAAAACTCCTGCACGCATATTTCTACATACAGGCTGATATGGCCTTGGCTTTTTGAGTTTCCCATAAACTGAGCAATTTTGGAGCAGAATAAAAGTTCAGGAGAGGACCTCTGTTCTTGCTGCCACCATTTGGAGAGAAGCATAAGAAAAGGATTACAATTTCTATCTATTTTACTATACCATTTACCAAACAAAGGCACATGAGTTGTCAGTGGTTTCCAGTTAGAAGCACTGTGGACTTTCCTTACTGTTATTGGCTTCCTTTCCTAGGCTTCTTAGTCTCTGCTGAAAAGAATATCCACTGATAGAAGAAAGGAAAGGTGAACAATTTGTGCTGTCTATACTTCCTTCCAGCCTTCATCACCTTCTTCCTTTTCCATCAACTGTTAATATTGAATATCAGTTCTTCAGAAGGGACAAAATAAAAAATGCTTGGTATCATCCCGTAGCTGTAAGCAAGATGTTCATATAGGATGCTTTGAAGCATGGAGCTAAGAGAGAGTATCTGAGAGAGCTGATTTAAATGACAAAAGATCAACACTATCTTCTGGAAGAGTGCAACCATTTCTAAACCAGAGCTCTAGGATTTGTTTTATGTGCTTAGGATGGCATTTGAATGGATAAATTTTTGTATATTACCTGTCTATTCTGACAATCTTAAATCTCTTTAATGGTATAGGAACATTCATTCTCCTCCTGGTAATTTTTTACTCAATGCAGCCTAAAGTATGGTTTGTTCAAAGTGCACTTTTGTAGGACAAGACAAAATCTCTATTGCAGTTACATCACTGAGGGTGAACAACACTAAGCACACAATGTTTGTGTCTTTCTCCATTCCTTGGTTTTAATTCATTAAAATAATTAATTTAATAATTTAGAAAGTATGGGTGGATAGATGATTGCAGGTAGAAAAACTTTACAATCTATGAAATTGGAACGAGATAAATAAATCAGCAGTCTCTAAGTGAAATATATGTTACTACTAATAACAATACCCCCTAGACTGCAGACAGCTTAAAAGATGTTTATGTTCAGATTATAGATTTATGACTTAGTCTTTCCATGACTGCACAGATTATTTGCCTTAGGCACGTTATATTAGCTAAACCTTGAAACTGGCAATAATTGCTTAACACACTGAACAACATAATTATACATTTTTGAACATTTTAGCAGTTTATTTAAAGATGTATATGTACATTAGAAAAAGCAAATATGATTATTTCAAGGAGTAAAACTGATCTTTCATCATTTTACTTTTGAAAGCTGTTTTGCCTCAAACAAATAACTTTGCTTCCATTTCACATGCATATACTTTTTGCAAGTCTTATTTTTAGTGAACCCCACACAGTATGGGCTTAAAGTTTAATCAAACTAGAAACCATGGTCCGCTGATATTTTATAGACCTGCTGGGTTTAGAGCTGTTACGAGATGAAATGTTCCCTTTGCAGCTACAGACATTCAAATTAATTACCATGCAGCGACTCCTTCTTAAAAACAGTCTTGGACAGACTTCAAATATGGATGCCTAACTGTAGTTCTGCACTGAATGATTTTTGGTTTGGTTTTGTTTGCCAACTGACATTTTTTTTTGGAGGGGGAAGTAGGGGAAGGACTTTATTTGTTTTGTTTTATATTCAGGACTGCATGGAGAGTATTTAATTAAAAAATATTAAATTATTTCATTTATAATTCAGGGATGGTATTTGTGTAAAACAAAATGATTCTGCATGTTTTAGTGTGAATCAAACGTATTTTCTTGTGAATGGAAAACGTTCATAAAAAGGCTTGAAAATGTTTGACATTAATAGCCTATGTTTATGAAAATTTTAACTGTTTGGTGTACATTATTGTTAGTTTAGTTCTTTATTGATAGTTTAGTTCCTCAGTAAAAAAGAACATAGGATAAGTAATAGATATCAGGTGTGGTTCTGTTAGTATCTAAATATTAGGGTAAGCATATTATGGTGCAACTTAGCAAAGGAGAAGGAAGGGAAGAGGGCTCTGCAACGTAATAATGTACCTAGTGCAGGAATACTAAAAATATTAGTGACTGTTTCGTCTTTTTACTTTTTTGGGGTTTTAACATGAAATAAAATATTTAGGAATGACAGGAGATGGGAATAGTTATGTCTGTCACTTTCTGTGAGGGTTATTAACTCCTGTAGGAGTAAGGAATTTCCTGTGTTCTAGGAAGATGGGAGTGAGGAAAAGAATGAAACTTTAGTGCTAGATAAAGTAGGCAGGGAAAGCTTCATTTTCCTTTCAGTGTTATTTTTCAATAGATGTAACTTTAGCATCTTTGGAACTAGTGAATTTTTGTACAGGTTCCCACTTAGACTGGCTGACATCCTCCAAACCCTTACACATAGACCCACATGTGGACACATGTGCACAGACTCAGCGGCCTAGAAAACCCTATCCATATCCATGTACCCCCACTTTTTAAATGGTTTATGGAAACAGAATCCATTCAAATATATGACATCTGTAAATATTTCTGAAAAAAAGTGCTGCAAAAATAGAGTACATTATCAGTAATCAAAATACATTGTTTTAATTAACTCAAAAGAATTAAATGACATGTCATCTTCAATTCCTCTGCGTGCTGGTAGATGTAAAAATGTCCCACTCTTAACTCCTTGGATCTTTAAAATGTTTATTAAAGCTAAGTAGTAAATATTATATATCTAAAATGTTTATTAAAGCTACGTAGTAAATCTTATATCTCATTGCCATCTTGATAAACAGTGCTAAAGGATTTAATAATAATGTAGATCATAACAGCTGCTACACTAGGTGTGCTTTCCAAATTCATATGATTTATTTTTGAAGTTTTATTTCTAAAGGCTTCCAGCTAATTGCTGTATGCTTTAATTGGGCTTCAGTATGCTCATCTTTTGATTACAGTGCAAGCAGCAAACCATGCTTGGATAAATCTTGAGGGCATTTGCAGCTTGATGGGTTATGTATGTGGCACCATCATTCCTTGGTCACACAGGATTCAGGTTTGGTTATTAGGACCGTGCAAACTGTAAGCAAATCACAGAACCTAACAATGTTACTAGTGGATCTATGCAATGTCAGAGCTTCAGCATGGCTTTAAAGAAGTGGGAAGGAATAATGACCTCATTGCCCTGACAGAATTTAGTCATTAGTCTCCTAGGTAAAAGCTAAAGCTGAGAAACAATGGTGTTGAAGTTAATTTGTGTCCTCAAGGTGTTTCAGCAGATAATTATATGCAGACCGTGTGTCTTCTAAAAGTTAGATGGATCTTTTCTCATATGCCTGTTTTCCAGCTCAAAATAAAAGTGGGAAAGTGCTTGCATTCCCTTGCTTTCAGTAATATGAACAGGTTAGATTGGTTGCTAAATCTTTTAGGTTGCACCAGTATTGTGATATTATTCTGAACAATGCTTGGCTTAAGTAGTCATCTTTGTGTATACACTCTTGTGCTCAGGTTTGTTATTATTAGTCACTATACTAACACGTTAGTGTCCTTATCTTTAAAATGAACTCCATGTAAGTGAATGTGTTTTTCATTTCTGAAAAAGTATATAGCTTTCAATGTATTTTGAAAACCATAATTGTTAAATGTAAAACCTATTACAGAAAAGTTTTCCCTTAGCATAAGGGTTTCTAAACCCATGGATGAATCTTGCTCTGATGGTCTATATATGGTAACTGTGGTTATTCTAACAATATAAATGCCTTATCTTTTCTTATTTTAAATTTATTTGGCCAGCTACTCAATGTAAGTGATATATAAGGCAAGGACTGTTACTGGTTATTTGTGATATCAGAAAGATTTCTTTTAGTAAATTTAATTCTGGTTGTTTGGATTTATTTGGTAGATCCTTGTGCTGGCATTGCAAGAAAAGAGAACAGCAGATTATATTTAATTTTAAACATATTTAATTACTGTATAGACTGTTTTCTGTTATCTTCCCTTAGTGTCCATTCTGCAATCTCTTCAGTCCTTCACTCTATTGGATTGACTTCATGTGTTTAATTACTTTTTTATGCCATTACTTGAAGTTTCTCTTTCTATCACTTTTTTGACTTGGCTTTTTCTGTTTTAGTAAAACTATTTCAACAGAATGCACATGTATGTACATCAAGACTCATATACACAGACTAAATATAAGTATATACGGTTATGTATACAAACATTACATGCGTGCATTTACATATATATGCATATATAAAATATACATATGTGTATATACATGCACATACACATATGTGTATATACATACACATACGCATATCATGTATTAAAAATACATAAAACATATATGATGCTATGCATTATAATAAAGACATTGGGATTTTAATATTTTTTCTTATTCACACATGTTCTCTCTTAATTTCTTTCTCTTGTAATGCAGCTCCTTCATAAAAAAAAGATAGAAATATCTCAGGAAATCACATATGATTCATATAATAGAAAATATTTATAGTATTTGTATATAACACATAGTTTAATCATATGCAACTTATTTATAGATTATCCAGAAGTTTATTCAAACTTTTCAGAAAACAAAGATACCATTGCTGTGAATTAAATAAAATTAGATTTTATATTTAGAGAGATGCAAAATATGAGATTCAAAGTGAACTTTGTTATTCTGGAAATTAGTCTGTTATATAAAAATCTTTGTTCAGTTTAATCTCAACAAGAGCATGTGGACATTTATTGAAATCAAGCAAAAATCAAAGACAGTTTATTAACACATTCCTTGACTAGTAAGCACAAAACTTCTTTTTTTTCTGGCTCATTAATAACTGAAAATTTACACTATTCTGGAGAAATATTCTTAAAGCATTTGGTCAGTCTAATCTTTCACATGGCTTTGAAAATCTTAGTCTATGAGTTCTGTTGATACATTATTATTGATTTTACAGCTAGTTGAGTATTTTTTCACTTGTTTTAATATACTGATAAAGTTGGAGCAGGTATATTCATAAGTTAATGTCTATATATAAGAAAATGCAAAAGATTGTTTTAATGGTAAAGTTAAATCTTAAAATTAAAAAAATAATATTTGTAATTGAAATATTTTCAAGTAGCAGGTACATTACTAGTTCATGAATTATGTGTTTCTGCATGGTTTTTATGACTTTTGGAGAGTTGGAAGGAATATATTCATGTATGCAGATATGTGAGCACAGAATTGTGTGTATGTATAAATGTGTCTGTATGGGAATACAAATGGTAGTTGTGAAATAAGTTAGTTTTGACATGATTTTTCTATTTTCAATGTTTATCATATCTACTGGGCACTAATACAAAGGGATTTGTGTAATTCTTAGTTCAATGTAAATGCATCTGCTGTTGCTGTGTTTTATGCTAATGTTTTGTTCCTGCTCTTAAAAAAAACTCTTTTCTAAACACTTTAGGGGAGAAATAACCACAAGTCTATGTAACAATCTAAAATTCAGAGATTAACTGAGAAGGCAGAACACACCAGATTTCTTAAAATATTCTTTTTTATCAAGGGCAATGACAATTCAGATTGTACAGTATAATACAATATAAAGCAACCTTGTGTGCCCTTCAGGAGGAGTCTGCAGAAATTAAAGTCATATCTATCTGATTCCTTGAGAGACAATAAGGCTCATTGAAAAATGTAATAGTAAAATAAGGATAATCATTCCACTTGTTCTGGTTGGTCGCAGATGCCTACATATTGTGTTGTGCAAGACTGATGCTGCCTACTCTGAATTCAGAAATGCCATTCAGTTTATTGTCTGGGACCTAAAGGTTGCATAGTTACTAGATATAATACTGGAAAAAAAAAAAAAAAAGAAAAAAATCCTAATTTGGACATTAGATGTCAGTTTTACAATATCCTGATCAGAACAATATGATCCATATCCCTCTATTTGTAAAACTTGAAATTTTAAACTGAACACAGAACTGAGCTGCTTATATCAGCTACACTTTTGTTCTTTAATGGAGGGAGAAGACATATTTTTCAAGACATGGATTCCTGCTCAGTTTATAATAACATTTCTTCAAGTGTGATTAATTTTGAAAAGCAATTTTTTTTGTAAATTACGCGTATGGTTGAGCCAAACTCCAGACTCAGCATACAGAGGTAAAGCAGCATGGCTGAATAAAGTGGAGCATTGAGAATGTACAATGGGAAGAACCAAGAAACTTAGACTTGTTCCATTTGCTAAGAAATTAAAACAGCTGGAGCTCAATCCTGAAAATGTTTTTGATCAGCTGTCCAGAACTTATTCAGAGCAATTCAACGATTCTTCTTTGTACAAATATATTCTGCATGGAACATAGGAAATGGTCATTCATTTTTGTTTCTTGCTTTTTTATCTGACATTATAAATAAAAGAAGGTCAATTAGTACATGTTTTAGTGGCGGTTCTTGCCACTTTGATAAATTTCATTATAAATGAAATATGATTAATTGCAACCTTGCATGTAGCTTGAAAAATTAACCTCACGCCCCCCATATGGAACTGAATAAAGAAAAGGTATTTGAAAACATGCTGCTAGGAATTAATTTAGCATGTCAGTGAGACAAACACTTCCTGAATGAGCGTGAAGGAAAAGAGCCAAATAGCTAAGTTGTTTTACCTTATTACAATTCTACCCGACAGGCAGTCTTACCTCTCTTTTTGGAGTAGATGTCAGAAATCACTTTCTTGCATTCAGACTGTGATATAAACACATAATAGATTTATTTCAGTAAACGCTTCTATGTTGTTCTGCTCTTTTAATACAACCACTTGTCCCTTGAAAATGGGATGCTATTGTTAAACCACACATCAACAGGCAAAATGCCCATATGTCAAACCTGGGAGTTACAGACATTGACAGGAGAAATAGTCTAGAATCATAGTGAAAGCATCAAAAGTGCTGCATATTTACTGAGGAAGTGAGGTTAGATTATACTAACGCACAGTCATCTACCTGGTACCAGTTAGGTTGTGTCCCTGATGAGACCGTCTCACTTGGATCAGGCCTTGTCTTCATTGCCTCAAACTAATATGACGTGTGTTTCCTGCAGCTGTATTATTTTGCTTACCATTAAAAAAATTCCTAAATTACTGTTTAACACTTTCCCCCATCTTTTGCTCTTTTTTGCCCCACTCTACCTTTTTTTCTTGAAAGAAATTGTTGCTAAAACTGTTCATGGTGATTAATAGAGTGTTTCTGGATGCTGGAAACATATCTAGTAATTACACTGTTCAGGCATGAAAATTGTATTACCTCAAATTGCCTGGAATGATGTCAATTTATCAAACTTCCTGTGAGAAGTTCATCTCTGCTGTAAAGTGATCACTTCTCTCTCCGTTAGCTTGCTTTATCGAACACAGAGAGTCCAGAGGGGATTTATCCACTCTTTTTTTCATCCTCATCCTCCTTTGGATTTTGCCAGACCAGTAGGAAAAAAAATGAGAGTATATTTTGTGACTGCCTTGTTTATTTTATCATCTTTCAGTGCAATGGAGGGAGAGGGTGTATAATTTGATTTGAAAGCTCAAGACAGTTAGGCAACAGCGCTTTGACAGAGCAGCAGTAATCATGTCTGCTTACTGAGGTAAAACACAGTTTGTTTGTATTCAAGACAGAAGATTTCATTTATGCATGTTTAAGACTAACAGATTAAAAAGTATAAAGATTCTTTTCCTTTTAAGCACAGTTTTCGTGAGTCTTTAATACAAATTTCAAATTATACGTCCTGGATATTTTCCTATCTGTTTAATGCTGACAGAAGGAAGAGAACATGTTTGTAATATTTGCCTACCCATTAACGGTCAAAGGGCATCTTACAACATTTTTTTTATCCTTTGAAATACCAACAACAGAATAATTTACTTAAAGTTAGGTGTGCAAATGTGGCATTTTTCCATGATGTCATTCCAGTATTTTCGTATTAGCTGGCCTGAAAATAAATGTAAGGTTAATAGGAGACTTGTCTTAGTCAGAGGGCAGTTACTCACTGGCAGCTCAGACTGTTATCACTCGAAGTCTAAAAGCTAGCATAACTCCTCAGTAATCTGAAATCTTTGGGTTTTTTATGTGTTTCCTTTCAGTCTTATATGATTTCCCCCTCCCCATCATTAAGATCTAAGTTCTTTCTGTTGTGAAACAGGTGATTCCCCAGTGTAGATTGTTTCTCAATAAAATGTGAGCCAAAAATGGAGATTTTCATCTTTTTTCACTTTGTTCTACAGTTCTATGTAAATACTAAGTAGCTTTAAGAAAGTCACAGTCATACAGGCAAATAAATCAAGTTAAGCAACAGTGAGTACTAACTAAAAATATTTCTGGAATTTCTCATCTATTTACAAAGTTCTTGTTAGCCGAACAATACAGACAGCAAAGTCACCAGCTGTATTCCCTTAATACATCTTAACCTTCAAATAAGAATCACAAACATGCCTGGTCCAGTGCCTTCAGGACACTCCATTTTCCCCTCTTATGAGTGGAACTAAACTTTCTTTAAGATTCAGGGCTTATCTAGACTCAACTGCTTCCAACATTTCAGATCAAGGAGGAACTTTCAGCTGGAAGACTAAAAAAAGGCTTTGGGGACTTTATTAACTTTACATAGAATAAAAGAAATGCTTCTTGGTTTTATATTTTACAAAGACACCAAGGCACTTTTATCTTTGAGGTAATCTGTCCCTGTGATTTAACTAATTAGACAACCACAACGATGTACTGCTGGGTAAGTCTGGTAAAACCTTCTCCACTGGATGCATAGTCCAGAGAACCAGTGAAATAACACGGGGAGAGCATTCATCAAAGTTATTGTTAACAAGACAAGAAATAAATGCTAAATAAAATCCAAGACAGGTTTAGTATCCTTTGATAACACTTCATTTTATAATTTTCATATCACTGTACTGCTGCTTCTATATCCTACACTCATGATATTTTTGAAACGTCAGATTTATATTCTTGATATAAGTGATTTTGGTTTTGTTAGCATTTCTTCAGGAGTAACTTAGACAGTAAATCAAGGAATTAATGAATTATTTTTAAAGCCTTGATCATTATTTCCAGGTTTGATTTAAGCTTAATGATTAATACATATGTTTTTAAAGTTTCTCCTCAGAAAGCACTATTATTGATGTAGACTAAAATCTTTGAACTGAACCACCTTTGTCAATTTAAATATAAATTTAAATATGATATGAACCATTATATTTACAGGGGTAATTACAATTATCTCATGTCCATGTCTCTTAGGAATCTCTCTAGTGATACCTGATAATAGTAATAGATAATAGTACCTACCAGTGGTAAATAATATATGCTAGTGGTAGATAATAATATCTATCACAATGACAACTGTTCCTTCCATCCTCTCCAATGAGTTTAAAGACTATTTTTTATTTGGTATCTGAATTTTTTTGCATATGTTTTTTCTATTTCTCTTTAATGACCATACTTCAGACATCCCCACTACACACTGTCTTGTATTGCCCCATGTCAGAAAGAAAGCCTGTTGTTACTATGCCTACTGTTGCTATTAGATTACATAGCATAAAGATCACTGTCCACTGAGAAAAATGATGTTGCCAGCACTGTCTGCCAAAGTGACACTGAAAAAACTTCAGTCCTATCTCCCACTGTGCTTTTCTTCAGGATGGCACTCAGGTAAAATAAAATGACCTTGGCTTGCTGGCAGGGTTAAGAATGTATTCTGTAAAAAATGCCGTGAATAATTCTCTTCTTCACCATTGCTTTAAAACTCGAAGTCTCCTGGGGAAAGATCTGTATAATTTGACAGTATTTTGCTATTGTGAAATGAGAGTTTTAGGTCTATTTTCAAACTATGTGCGTGAATATTTGTTAATGTATTCTTTACTTAATTATGTACAGGAAAACTTGTGACTCCCTACTAAAAGGAAAAAGAAGTTAATAAAGACAAAAGTCTCGCCCATATATAACATCTCCCTACCAACAGCTAAATGCAACTGAAATTGTTTTCTAACTTCATACAATTACAACAACAACAGAGACCTATATTTTAACATTATAAATACAATAAAAGTGAAAAAAAAAAACCTACACATGCTTTTAATTTTATGCATACAGCAAACCTCCATTCAATAGTGAGATTTCTGGTATCACATTAAGTAATAACGTAACGAGAAACATGTCCCAAACTATTTGTGTATATATATATACACCTCTAAGGGAGGTGCAAACTCTAGTTTTCTTTTTATAGTTGCTTCTGCTGTTGTTCATAACATTTTTACAGTATGGTTTGGCTTTTAATGTATTTGGATTGAATGTCATAGTGTATTTCAGGCTGATGCTTTTTTCAGTGGGATGGACATGTTGAAATTCCTTGGAGAGTTTTTTTCAAGGGGCAAGTGTCATTGTGAGGCAGATTTGATACAGCAATTGGAAACATGACACTATCTTGTGGGAATTATTTTTCTTTCCTCCATGTTGTGTCACTTCCTTACCTCCTGATTTTAGTAGAATTCAGCTCAAAGAACACTACTGGCTCTACCCGTATAGAGATTTCTAATAGAGAAAAACTCACAGGGCATTCAGTTTCTTAATACTAGGAACTGCTTTGTATTGAAGTGGTTTGGGTTTTGATGAAATATTAGTTATGACTGTTTTCAGACTCCCTATTATAAATACATGGAGATGTTCATACAACACCCCAGAATTAATATTACTGAAATAAAATATAAGCTCCTTGTTAAGAGAGTTGTAAGGCAGGAAATGATCAAAATTATTATATGATCCCTCTTGAACTGAGGATAGATGATAGCAAAACTGCTTCTACGTTAAATATAGGATTTAAAGTCCTTTCTCTGTGGTAGGTCCCTAAAGAGGTAGCTCGAGACAGAATCATAGAATGGTTTGCTTTGGTTTGGTTTGGAAGAAATCTTAATGGTATTCAACAGTATGCATAAATTCAGTTTAACAGCAGTAGTGCATGGTGAAAAGGGAAAGGATGGAGATTTTCAGGCTAGTCCGGCAAGGGGTAAGTAGATGAGAAATGGAATAAAAGGCATAGGCAGAGGCTAGAAAAGGTGAGAATGAGGGGACTTATGGGGCAAGAAGCCTTTTTTTGTTTATTTGTTCTCCTCATACCCAACCCCCTTTCTAATGTAATTTGCAACCCCTTCACTGATCTGATTTTGTAGAGGTGATTCAAACATGTATTTCAGGGTGGTCCTCATTTCACTTCTGCCCCTGATTGCAGCTTGTTCAGGTACCTGATGCTCCCATATTGCTTAGATGTGAGTGGGAGGGAGAGAGGGAGGGAGGAGGGAAGCAAGGAAGGAAGGAAGGAAAGAAAAAAGTAAGGAAGGGAGGAAAGTGAGGGGAAGGACTGAAGGGCAGAGGGAATGGAATGAATGACAGTTATGACAAGAAAAGGGAAAGAGACATATGCAGGAGAGTCTATCAGGGTAGTGGCTGCTGCTCTTGGGAAAGGATTTCTTCTTTCTGTCACCACACTCCAGCAGTTGTTCTCATCTCTCCTACAATGGCAGCTGTACCCAGGTCTTACTTCCTCCACCGTGCAAATGTATTTGCTGTATTTAAATTTAATTCAAGGGAGTAGTATTGTTAAAGTGTGGTCTAGTGTAGTAACTGTACGTGTCTGAAAAATTTGGACAAATGTGATGTGATTCTGAGTTTCAAAACTCTTGCCAAATTGGTAATTAAATAAACAAGCAAGAGAGAAATTCCCTGTTGTGGCCTTCTCATCAAACATTTACAGAGTACGTACAGAAAGAAAGGAGGAATGAAAGGCAGGAATATTTTGTTTCATTGACTTTTTTTCTTCTTTAGCATACAATTCAACATTGAAGAATTGGAAAAATCTTTGCAGTGCCTAAGCATTTGCTGAGGAGAGACTTATTTTTAACAATAAGGAACTACAGTTATAACAACCTAGCATCATTCCTTAGTACATGACATACAGGAAGACCCACTAAAAGGTAATAGCTCCTGGGGAAGGAGGTGGAAGTAAGAAGGAGCAGGGAATCAATGAACAGGCATTTTTGTGGTGACATCCCTATCATATGAGCTGGAAACTGGAAGCTTAAAACAATTTTTGCACCTTGAGTCATCAATAATTTTCAAACATCATCCTAAATAAAAGATGTCAGCCTGATGGATGGTGATGGAATGCAGTCTCCTCTTGGCTGAATTGCTTGTTGGCACCGGTATACAAAAACAAATCTAAGTTTCCCCTGCACATGCACCTCATTTTTTTAAACAGTAAGTATTCTAGCATGAAGCTTTTAAATATTTTATATCTAGAGCGCCTTTTTCATTAAGAATACATTTTCTTTCCTGACATTGAGAAAATAGATCAGGATCATCACTTTAAAAAAAAAAAATTGTTTAAATGCAGATTTTGAATGGCTGCCAGAACTGAATAAAAAAATCCCTGCAGAACAAGCACTATAAAAATCAATAGTGTTCTTTCCAGGGAGGTATATTTCTCTGGTCATATCTCCCTGCATTTCATTGCATTACTTTGTGTGGTTTCAAGCCTTTTTTCTTTCATAAAAGTGATATCTTGTGCCTGGTTGAACTAAAAAGAAATGTTGTACTTTGTGGGCATAAAATAAATAACTTATCGACATAATTGAATAGGATCTTCTTAAAGACCTTTTTAATTTCCCATTTTAAATATTGCAAGGAAGGAATCTAAATTATCTTTAAACTAGTTCTTTAACAAATTATTGGCTTATTCATGTGTGTGTGTGTGTGTATATATATGAATAGAACCACTTGTGCACAACCTCACATTGCCCTGCATTTCCCTGATTCTCCTCTTTCCTTTTACTTTTTTTATTTTTTTGAATAAAAGAGAACTAGTATAAGTGAATTCATTTAAGCTGAGGGTTTTGAGGGAGTGTTTTTTTCTACCTGTGCTTTCTGGAGACATCTCTGCATCCAGCTGGACCTATCCTGCTCTTTGTGACAGTTTTTTAAGATCTTTCAGATGAAGTGGTTTGTGATGACTTGTTAGCTTGTTTCAGATGAAAAGACCTAAGTTTAAGTATTGTAAACTATCTTAACTCATTTTCACTTAAATAGGTTAATAAGCATGTTTTCAGATTCTAAGGAAATTGCATCTAGCAGTAAGACAGTGTAGAGCTAGGGGCTGTATAGATGCATACCACCTCAATTTGATATAACTGTAGCCAAAAGAAAAGATATCAAAAAAGTTCTTAGAGAGTTTATACGCATAGGCATCTGACATTCTTGAACATTGTTGTTTCCAAAACTTTAAATATCATGTCCAATATATGTTCAGATAGCATCATGTTTTTAGGGGGAGGGAAACGACATGCAAATTCTATATGATAAAAAAAAGGTCTCGTTTTGAATTGGTTCAGCAAATCCATAGTTAGAGAAATAGACCAGAAATACTTCTCTCCACACATAGAACATAAAAGCCTCATTACATGCAAGTAAACTTCACAGCAATGACCTCCTAGTCTTCTGGCTGCTACACAGTCTTTGCAGGGAAGACAAAATGTTTTGTGACAGAGGATTTATCAAATCAAATGATTCTGCAGTCCTCTGTAATTGAAAAACAATACTTGAGTAAGCAAAGAAAAATATACACAAGATATAATTTCCATCATAGCATTTTGTTGTCCAAAGGAAAAACTTGCAATTCCAGGGATAAAATATACTAAAGTTCCTCAGCTGCTATTAAGATATTCTGTCACTCAGCTGACATTGTTCTAGTGGGTTTTATAAATTATGTAGTTCTGCCATCTCAGATGCAGACTGAGAGTCTTGTCTATTATGAAGTTTTGCCAAAACACTTTAAAGTGCTGCAAGCACCTTCTTGACAAAGTGACTCGGCTGCTGGACGAGGGACAGGCTGTGGATGTGGTCTTTCTGGACCTCAGTAAATCCTTTGACACAGTTTCTCACAGCATTCTGCTATGGAAACTGTCAGCCTTTGGCCTGGACAGGCGCACACTCCCTTGGATGGAAAACTGGTGGGATGACTGGGCCCAGACAGTGGTGGGAAATGGTGTTAAATCCAGCTGGAGGCCAGTGACAAGTGGGGTTCCCCAGGGCTTAGTGCTGGGTCCAGCCCTGTTCAATGTCTTCATCAATGACCTGGATGAAGGCATCGAGTGCTCCCTTAGCAAGTTCATGGATGACACTAAGCTGGGTGGAAGTGTGGATCTGCTGGAGGGTCGGGAGGCTCTGCAGAGGGATCTGAACAAGCTGGACTGCTGGGTAGAGTCCAACGGCATGAGGTTTAACAAGGCCAAATGCCGGGTGCTGCACTTGGGGCACAACAACCCTAAGCAGAGGTACAAACTAGGAGAAACCTGGCTGGAAAGCTGCCAGGAGGAGAAGGACCTGGGAATGTTGGTTGACAGCCGACTGAACATGAGCCAGAAGTGTGCCCAGGTGGCCAAGAAGGCCAATGGCATCCTGGCTTGTATCAGAAACGGTGTGACCCGCAGGTCCAGGGAGGTTATTCTCCCTCTGTACTCGGCATTGGTGAGACCGCACCTCGAGTACTGTGTTCAGTTCTGGGCCCCTCACCACAAGAAGGATGTTGAATCTCTGGAGCGAGTCCAGAGAAGAGCAACGAAGCTGGTGAAGGGGCTGGAGAACAGGCCTTATGAGGAGCGGCTGAGAGAGCTGGGGTTGTTTAGCCTGGAGAAGAGGAGGCTCAGAGGAGACCTCATTGCTCTCTACAACTGCCTGAAGGGAGGTTGTGGAGAGGAGGGAGCTGGCCTCTTCTCCCAAGTGACAGGAGACAGGACAAGAGGGAGTGTCCTCAAGCTCCACCAGGGGAGATTTAGGCTGGATATTAGGAAAAAAAAAATCACAGAAAGATTCATTTGGCACTGGCACAGGCTGCCCAGGGAGGCAGTTGATCCACCTTCCCTGGAGGTGTTTAAGGCACGGGTGGATGAGGTGCTGAGGGGCATGGTTTAGTGTTTGATAGGAATGGTTGGACTTGATGATCTGGTGGGTCTCTTCCAATCTGGTTATTCTATGATTCTAAGTATATTGTATATCAAAAGAGAACATATTTTGAAGTAAAAGACTGGATTCAAATGTCTCCAAATTATTTTTTTTTAGGTCTTACCAAGTAAATGCGAAAAACTGTCAGGTTATTCTTGAGTACTGCAGATGTAGATTAAAAGTCATATTGTCATTATTAAATGCAAGAAGAGATGGTAGGCTTTACAGTTTTTGTCATTAATCATATTTACACATCTATTTCATCCTTTAGGCACAGTGAAATATTGTTATGCATGGAATCTACCTAGTAAAAGAAAACCATCCTGATTGTGACTGCTATTTAGTCGAATTAGACTGTCAAAGCATGATAGTAATGTCATTAGTTTATTATGTCCTGATTTGAAGTCCTTCCCAAATATATTTCAGTTATTTTGCTTTGTCTGTTCTCTCCCCGCCCCCCACCCCTAGCCCTGATTTATGCTTCCTGGCAGGATTCTTTGTTTTGGGCAGGATAAAATTCATAGTACAATGTGATCGGTGTCCTACTGAAGCTTGGTACAAATGACCTATGTTTATAGCCTGCAGACAAAAACAGAAGAGGAGGGATGCAGAGCTATAAAATGAAAGGGGAGCAAGTCTGATCTTGCAGGGCTTTGCTTTATGACATGAAAGCAAGTTCTGCTGCAGCTTGTACCCTTCCTAATTCAACTGAAATCAATCCACAACCACAGGTTAAAACAGACTGTGGCCTATAACTTACATGGAAGGACAGCTTTCAGCCATTGAATCCTAAAGAATGTGTTTCAGTACATACTATGAAGTACATTAAAGTGCATATGCCTTTCAGGCAGGAGACACACATACCTCACAGACAAGGTAAGTCAAAGGTAGCAATGTAGGTTAAAGATTTCCCCTCTCCTCTGCTGTGCGAATGTGACCTCCGTGTTGGACAGATAACAAAATGGACCAGCGAACAACAAAACCTCAAGTTAGTCTTCATGAAGATCAGTTAAGCAGTCATATTTATTTTGTAGACCCCAGAAGCTGTGGTGGCCCAGCCAAGGCAAAATAACAAAGAGAGGTAATGAATTATACTCATATGTTATACCTTATCTCCAGAAGTACTTATTGCTAGAGCAACAACTTTTCTTTTGCTTGATTGAATTCTTAGGCAAATTTGCCCATTGTGTAAAAAAAAAAAAGATATATAGTATATATTCAAATATAAATTTATCACTTGCATAAGATTTGATTTGCAAACCATAGCAGATTAAAAAATGAGTCAGTCTCAATTAAATGTCAGGGTTATAAATTGCATTTGACTGGAACCAGTTTATACTTATAGAAAAGCTGGGCAGTGTTGGGATAGGGAATATGCACAGAGAAACCTCACTGAAGTTGAAGTGTCTGTGAAAAAATTGGAGATCATATGGAAACTCTATGAAATCTGCAACATAACAGCTGATTTTTCCACTGTTTACTGTCCCTGGTGGCAAGTGCTATCTTTTGCTAATGTTATGGACTATGAGGATAATTTGGTGATGAAAAGTAATGTTTTCTGACTTGCTCAGAATTTCAGATTCTGACTTGAACAAACTAAGGAAATGAACATTCTGGTCTAGGGAAAGCAGTCATCAAAATAAACTGCACAGACCTTTTTATTCTTGTTAAACTTTTCATATTTTCAGAGATACTTAACCATGAACACGCTAGTTATTTACATGTTATTCTCTTGAAAAATAGCTTTCACTAGCCATGATAATGTATGTGGTTGTGAAAGTACCTGCTTACATTTCAAGTGAGAAATTTATTTTATGTGTTAGATGTATTCACGAATGAAATTAGACGTGTCTAAACTTTTAATGAACAAGTTAATTGTCCTTTGATATGCAAAAATGATCCATTACTGAAACTCATCCTTTGAGTACTTTTAAGATCTATATTTCAGCCTTTCACAATACCAGAGCATTCTAAACACTGAGTATGGTTTATAAATAATTTTTCCTTTTACTACTAGAAATTCTTTCTGTTGATTTGGGAAAAAAGATGCAATGCAAGAATGATCTTCCTACCAAATTATGTAAAGAAATAAAATGAACATGGTTTCTTTTTTCAGAGGACAAGGAAATGTAGGCAAAATTCATACTTTCATCTTTTGAAAATATAGATGTAACTGAGTAAAAGCTGCTTTATGTTATGCACAAAACTATGAAGATTACATACAAGGTAAACGTTGACTTGCATTTTTCTTACTGTATATGCAGGCACACAACCTGAATTTTGAACATTAATACTGACAGATGTATTTCAATATTAGTGATGTGTTATTGTGAACCAATACATTTATATCTGTGATATAATTTGAACTTATCTGAATAGTTGCTGTCTTGCAATTACTTGTTCTTTTTCATTAAAGAAAACAAAAAAAGTTGCCTTATGTTCCATGTGCTATTACAGTTATTAGGTCATTGAAACATTTTCATTGAGATGCTTTCTTTTAAATATTAAGACTTACATGTTTCAGCTCTAGGTCTAAAAATAAAAATAAATCAACCCTTTGGTTCATCAGGAGTATTTCTGTGTTTATTTATAATCACAGTGAAATATCAGCCTTTGAAACACCTTTTTTTAGAGTTTGTAGTTGTACTACCAATACCTATACTTTTATCTGTGTGCTTTTCTCTAGAAAATACAAACACACTAACTAAAATGTGAAAGAAAACACATGCGAAAAATCCACTGACTTTTAGAAACAAGAGTACTAGTAACAGAGAAAAAAGAGTGCTCAGGTAGTTGATATTTTGTCTTCTGATGACACAGATGGGAATTTTCAAATACATTATTTCTTTTGAAAGTATGTGTGAACTACATTAAAATGGACATTTGAATAGTTTACCTTACTGACATTTCTATTGCTAGGAAGTAACTAGAGAGCTCAAAAAGTCTAAACAACTAACTCTGAGGAGTTCAGACTTTAGTTAGATGCAATGAAATATCAGAATCTTCTAAAAATCGAAAGCTAGATTATTATATTTGAAAATAAAAATTATGACAGAGCTGTGAATCTGTCAACATCACTTACCATACCATGAGAGTGGAGGTGAACACAAAACACATTTAAATTAAGAAAATAAGGCTAATTAACATCTTTGGCTGAGCTACCTGATTTAGAGCAGCAAATTAAAGTGCTTCAGAGAATAAATTCGTTGAGAGTTGGGATCAAGATAAAATTACTGTCCCTTGAATAACACACTGAAAAGCATTGTGTAGAGGCCATGCTTTACAAGGTTATGTGCTTTCAGAAATACTACAATGGATTAGACGGACCAGTGTTTTGAACCAGTCTTGAAATCCCTATGCTCTAGGTAATTGTTACCTCATCCATAATATTTGGCACTACTATTACAATATATCTAATAATGGCTACTTTGTTCTTCCTCTCTACTCTGTCCGACTGCCAGTTAAACTGTGGGAAACAGTTTTGACCCTTGAAGAAACTCCTTAATGCCTTAATCAAACCAGTAACTTGTTCAGTTCTGAGAACAGTCACCTTTCTGTGTGGATACCATATATCCGTGCCTGCTGATTTTTTATATTTTCTCTTTCACTGAAGTTTTTCAAGTAAAGTGTCTTCTAAGGTCTGCATAGAAAGACATTCTTGCTTTACTAGGCAGCTTCATTGTCTTTCGCAAATGCAAAAGACAAGAAGATTTTTGCACTCTTAAGAAAATGCTGCATATGCTTTCCTGGTAAATGACATGAGCATAAAATAGGGGAGAAAAAACATGGACCAATCATGTTCCTAAGAAGCATCTCCCATGAGAACTTAGAAGAAGTGTCTTTTTAAAAAGTCTAATATGTATAGATCTTGCGATCAATAAAGGAATAAGAGAAAAATCACTATCTATAAATTCAGGCATCCAAAATACATTTTTGCAACATCTGGATCTTGACAGCAGTCTCAGGCACCAAACCAATCTACTTTAAAGAACTGCATCTCAGCAGTGTTCTTCAACTTTTTCTTGAGATGCATGCAACAAAAGCTGACACTTGGAAAACAAAAGTAGGCTTTTGCTTTTGCAGTCCTTTACTCTTCTGCTTTCAGGTACACCACATTTTCTATTAGTGCTTGTTAAGTCTCTGCCCCTCGGTAAGGCTGGAAGGCCGACTGTGGTTACTAACATACTTAATACATTAGTCTGGATAAAGGTTTCCAGTTATTTCACAGGGCAAATTTGATGAGAATCTTGAACAATCTCGCAAGTTTCTCTGACAGCTCCAGTAATAATCCTAATTCTGCCAGCACAGGAGTCCTGAATCTTTGTGTTCTCACTATGTATGTATTTTCAGACATGCTGTTCTGGGAACTGGCATTGTTAAAATTTAGCTGTTGTGATGGCATTTTTCTCCTTTTACCACTGTATTACGTTCTTCACTATGTAAAAGCAAACTCAATGGCCCTGAACAAACACTAAAGCAGTAAAGATTATATTGACTGCTAATCTGTCCTTTCTTTATGTGGGAATCTAACCTGTAGCTTCAAGCTCACTTATATACACTAGAAACACAGTGAATGTTTCTAAAACAAATGGTTTGTTACCTAATTTCTATTCATATGGTTTGTTGTCCCTTACTCTTTTTGGCAATGTTTATGATTCATGACTTTTTTTTAAGGATACCCAGGCTTGTTTGCATGCCAAAAAATTAAAGCCATCACTATATAATTCCTGACTGTGGTTTCACACAGTGGAAAAAAGGATATAATTGTTGTTGTCTTTTGCAGGCTAGAGTTGATGTGTAACAGCAGGTGCCTTTGAAAGAAAAGTTGTTGGCGCTTGTAAAGGCAGACTGTTCAAAGCTTTATCTTCTTTACTTAGGGAAAGACCATTGTTTCTTTTGTTGCCACTCTGTCAAGGGGCGTCTCTGCAGAAGAGCTCAGGCAGATTAAATGGCACAAAATGTTTAAGAAACATGGCTACACTGAAGGGTTCGTGGATGTTACAGGTCATTGGTTATGCTTAAATATACTCATACTTTAAGACTGTCCACATGATTGTCTAAATTTAGCAGTCCTGAAACTGTAAGACAACCTTCAGCTTTAATACTTTTTTTGGTGGTGTTTGGGGTTTTTACTATCGTTTTTCACATGTTTAGATGCAGAGAAAAAATTAAAAACCTATTTTAATGTACAAAGTCTTGTGTAAAAGCCATGCTGAAGCAGATTGAAAAGATGTGGCCTGAAATTGTTAACTGTAGGAATCCGTAATGCCAAATATTTTAAAGCCCTTTTTTTCCAAGCTGAAATTTTGGTAAAGAGGTGGTGTATATCTCTAGTTACAATATACATGATTGCTTAACACTGATAGTTCTTACATTTTGTAAGCAAATTAAAGTCTTGTGCAGTTTCATATAAAAATGCATTATACCCCTACATACACTATAACCCTGGGTCAGTCACACAAATTTCAAGGTACCAAATTCAACATTTTGTGGAAACTTTGATTGTATTTCTGTGTTGTTAAGCATCATTCAAGGTAATTACTACTTTGGCTTGCTAAATCTGAAAATAGCAGTATTCAGTCATCTAAGTTGCATCAATTAGAAGGAAGTCTGTGTGTATGTTTTAAAACACTAACTGTGAATCAATATTGATACTGGTATTTTGTACCAGTATGATGCCATTTTGTTCCAAGTAAATAATTTGATTTCTTCACAACTTTTCCAACACACTAAAATTCCAAAAGTGAATATAAACCATAGTCAAATGAAAACCATCAAATTGGTACAAGTAAATACTTCAATCTGAAAATGAAAATGAAAATAATTAAATGTTGTATTGCTAGGACATTTTATATTTTTTCATTGCTTTTTTTCTTTAGTTTTAGCACTTTTGAGCAAAATACTGTCTTCTAACAACACTAACTTGTCAATGGAACAGAAGAATTTTTCTGTTTATAGGTTTTAGCTTGTAATTGAAGTTATCAAAGTAATTTCAGTCCTAGGCTTTTCAGGTAAGGTGTCTTCATTTTTATCCTTTTCTGTGTACCTTCTTCACACCCTACTTTTCTCATTTCTCTCCATTTGAAAATGTTGAAATAGTACACCAGAGAACATTTGAGAAGCAAAATGTCCAGTCAAATCATGGCAGAGGACTGTCTTGTTATGCTGGAAGGAGAATGCTGCACCTAGTCCACTGTGATTGTAAAAAAACTTTATTCCTCTTTCACTGCTGCTGAGCTGCCTGTAACAAAATGAAATACAACCTCATCTTTTCCATAATTAGGTAGAAATTCAATGGTTCAGGGAGAGGGTGAAATATTTATTGGAAATGAAGCTGTCAGAAATGGTTGACATCTCTATTTCAGCAACAGTTAAGTGACCTTGGAGACCTCTTCAGGAAGAAGATTACTTTGCTCAATAAAAGAGAAACAATATTAATTTAAATGGATCTCCCCTGTAGACATATACCCCCCATTTGAATACTATAATGAGGGATAATTACAAGAAATATTAAATTTGTATTTGATATGTTTGGCTGTCTCCAAGCCACACCAGTAAGCTCTTCATAGTTCCATTCAGTATTTTAGTTGTCAGTAGAGGTTCAAAGAGAAGTGCAGTTTTGCTGTACACTGTAGCTAACATCAGAGAGTATGTTCATACTTATGTAGAACGGTATCATACAAAAAAGTGACATACCACGACTGTACATTGCCTTATCACTGCACAACATCAAGTTTTGGAAGGCACTGCATTTTCTTGCTTCTATGTTATACCTGTCTTAATAGGATGCTAAATTACGAGAAGTGAATCATCCAAAGCAGGTTGCCTGGAATATCCTAGGGCACAAAACAATAGTACGTGGGTGTTCAGATATCTTTTTTCTGCTAGAGCTAGCAGGACATTTAAGAGACTTTTCAGCATAAGTGTTCTGTTAGAATTTTCTAAAGCTAACTTTTTTTCCTGAAAAACTCATTGCTAGCTGGAATGCTGTGTTTCCTTGTGTAACAGCTGCTCACATGTTGTGGCACTTTCCATAATCAAAATGAGGCAACAGACAACCATAACTTTAAAATATTGAAAAAAATTCATTAAAATTCATAGAAAGCTGTTTCCTATGTCAGAGTGAAAAAGAACAACAGTAAGTGCGGAGAACCTATCATTGGGACAACAAAAGCATAGTGGTATATATGAGATTATCTAAACTGGCTCAGACCACCCTAACATTTTTACTTTGATTTCATTTTCACTATTATTTGTTATATACCAGATAATGTCTTATAATCAAACAGACCTGTTTCTGTGCTTGGTTGTATTCCTGAAGTCAGGAAATGTGAAAAAAGAAATAAGAACTGATTCTGACCTGGTATTAATACAATTGTACTGCTCACATGTGAATTCAACTTGAAGTGCTTAACACAGAAGCAGCACTCCTGCCACACACATCACTGCACAGCAGCTTGTCCTGATGATGATCAAGACAAATAAACACTGGGTGGAGGGAGTGGTGGTGGAATTAAGTAGTATTGCACCAGTAGCCAAGATAAGTGAAAACATAGTCAAATGTTTCATATAATTTAGGATGATTTTAGGTGGCAACAGCAGAAAGCCTTATCAAATTACTCAAATGAGGGGTTGAGATGTCCAATCTGTTTCTGAGCTCAGTCACAGCTTTGGTTATGTGCCTTCTCTTTGGTCACTCAGCAGCCTGTGGTGGGGTAGTCATCACACAGTGGATTTGAGTAGCGAATACCTGAAGAAAGTCCTGGCCTGCAGCGAGGATAGGGCTCTGTGCTGTAGAGCTAGAAACATTCATATTCCCCAGTTATCTCCTAAATTAAGTCTAATTTTAACCCTGAGGACCTTAATTATGTGCCTATTGAGACTGCTTCAATTCAAAAATACCTTAGTGAGAACTACAATTTCCTGTGTAGCCAATTCATGAAACCCAAGGCTTTTTTTGTGAATAGAGCTAAACTGTGATACACTTGAGTTAAAAGACTTCTCCATATAACAGAAACCTTTGTTTATCACTGCTGCTACTTGAAAATTGGAGACATCACCTGTTATATTGGTTTTCCTTCCAGATCTGACTTTCAAAACATTTTCTTCATAGTATGTGAGCTGGTATGAAACTCTACGAGTAAACATTCTCGTGCTTTCTGACTCATGACAGAGGCAGGGCACCAAAAAAGCATATATCAGAACACCAACAAGGTATATATAAGACCAGCAAGAGATAATGGAGAAGGAGGAAATCTGAAGACAAAGTACTCTACACTGCATTGCCTAGAGTAAATATGTTCTCTCTGAACAATTTTTTGTCACCTTTAAGGCCGTGGTAAGTAAGTGTACCAAAACATAAAAAACAAATATAAAAATACAATTTTATATAAACCAAAGATATTTATATGCAGAAAGTACTGTGGAGACAGATAGACAGAGATAAAATATAGGACACTTGCCTATTGCTCCTCCTCTCAAAAATCAGGACACTGTTAAGCCTGTGTACTATTCAAAAGACATTATCTGTTGGGTTTAGTACTGCACTAGTAATTTACTTTTTATATAAACATCACATATTTAGATGTCCTGTCATTTTAGAGGTTGCTGATTTAGTCATGCTTATCATCGCATACACTGAGTACAACCTGAGCTTTTACTCAGTTTAAAACATCCTCTTCACCTAACTAACCTAACTGTTAAGACTACTCTTTTATTCTTAATTTCATTAAGACTTTGTAATACATATTCTCTGAATAGCATATTAACTCTTTAGAATATTACTTCTCTGTTGGAAGGCAATGAGCTATTTTGTGACAAATCAGCATTTTTTGCCTTCTAGAGCAATTCTTAAAATTCTATACAGCCCTTTTCTGACACTGAACCTTACATTTCTATTAAAATGCAATCTGATCACCCTTTATTCAGCCCTATAAATGGGATTCGCACACACAGCTTATTAACAACATGTTAGCTCAGACCCGAGGAGCTAGCTGTTGATCAGTTTGGACAGATGCAAAATTTAGAATAACCAGCTTGTAAAATAGCCATTGCAAGATACCACTATGATGACATTGCTGTCAGTTTTAGTAATTTTTCTGAAAATACTATTTTTTCTTAATAATCAGAAAGAAATCCATAAGAAATCTAGGAAAACCAAGCTGAAACACAGGCCATGCCAAAATGCCATATTTTGTCATGGAAAGAAGCAGCTGCATTTTTTCATAGTCAATTCAATATTTTAGTTCAAGTTTAAATTGATTATTTGGAAAATGAAATAAAAACATTTTTTAATTTAATTTCAAGGCAGCTGGCTGCTTAACAGGAAAGTTGAGTAGCATACTAGTAATGCTTAAGAGGTTCTCCAGAATCTTGAAAACATCCAAAAGTGTGAGGATTATAAAATTTTACAAGTTTTATGTAATTATGTGTGACATTTAATAGAAATCCTCCAAAGTGGCTAGCTGAAGTTATCTGAGCTCAAGTGACATTAACTGTTAAGAGTACACTTCAAAAGGAGCCTCTTCTTGTTTTTCACATATGGTATTACAATAGTAATTTTGATAAAGACAATCAAACTGTAACTAAAATGAGCTGTGAAATAGAAGCTTTATTTCAATTAGTTATTTGGAAGTTTGGGGTTTTTCTACTTTTTTTTAATCGTTGTTTTTCTATGCTGAAAGCTTAGTCTTTGATGTAGGTATCCAGCATCTTGATGCCATTCCCTTAATGTCTTCCTTTCCAAGCCTTTGCTACCATAAAACATGTTGTTCTGATAACATTCTTTAAAAAATTGAGTTATTTTCCTCATTCTACATTAGTTTGGTGTCTGAATGACAACGGACCAGAATGAGAGTTTACAGAGAAGGGTTTTCATTCAGTATGATTACATAACAGAATCAGAATGTTATTGATAATGGATTTTTTTCAGCCAAAATCCCACTAAGTGTTTTAAAACAGAGCTGTATTTATCATAAAAAGAATTCATTGAGCCTTAGAGAGAGCCTGTCATTTAATGACACAAAGATGCTCCATAAACTTAAATAAAATGCAGAAAGCATAAATAGTAGAAAAATTTTTACTGATATTATTGTTTAACCTTTTGAAGAACAGATTGTGTACAAGAAAACATTAGCCCATGTGGAATACATTTAGGAAGAGTCTGCATAACCTTCTGTTCTGTTAAAGTAGAGTAAGCTGGACTATTGAAAGCATCCTTATCCCCTTTCATCTGATACTCCCATAGTAAATTCTAAACCTAGAGTGTAAATTGTTTGTTACAGCCCTAGATCCTTCTTGAATTTTAACAGTAAAAAAACCAAAAGAGGTCTGAAGGTTCACTGAATGGTTTACTGAAGAAAATCAGAGTAGATTTTATGAAATAATGTCTAGGCACAGAATATGAAAAATAACTATTGCTAAATGCTTTGATGTGAATGATTAAAGGAAGGAATTTGGGGTAATTATATATCTGAACCAGTGAAGAGTAGAATTGTGTAATTAAAATAGCTCTTATGCACATAATCACTTTTTTTTCTTAGGCTTATTAATGGTAATGCTAGTGACAGTGGTAAGACAATTTGTGCTTGTGTGGGCAGTTATGCTTTATGCATATGTCTTATTTGAGGATCTGTAAGTCTACACACCATGTGTGATGGGACTACAAGGTAAGATCATCATCAGAATCCTCCTGTTTCATAGTATCTATTTTCTTTTTCACCTTATTCTTCCATAAACTTCTATGTGATTCTGTTATTCTGACTACTTTGTCTATATACCATGAGAATCTGTTGCAAAGTAGAGTTGAGATTGCTAGTTCTTAAAGTTCTTGTGCCATAATTTTCTCTAATAGCAACCACACCTAAAAACATTTTTAACACGCTTAGGTGTGTTTGGGATTTCTAATAGAAGTGAGTTACCTTCATTTTCCTCAGAACGTCTAGAGGTTACATAGAAAAAATATTAATTTCTGATTCAGCATTTTCTTATCCCCCCAGTCCCTTCTCACAGTGAAGCATATGGAGATTGTGGCTGTTTTCTTATTTTGAAAAATTATTATTCCAGTCTTTCAGGTGTGGAGCCATAAGTAAGGGCAAATATCGGTTAATGCATTGGCCTCCATTAATACTGTCAGCAAGCATGAAGCATCTTTTTCCAAATTCCTTCTCAGGACTTTGAAGGCAGTAAAACAGTGCTTCAGAAAGAGTTCATCTGGGTTTTTTTAATGCCCTGCACTAACTAAAGAACAAAGTCTTAAGAGATTAATTAGTTCCTCATGTACACTAGAGCACTGCAGTTCACAAGTACCTCACTTGAAGCCTTATAACTTTCATTTAAGGTACTGCAAATTATTCAACTATAACAGCAGCTGTTTAGTAAATACTAAGTCATTCGACTTAAATTCTTCCTGAAATACATTGGCACAAGTCCCAGTTATTTTATTTAGAATGTGCATATGTTGCAGAGTAGGTCAGCCTTCTAGCTAACATCCTAGACATCATCCAGCTCTCCAGCTATGGCAAATATTTGGGTTGGTGGGTATTTTTCCAGAAGTCAAACATTTTAAGTAAATTTCTTCCATTTGGAGTCTGTTTCTTCTTCAAAATAGTACTTACAAAGATAAAACCTAAAACAAGTTTCAGACTTCACAGTCACATTTACCTACTCAGTGTGGGTGTTTGAGTAGACTTAAGGCTGAAAGAAGACACTGAATAAAGAAAACAATAGTGACATTTTAATGCCATTTGTTATGCAGTGCAATATAGCTAACTCCAATTGGAAAATGCAACTCTTTTCATATTTCATTGAGTGAACTGTACAACTGAAAGCTTTATAAATGTCAAAATTTAAACTTTGAAATTACAAGGCAGCCTGATGTCTGCATACTACGACTCCGTGTGTGTGGTGGGGTGGAGCTGTGGGTGATATTTGTGGGAAGAGGGATTTGAAAAGAGAAAGGTCTGATTCTGTAAGGATGAACACTTTCAGATTTAAAATATGCTTCCCTCCCTCCTCCAGCAATACTGAAATAACTTGTATTTTCTGCCTCAAATATTCATTCTTTGGAATGAATGAATGAACTGATTTAATATATCCCATCACAGCACCATTTTTTCTACATTGACCCAGAATCTTTCAGGCTTTATTTGCAAGAGAAGGTATCTACTCTGATGATTATTAGTGTAGCTCTTCTCTGCTTCTGTTCCAGGTTGTGTTCACAGTATTCTCTGAGCCCTGACTGCAGCTGACAACACTCAATCAGACTATCTCTGTAAAGAGAAAAAAGGAGCATGCTGGAAATAACTAATTCAACCTCACAGATGATAGCAGTGCCTGACAAGACTTCACAGCAGTGGCATGTAGGCTTCCTAACAGTGAGCTCAGGTTTAACATTCAGCAGAAATATACCTGACATTCAATACATCTTCTTTGAAATCATGGGCCTGTCTTATATGCAGCATTCCAGTTGATATATTAGGATTGCCTGCTCCAATGACATTAATACTTCCATATTTCTTTATGAAATACCTTGCCTGAAAAATCCTAGGATTGCTTCTGACATTTTCATGGCTACTTCACTGAGATGGTTCATAGTAATCTTATAATTGACTAATACACCAAGATCTTACTCTTCCTCTGACATTTCCAACTAATGACTTCCCATGTGAAAGAGGAAATTCTTGTTATTAATCCCCAAATACATGACCTTGCACTTTGTTATGAAAACTTACGTCATTTCCTTGTTCCAGCCCTCAAGAACTTCTTTATTTTCAGATAAAAATTCTGATCTTTTCCCTGACTGTCAGTATCTCTACTTTACATATTCAACAGAATTAGCAGGCAGAATTTAGTACCTGGGTCTTTAATGAGAATGTTCAAATCAGAGCCTAAGACCATCCCTTCAGAAACTTCATTTGTAACTGCCTTTGAGCCTGATATGCCATTTATTAATGTGAGCTATTGTTTTCTCTCATTTAGTTTGTTCCTTTGTTAAATAGTTTTTCCTAGTCTAGAAAAGCCTTATCAAAGAAATGTCCTTGATTTTCTTCAAAGAAACATAACACATAAATGTCACAACCTACATGTGCTAAAACCATGTTTGCTTTTTGTTCCACCTGCCATTTAATGATTCTTTCAACATTTGTTTTATAGTTCTGGACACTCAATAAAGAAACCCGTAAAATCAAAGATTATTTCTCTATCCTTTCTAAAACATTTTATTCTCAGCATGTAAAACATCATCCACAATGTGAACTGTTCTCTAAAAATCCTTACTAGTCAGTTTTGCACAGCTGGGTGTTGAAAACCAGAGGCATTCAAATTGTCCTGCAGATTGCTTGAAACAAAGAATACTTTTGTGCTGAAGTCTAATGGACTCAGTGCAGGTATCTTGTCTCAAAGTAAACACACACCCACTTTGCTCAGGATGTTGTGAGCATGTGGAGGTGGGCTAAGCAAACTACTTTGCTCCCAGTCCCAGAGGGTATAACTGAATAGCTCCCTTTGCTTAGGATGTTTAGGAATCCCCAGATGGAAAAGTACTCTTTTTTTTTTTTTACTTGCCACATGAAGACCTATTAAAATTTAAAAAAAACTTTCATAGACTTGGATTTTTTGGTAAAAACATTCAATATACATACAGTTCTTATGTATGCCCAAAGGACACATCTTTATGACAATAAGATTCTTGACCACTTACATCTTTACCTTACAGTCAAAGGAAAGGGAAACTAGCCTTAGACTTATCCCATAGAGGTCAATTTAATTGGTTACCATATGATATTGCTCTACCCAAGATAAAGTGGAACTTGGTTGTAGTGCAGTTCATTAGGAATCGTGATATTCATGTGAAGTGAACCTGAAACCTAGGTGAAATGTCCAGGTTGTGAATTCTAGTTTGGAGCTCCATGTCACTAAAATTACATCAGCTGATAGTGTGCAACACGTTAAGCTATACTATACAGAAAACTTACTATACTGCTTATTAGAAATATTTGCATGCTGTATATCCTCTGCTGGAAAAAACAATATTCTATATTATTTTGCAAGCTATTTTTTTGTCATAAACAATAAAATCAGTTTACAATAAAATTTTGAAGAGACATTACTTGTAAAGTGTAATTAGACAAAAACAACTACTAAAAACTTTCCATTTGATCAAGCTGTGACACCAGATTGGGTGGAAAATAATCCCAGGAAAACAAAAAACTATACCTCTTCAGAAACTGGATACCTATATAATATACTTCTTTAGACATTACATCAGTTCCAGCTGAGGTGGAATTTCTGAACAGAAAAAAGAAAGTCTTGAGTTATCTCTAATTATGATTTGGTATGTAAGTCATTTAAACACCTAAGTCACTCTTGTGGTTAAATATGATTGGTTTTGTAGATAATACATTCTTTCCCTAATCATTGCAGTGATATTTCTTAAACACGAGTTTTTAACATAAGAAATGTGTGGAAATGTATACATTTCTTTACTATTTTAGTTTAAGATTTTAAGAAAGGATAAATCTCTAACTATGTTCATGCAGTGAAAAAAGGTGTTTGCTTTACATAGAAGTATAACCTGAACAGGCTTTCTACTGAGTGCCTTTGAAATATTTTGTTCTTTATTACTTTTGCCTATGAAGTTTTTGTTAAACAGCTCAGGAATGTAAATGTATAATCTCACCCACTCCCCCTGCTTACCCCAAGGCATCTACAATTTATTTTCAGGCAGGCATTAGGATTATGGAGAAAGACTAAGAAAATTAATTAAGAATTGGATATACACCAAGGGTTGTAATTTACAGTCCATCAGGTTCAAAATATTTTTCTTAGTTCATAACATGTTCCACATGTGTGTTAAAACTCAAGAAAATTAGTCTCAGTCCTGTATATTATATTTCACTTTTTCATTAAAAGTTACTTAAATGCTTTCATTATGTGGAACGTTTATTTAAATATTAAAGGAAATTATGTTGAAAATGTTAATGATCTATTTGACACCAAAAGGGGAAAGAGGCAGTAATAATTTTAATTAAAAATTCAATCCTAACAGGGTTTGCCCTCGTCAACTTAGAAATATTGCACAGACACTTTATTAAATTACAAAGTATCTGCTTAAAAGCTAGTCACTATATTGTGTGCTAAATCATCTTTCTTCACGTTTGATCCAGTTTCTATGAAAGTCAGTGGCAGAACTCCGACTCTAGACAGTAACAGATCAAGTTTATGACTTCACAGTAGTTTCCTCAATAGGACTAAATGATGTGGCTGGGCTCATTTTAGATGTGTCTCAAAGAATCTACAAGATAAAAAGAGGAACATGATATACATAGATATATCTGTTGTCCTCTGTGCTGAACTGTGGCCATCCCTACCGAAGTATGTACAGGATACAACTGGTCTTTTCTCCTCTCCAGAGCAGACAGATGGACACAGAAAGCGGTGCAGCTAAAAGTGTTTGCCTTATTTTCCATTTATGCTTGTTTTGCCTGTCTTGCTTTAGAAGAAGGATAATACTTACTAGAAGAATCCATCAGCAGCGTATTAATTTGGACCTAGCAGAGGAGATGAAAATGAACTGAAGAAGTTGTGAGTACGTTTGGAGGCAGCTGAGATTTCAGGGTCAGAATACAATGAATGTTTGAGGCAGGAAGGGATTCCTATTCCTGCTTACATTTATGTGTGGTAAAAACATTTGGGCTCAGCATGAATCTCACATGGCTAAGACTTAAAAAAGCTGGTTCTCTCCCTATTACTGCCACTGACCTTGGAGTATGGCCTCATGTAAGAAGTTACACCACTGAGTGTTTTTTTCCCCTCTTCTTGTTTTTGTAGCCTTTATCAATCTTCTCATTTGAACTATAAGGCTCAGGAGAAGGAATGTCTCATGGTAGATGTAGTTACACTGCACTATGAAATTCTCTTATTAGCTAGGACCTATATATGGAGCTGGAATATTGATAATTAATTATAAGCAACCCTTGTTCATGAACTGTGCCTGATTCCTGACTCGTTAGAACTAAAATCTATCTTAACTTTAACCTGATGCTGAGATACAAGTAAACAGGCCATATGAACCTACTTATAGTCCTACCAGCTATTTGACTAGTTCATATTATTATCTGATTTAATCTTTCCAGAACTAAATGACCTCATGCACATCAGCAAAGGAAACAGATTGACATCGGCAAAAACTAGGGCAGTATTATCTGTATTCTACCTGGTAAAATATCGTCCGAGGAATTCTCAGTTCCTGTAGCAGTTTGTAATGCAGTATAAATCAAATAAAATTGTCACAGGACATGGAAGTGATTCTCATTTTTATACTTTGAAAGAATGAGCCATTCCTTCTATGTCCAGTCAGCCTAAATACATGGCTGTACTGCTTCTTTTTGTCTAAACTTCTATTAGAAGTAAATCTAACAACTAGGAAACAGTGGAACTGAGAGAATTTGGATGACTGTATCAGGCTACTTGCCTCATTTTCCAGGTCTTGACTTCAGGCAAACTAATTTAATTTTTTGCCAATTAAAATAGTTTGAATAAGGAGAAATCTCTTCCTCCCATCCCCAACCCCTGGCTGCCATGCAGCATTTTGCCCTTTCTGAGTTCAGCTTTCCCTAAGGCTCCCAACCGCGGCTGAGGGGCTCAGCTGTGCCCTGTGCTGGGGCTGCTGGAGCTGCCAGGACTCAGCTGACACTCTCGCTGCACCACGTCAGGGCAGAGTCAGATTCAGAATAAAAGGGAAAACTAAACTTGCCTGGAAATGTACTTTGAATAAGGACATCAAATTCCAGATGATTATATTTAATAACAAGACATACTTGTGATTTTGGACATGTGTTGTGTCTTTTTGAGTGTCTTTTGCTGGGGGTTACTAATTAAACCATGTCCTTCCGCCTTTGCCTTTGCCTTTGCCTTTGCCTTTGCCTTTGCCTTTGCCTTTGCCTTTGCCTTTGCCTTTGCCTATTTCCTTTCTCTTTCCCTTTCCCTTTTGTTTTGGACTGTTTTTCATTTGATCTTTCTGTGTAGAAGTTATTAACATTGGGAAAGTCTTTTCATCTCAGCCCAGCGAAAGGGCAACATGAAAAAGTATGTTTTTTGTTCTTTGATCGGAGCCTGTGCCATCAGGGACTGTGACATTTGGGAGATAACCCTGTCTTTACTTCTTGATCTCCATCTGAAGGGACAAAGTAAAAGTCTGTGTTTTTATGCAAGCTGAGCTTGTGCAGCCAGGGAATATCCCATTGGAGAGCTGCCTACATGCCTCATTGGTACTGCAGTAGCATTGTTGAAGACCCTGTTACTATCTTGAACAAATGTGTGCATTTTGTTTCAGTTATTAAACTTGTTCTATCCTGTCAGAAAGAATTCTGTGATGGCTGGTTTTGTTCTCCTCAGAAGTGTAACGTACAACCAAAGCATAAAACACACACCTAAAATAAAAATTAAACGCACACACATCCCCAAATACAAACATAGAGTCTGATTCCCCACTGTGCCATAATTTTGAGCAATAATTTACACTGGAGCACTCTGGGTTTAATTTCCAGGATCTAAAAGCAACTGGGTCTCTAAGCAAGCATGTGTGGTTTTCCTATGCCTGAGAATTTTTGAAAATAGCCAGAGTACATTTATTCTGTAGTACTTTTCTCTAGTGCAGGTGCTATGCGTAACACAAGTCAGAGATCATGAAGGCTTGTGTTACTTTATCGCTTTACAGCTTAATTTTTGTAAATATAGACTGGGGAAATGATTAATGATACTCATCATTCTTTTTCTTTAAAATTTTGTTAAACTGCATTTTGAACAAGGTTCCTAAGTTTACTAAAAGTTCTGACCTTACTAACATTCAGACCAGGAGGAAAAGCAGGCAAAGTGGTTTAGATAAAATAGGAAAAATGTCCTCCAGAAGTTAATAAAAATATGAATTTATATCCTAGTATCCAAACAGATATCCTAGTATTTAAATTATTTATTTGCTAACTGAAACAAATGAACAAAACCAAAATCTTAAGAAACTATGCTTACTTCTGTAGGATTTATTTGCATAAAAAGGATATCAGGTAAGAAAAAAAAATATTTCTGACTTTTCTTCCTCGTGGAAACATCACTGGAATTCTTAGCATTTAGAGATTTAGGGATCTTTCTGCCAGTACTTATTAGAGCTACTCAGACACTTGATAAATGTTCAAGAACAAACCCAGAAATAGTAAAAAAGTAAGTGTTCTACACTACAATCATTTTGTTATGTTTTTTGTTCAGGCTTTTCTTAGCCCCTATTTCGGCACTTCAAAATGCATTTTCATATGAACTGGGGTGAAAAGGCTGGATTTGGAAAAATCGGTTAAGAAAAATGTTCAGAAAAACATTTGCTGAAGGCATGGAGGATTTTCAACTGTATCATGTTTAAACCTTATTTATTTACATAGCATTGTATATTAGTGCATCTAACTTATTTATAGAAAAAAAGTTAAAATATAAGTAATATAAACTGTAGGATTAACACAACAGATTTGGCAATAATCAAGTAAAAAATCATAATTATTCATTTGGAGTCTTCCCCACAAAAGAGTTCATCAAGATGATGGTGACCCAAGAAACACTTACATGTAATAAACTGCATTGTTCAATTGTTCCTTCAAGACTATTTCAAGTTGTATCAGCACACAAGCAGCACTTGAGGATGAAAATGCCTTGGTCTGTGGGAGACACCTTTTCTGACATTACTGAAGCAACAGTAGAAAATTAATATCTCAGCAATAACTAAGTCATCAGTCAGCAATGTGTTATTCTCAGTGAAGAAAGAGGAAGGGACTATAGGGCACGTATCATATTGATTTCACTTTCTTGTTATGATTCACTTCAGCCTCTGTACTGAAACCAACATTCATGAAATCCACAGATATTGAAACTGATTATTTTTTTTATACTGAATTGTAACTACACCATCCGAGACCGATACTATAATTACAACAGTTCAACTCCATCAAGAAAACCCTTTAACTTTAGCTACACAACAGGGTTAAACTGAGTTAACTTAACCAATGTTCAAGAAGGGAAATAGAGAAATCTGAAAGGAAATGTTACTGTCACAGGACCATTTAGGAGATGTTAAAGTTTATTCTGCTGTCAATAAGTCAGTAACGATTTTTATGTTTAGGATTACCCAACAAGTAAATCTATTATTCAGGAACAATCAGTAAATTAGATCTTTTAAGCCTTTTTTTTTTTTTTTGTTGCTGTTGTATGGGCTCAAGAGTATTGTAGTCATTCTAGTTATGAATGGTTGTTAAAAGCCACTGGACAATGAGAAGGAAAGGTATATATGCACAGTCCTTTTCATGCTGATAAACAGTCTAGTTCTTTCCAATACAGATGAATGTGAGCCAGCTCAAAATCCAAAGCCACAAGCCATTGTTAGAAAGATGCAGCCTGGTTAGGCAGGCTGTTTCTCTCCACACACCTTGTCCTTATAGAGCCTTTAGAAACCTATCTCACTGTCTTTTCTGGGTGCAGGACATAGGGGATGATTAGAGAAGGGTAAGGTAGATCAGAATATTCCAACCCTTCTTTGCTCTTTAGCATCTTTCTTAAGACTGTGTTTCTTAAGGGACTATCCAAGAGAGGGAAAATCACTCTCTACTATTTCCATGCTTCCCATGTGCTTGGAACAACCTGAAGGAAATTGTTCCACACTTATGACTCTAGGAGAGTCAAGACAGCTGTTTGATGCCTTCAGACAGACTGTGACAGCAAATCTAGCCCATATTGGACTGTTTTGGAGATTTTAATGTATGTGGGCTTTGAAAAAAATGCTACCAACAGGGTCCAATACCCATAAAGATTAAACTTCTTCACTTTTAGGGACAGCTCCATTTTCATCATTTGGGAACAATCTTAAGATTTGTAGTTGCCTTAGTTTATGCATGGTATCAATTCTGTCATGTCATATTAAATAGATGTGAACTAGGAATGTAATGTTTATTTTCTTCCTAGGCAATTGCAGTCTTAAGCAGCAGAAGTAGATTCCTCACCTCTGATGGCTCCTAGCAGTCACACAGACTGCACAGAGCTATTATGTTTTGCTGTTATTTACAGCTAAAATGTCAAACCCGTCCATATATGAGAAGTTATCTATATATTGAACTCATGCCACCAGTAAAAAGAGCACACACAAAGGCAGTTGAAAGCTGTGTTCAATTCCCCTTCCCCAGGCAGTGCTTCTGTCCTGCTCAAAGGATAGAAAAAGATAAATAGTTACCATCTCTGTACTTGATCTTAAATTGTTTGAGGTGCCACAGTAAGAAAAAAAACCAACTGTTCTGTCAAAAAATTTAACACCTAAAAGGGTATTTCAAGTTTTCCTCAGTTCTGTTAACCCTTGTGAAATTTCAGGCATCTTGATATTACTTAATGTAATTTAAAATAATACATTTCTATAATTAAATGCCATATTTTCATGCCATCAGATTCTCTTATTATACCTTTATCACTAGAAACAACAATTCACTCCCATAAAAATGCAGCTGAAATGTTTGCCACGCCATGCCATTTTAATGTCCTTTTTTTAGAAAAATGATTGTGTTTATGGCCAATAGACATATTGAATTTATTTCCATCTAGGTATGCCAATTCTGTAATCAGATGACCCTTTCAAACAACATTTCTTACTTCTTGTCAGTCTAATTGGGTAATTAGGATAGATTATTTTTTAGTTTTAATCAATTTTGTGCTCATCTGTATCAAAATGTTTATTTCTCTCACAAGTTTTCCTCCATAAAGATATATGTTACTTCTTTGACCTTTAATGTTGTTCAGGATTTTATTTTGTCTTCTATGCATTTATTTCTGAAATTTATTTTGCTTGGTGCCCTTGTCATATTTTTATTTTTCTTTATTCCCTTTGGGTCCCCTTTACATGTGTGTGTTTTAGTGGTTTGGAAAAAAGCTCATCAGTAACATTCCAATACTACAATTCCTCTAACTGTGAGATCTTAGGAGGTTAAAGAGGGGAAGTAGAAATATATCTTAAAAAAAAATCAGACCTCTTTTTTGCCATGCTGCCATTAACAGACCTCCTGTTTCTGCATTCCTGTTGACAGGAGATCAGGAATCAAATGCAGAGATCAATATGATCAGCGAATGTTCAGTTTATTACAGAGCACCAGAAGCTTTTATAAAAAAGGCAATAGTACACGCGACTGGTATGTAAATCTTTTCTTTAGCATTGGTTAATATCATGTGTCCATGCGAATATACTGATTGTCTGATTGGTTAGTATCCTCAGCAAGAATAATTGCTAGCTGAACAACTTTGCACGTATGCCACATATAAACAGGCCCAAAATTTCTCTTTGCAACATCAGGGAGTTGCTCGTTCTTGTATTCCTCTTATTTCTCACGGTTATTGCTCCTCAGTCGTCTTTGGTTTGTTACTTTTTAGTCTATCGACTCGTAGGCCAGATTGTTCAAATGGCCATTTTCCATGAGAAAGTCCTTCAATATTCCAACACATTCCCACTCATTTTGTTAAATTCTTTTTTTTTTTGCACCTTGCTGTGTAGGTTCTTTCAGTTGCTTCCCATAACTCACTTAGATATTCTCATTAATTCTGAACTTTCCTTCCATTATATTAAATTCTAAAAATACCATTATGTAATTTCACTGCCTTGGATAAAAATATTAAGTGATTTAAAATGATCATGTGTTAAGGGCAAAGGATGATAAACTGCTGTGCCAGATAGATTTAGTGCCTTAGCAAAACATTTGACAGTAGATGATGTGTTTGTACATATATAATGATTTTCCTAATACCTTCTGTATAGAAGTTTGGGAGACTAGGTAGGAACATTTATACACGTGTGTATATACAGGAAGAGGTATATTGGTCACATTTGTCATAATGATCACAATGCATTTTCATATTTGAGCAAATGAGTTTACCTTTCAGTGTAAAGATACAGCAAAGCAGGTTTCATCTGATGAAAATTAAGTTTCTTTTGTGTAATTAAGTTCCCCTGCCCTCTTTTTCTAAAC
The DNA here is from genome assembly GCA_033459285.1 of Clamator glandarius. NCBI lineage: Eukaryota > Metazoa > Chordata > Aves > Cuculiformes > Cuculidae > Clamator > Clamator glandarius. Next base: position 1,428,424 of record JAUNZM010000195.1, read on the forward strand.
AAATAATAAACAGAAAAAAAACCCCACCACCAAAATGTCCCACAACTCCAAACCCAAGAACTGTGAGGCACAGTAAGCAATGCTCTCCAGGCTTTTTTTTCATTCCTGGGTCCATGGTATATCAGTCTTCTTATCCACTGTTCCACAGTGAAGGTACCAGTGCCCTGCAACCTGAGAGAGGAACATACCAGCAGTTTGTCTTGGCCAGCACAGTGCCTTCCCTTCTGTCATGAAATGCTGCGTAGCAGCAGTAAATCATTGGGGTGTGTACATTTGCTGCACGGAATGCAATCTCCCCCTTGATGTTAGCTACAACATAAAATACACTGGCTGTCTACATCAGGTAAGGACCATGTATGGCTGTGTGGATGAAAGTGCTGTGATAGAGACGAAACTGTGCAGGAACAAGAAGCTGTCGCTTTTCCTGGGATAGAAATTACCCTGCACTAAAGCGAACTAGTTTCTTTCAGATTCAGGAAGATTTATTCCAGCTTAAGTAATGTTATTACACTACCAAAAGTATTTTTTACTGCTTATGCAAACTATTTCATTCCCTAACAGACCCCATTTATGCACTGAAGGCCTTGCAACACGTTTTTCCATCATTATTTTAAGGTGTGATTAACTCCTTCTTAAAGAATAGAGCTAAATTCTTGATTTGTAAAAGCACTAGACATTGAACTCTTATATTTATCCTTGGGCTTACTAAAGATGGAAGGGAGGTTTAGAACATCTCTATCCTACCCATAACTCAAATCTGATCTGTAGGGATTGTCTTTCTTTCTGAGTGAGAAATAATTCACTTTGCAGAATTGAGCTTGACAGAAATTTTTTGTCGATTATGTATGAAGTTTTGAGATATAGAATTCTATCCACTAGGGAGCATGGATAAAAATTGCAAAATTCAATTGCCTTAAGGATCTTTCAGACCTCAAAAATTGCACTGGATTCTTTTCTACTGAAATCCTTAAATTTCATTCAAGAAGATAGCTCAACTCTATTGTGTATTATGAATGATTTACTATGGTAAAAGTAAATATATTTATTTTCATGAAAGACAAGGGATTAAATCCTCTGCTCATTTCTAGAGTTACAAAACACTTCTTCCAGTAGGACTTTGATTATTCATGGGAGATTTTCCAACTTGTTGATTTTTTTATTAGGCCATGTTCTTTATTCTTTATTCTATATTCTATACTGGAAAATGTTAGCAATTTTTTTCTTTACAGTCTTAGAGGCATCTTTGTCTAGTGTGAATACAATCACTGACATGGTAGAAACTGAAGGAAAATATAGAATCTTGGATATGCAGCCTTGTATTCCTGCTGTAGCAACTGTGCAGGGACTGTATTATCTTGAATTAACTTTTGTTGGAAAGCATATGAATTTTCACTTATTTTCACCTTCAATGATGTTTTAATAATAGAAAGCAATCTAAATATGGATGTTTATTTTAAGAAATGCTAGCAAGAAATAATTCCTCTCTCTGTATGATCAGAGTGGTGAGGAAAGAATAGCAAAACCAAAGGCATGAAAACCCCTTCACTCTTTGAGCTTCTAAATCAGTCGTGTAGAGACAGCCATAAGCAGCAGATTAAAGTAAATGAATAACAAAAAGCAATCTAAACTCTGACCTCTCATACTAAACCTCCTTAATACACATTTGCAAGGACTGAGGCAGGCTGAGTGAGGAGATAAAACAGTACAGTCCAAGGATATGCATTGTAGCCCTGTCTTCTTTAATTACTGCAGTGTCAGTTCAATGGCTCTGTGAAAAAAAATAAACCAACTTTTTTGTCTTTATTTTTCCCAAGCTAACTGGCATATCATCTTCCTTGGCCTGTTTACCCTTAGCAGAGAAAAACATTGCAGCAACTTCATACATGAAGTGTGCAACATTTTAATGCTTTGATCTAACTGCTGTACACACAGCTGGTTAGGGAAGAACTGGAAGCTCTTGAGTGTAGTGGTCTAACAAAACAATGCCTATTGCAGCTATAAATACATGTGCTTATGTGCAGATGAACATATGTGTCCATATGTACATATTGTCTTTATTGTTTCAATATCTTTTATTTTTCTTTTATTTCTTAAAACCAGCTAATGTATTTTGGATCACTATCAATGAAGTCAGGTCCCCTCATGTGGCCCATTGCCCCTTCCAGATTTTAATTGGCTTGAGTTATTAAAATTATGTATGAACTTCTATAGCAACTCAAGACAGATGCATGAACTCTAGATTTCACAATTGCGAATTTATCATTTTTACACTATTTCTGCAGGTTAGTCCCCGACACATTGTTTAATCAGAATCCAGCATGAAATCTTCTGTGTAGAAAGTTAACAATACATAGAAAAAGGATGAGAGCCTTTCAGTCTACTGCATACTGATAGAGTGAGGGCAGTGAGTGATATTCATCCCTACACACCCACCCTTGTTCCTTTCCATGAAGCCTGGAGCTAGTGAGGATGTTAACAGTCAAAAGTCTTTCTAAAAACTGTAAAAAAATGTTATATCTAGGAAAAGCAGTCATGATGCTTTAGCAATTTTCCAGCTGCATTACCTAGTATTTCATATGTGGTCAATAGGAAGTTCACAGATACACTTCAAACAGTATTGTACATGTTCAAATTAGAGTAAAACTAGAAAGGGGGCTGAGTAAAAGTCTTATACTAAATACTAGTGTGCAAATCATAATAGTCTATTAAATGGTCAATGATGCCTTCAGCATTTGCATCTTATTCCTCTTTAGCTAAAACTTAACTCGCAACTCTGAAATAAGTAGTAGGCTTTTCTAATCTATTGATTGGTCACCAATGAAAGAATTTGTGCCATGCTTTTTGTATCCATTAATAATATCATTAGCGTCATGGACACTTATTAAATAATATATGTGGGTAAAAATATTTGGGAAGAAATTAACACACATCTTGCATCTAAGCACACACAGGCTATTACAATGTTATACTTTTTATTAGAAAATATTTTGGTTTGAATTGAGTTTAATTCTAAAAAAATTAAATAATATCAGAGTGGATAATCTAACTCCTTTTACAGGTGTTAAATTGAAATATAAAAACTAAGTCAAATGCAAACATTGTATCCATGGCCAAAAAAAAAAAGATTGAATTTTCTGAATAAAGAATAAGAAGAGTTCTTTATCTATTTACAGGCATATTCTAAAATTAAATGAGCAAAATAGTGTTTTCATCTGCAGTATCATGATCGTGTGCAAAACTAAAGAATGTAACAATTACCATGCTGCTTTGCACCAGCTAACACAGAGTTGCTGTTTTAAGGGACTATTATTGATGCGTCTTTCTAATTATCTCCTTTAAATTTGACAGTCACAATATAAATGCTTTTTGCAGTTGGCTGCTGTTTTCCACTTAATAAACATTTACCTTTCAATTATGTTTACTTTCTCTTGTTCCTAAGGAGGATGGTAATTCTAGTATTCTAAAATGGACAGACATGTGTCTCATAGTCAATGTTATTTTTCACAGGATTTTTGTGAAAGTATAAACAAAGATGTTCTGTTTTCTTTAGTACCAAATGACTTCTACTGAGACATTTTAATAGTTCTGTATTACCTTTTGACATGGGATCCATTAAGATGTCACAGCTGCAGCTGTGTGCTTATAATCTCCTTTACTTCATATTGTGTTTTGGGGAGGGGAAGGATATTGGATCAGATACACTCCCTGGGCATGGTATGTGTTTGTTATTATTGGCACACACATAGAAGACATTTCATTTGTTGTTTGATCTTCAGCCTATTCAGGTCACTAGAAAAACTTCTATTGACTCAAGCAGTGCTGGATCAAGGTCTCAGAGAGCTGATAAATGTTATCTAGTCCTTGTCAACAGTAAAAAAAGGAAAGCAAGTGTGAGCCACAAAAACCTGAACTGCTTTTGTCTGTGAAGAAAATACCTACTTCCAACTTCTATAAAGCAAGGAAAGTTTCAACAACTGACAACAACTAGGGGATAATAATAAAAAATCCTTTTTCCTAATTGCATTTTCTCTCCTATTTTCTCTTTTTACTGTTTCTCATTAAATACTTTCTGCTATTTCTTTCCTTTGTCTCTTCCCAGACTCTTCAGGTAACTTCCAGGATCCCAGAAGTGCCATTCAATGTTTTTTCACCTTTACAAAAGAGTATACTCCCCTCCCACTTTGGCCTTCATTCACAGATTTTTTATTTTTTTTTCTGCTGTGACCTCTGTCCCACTGGCTTCTACTACTGGTTTTGTGTTAAGTTGGCTGTACTTTCTTTCACAGTGGTTACATCAGATCTCAGGAGTGAAATATCTGTGGAACACTGAATTCTTACATAATTATGTAAATGACTTAAAGTTCCCGTAACTTCCACTCACTACTGATTTTCCCCAAACTGCTACCAGACATAATAGACAGCATCTATTTTTTAGTAATCTGATGAAAAGGAGATATCCAGAAACTGAGAAAAATAAAGAATAAATTCCTTCTTGTCTTAACAAAATAAATAGTGCTTAGGCTCTCAGATAATGTATCAAACTTACTACTGTAACTATTAGCTATGAAAGCAACTTTAATTGTCTGCTCCCACTATAGTTTAGTTTACAGTAAAACATTCTTATTTCCTCTTGCAACTCAGAAAGCAAACTGTATCCTGGGCTGCATCAAAAGAAGCATGGCCAGCAGGTTGAGGGAGGTGATTCTGCCCCTCTATTCTGTTCCTGTGAGACACCATCTGGTGTATTGTGTCCAGTTCTGAAATCCTCACCATTAGAAGGATATGGATCTATTGGAACAGGTCCAGAGGAGGGCTACAAAGAGAATCAGAAGGCTGGATCACCCCAATATGAGGATAGGCTGAGAGAGTTTGCGTTGTTCACCCTGAAGAAGAGAAGACTCCAAGGAGACCTAGTAACAACCTTCCAGTACCTGAAGGGGGTGTACAAGAGAGCTGTGGAGGGACAAGGGTAGAGGGAATGGCTATAAATTGGAGAGGGAAAGATGTGGACTAGACATTAGGAGGATTTCTTTGCAATGAGGGTTGTGAGGCACTGGTACAGGTTGCCCAGGGAAGTTGTGGCTGCCCATTCCCAGGAAGCATTCAAGGCCAGGTTGGAGGGGCCTTGAGCAGCCTGATCTAGTGGGAGGTGTGTTCCTGCCCGTGGCAGGGGGATTGGAATTAGATGATCTTTAAGGTCCCTTCCAACTCAAACCATTCTATGATTCTTTTGTTTAGTCTAGCCTAATTTCCAATGAAAACTTGCATTGTATCATGAACTTGAGGGATTTTTTCCAGTCTGTAATAGTTACTTTGTCTTTCAGTACTTACTGAAACATATGAATGAATGTTATGGACGTGTAACTCAAGGGTACTACACAAACAAAGAAATCTGCAGGATTTAGCTGTGGTGTTCCAGGAATTACGTTGGTATGCATAGGTAAGTGGCCCTCAGTTATAGTGGGAGGATGGTCAAGACATAACCTAGTGCAAATAACTTTGAGTTCTTGCAGTCACAGGTCATTTACTTCCAAAGGTAAACAACAAGACTTAAGAGTATATCACTACAAGATGAACACGAAAATTCTATTAAGTCTCATAGCATGTAAAGATTACCTGAAGTTTACCAAGGTGCATAGTATCATTTTCTATGCACACGCACACACATAAACACTGTTCTATAAATCTGTTCTAAAAGACTCTTCTACATTAAGCAAAAAGCAGAGAAAAGGAAGATCTCCTTCTACATCTCAACCTGTAATTTTCTGCATTACCTGCCTTCACATAATTGCTACTGGGCTGCACACTGGTTACCTATCTTTGGATGCCACATTTCAAAACAAAATTCTATAACAGTAAGGGCCAGATTGCTCAAATCCTGTCCTGTTGTGGTGCTGAAACACATTACAGTCATTGATATATATGTCTTCAACAAGTATTAACATCTGCCGATGGTTGCTTAGCTACAAAAAAATTAATTTGAAGTATATGCTGAGTACCAGGTGTGTACCTTGGCTTGTGCAAGAGCCTTCATTCCTGGAGGATCCATACTAGGAAGCTCTCAGAGAGCATTACAATTCCCTTCCTGGCTTTCCTTTCTGCTTTTAAAAACAAGGTACAGGAACACAGAGGAGGGAGAGGGGTGAAGAACTATCTCTGGAGTCCCCCTTTAGATACAGTCTTGGGTATAGTCTTGAGGATTCAAATAAATTGACACAAGATACTTTGAGTATGGTGGGAAAATAAATGGGGCTCACAACTAGCCTTCCTACCTCTCTGGCGCGATTCCTACCTCTCTGGTGCCATTTTATGTGATGTTCTAATAACAGAAAATGTTTTAGTGTTAAGAAACATTCACATGTGGACCAGACTTACATTTTCTACTACATTATCTTTTTAAGTTGAAGTGCAAAGAATTACCTACAGAAGAAATGCCTTTCTTGTTGATCAGCTGTTTTTTTTTAATGAGAACAGTAATGTGGAACTGCCTATAGATGCAGCAGCAAGAGTTTGTTTTTTTTTTTCACTGAGATTTGAATTTTAAAGATTTTTTTACACAGAGCTAGTGTTCATGAAATAGAAGAAAAAGTTTCTTGCATAGTTCTGCATGCATACTTCAATTAGCACAAAGAAATCTGATAAAGGGAATCAGCCAATAACATAAATATTTTGTGATAGTTGCAACTACCGACTAAAATGATACCATCAAACTGATTTTCACTGGCAGAATGTAGCATCTAATACAGTAATCTTCTGTTTAAGGTCATTCAGTGTGTGTGTGTATTCTTGTACTTACGCGTCTTTCCTTTCTCGATATCAGAATTCATAAACTTCTCTGTAAAGTAAGTGAGAAGGGAGATCATGATACGCAATCAGATGCTAGTGATTGTCACAGTTTAACCCCTCCCTGGTCAATTTTGGTGGCTAAAACAGATAAGCTGGGCTCCCAATTCCCCTACCTCACCCCACCCCAGGAGATAGGGAAAAGAGGAAAGGGGTAAGGAGAAAGGGGAGAGAGGAGTGGGGAGAGGGGAGAGAAAAATATTCATGGGTTGGAAACTAAAAGTAAACAAACTTTAATGAAATAATAGTAATAACAATATACAGATATATGAAATTGTGTACACAACCCTCAATGACTATACATCACCACAGAAGCTGTAGAGCAGACATGGGGAAGAATTCAGGGCTAGGAGGGAGCTGGACTCAGGAATTGAATTGAGGAACACATGGATCTGGATTTGGGTCAAATAGAGAGATAAGGTCCTCATTGGATGTTGGCCATCAAGGAAATCGACCCTTGTGATCCCTCAGGTTTTCATCAAGTATAATGTATATGGATAGAATACTCCCTTTTCCAGTTTGGGGCCACCTGTCCTGTCTACCCTTCCTTGCAGGTGTGACCTTTTATGCATCTTTGACTTATGGCATTCCACTGGCTTGAAGATGACCCTCGTACCTATAGGAATAAATGTAAGCAATGGCCTTTCTACTTACCAACACTCCATGCCATCACTTCTAGAGAGAAACAGTCTGAAACAGATGCATTTAACTTTCATAAAATGAAGTTATTTAGATGAGGCTTATCTAAATTTAGAATACTGATTCTACTTTAGCTCAGACTGGAAAAGTGACAGAAATGGGGAGAGATGTCAATATAAAGGTATTTAGAGACTGTGCACCAGTGCAGTCCTTATGTCTTCTTGCTTTAAGCAACAACGGCATGTAGCCTTAAACTAATGGGAAAATTAAAACAATAACCTTTAATTTTATGCAGCTAATATTTCAGAAAATATCAATGCAATTGATGTAGTATCTAATGAACTACAGAGTAAAATATTAGATACTTTTATCTGTCTATACACAGGAGAAATTACCAAAACTCTCTGGCTACTTTAAGATAAGTGTCTTCCCCAAAATGATTCAACAGTGCAATATTGTAACCATCATACAAAGCTCATTTAACAATGAAGTCCCTGAACATAAAATGAATTTCAATCATGTAGACAGAATGAATTTCTTTTTAACTTTTGTCATGATTACAGGTCTAGCTGCACAGCTGTTGTCCTTTTGGTCTCTGTAAATGCATCCACTGAAGTACCAATTTTCAGGCTTTTACTGGTCCTAAACCAGAAATTATCTTAAACACAGTGTATGCATATCTATTGTACTTACTCATATGCTGAAACCTTTGAGCAACGATGAGTACAGTGGTCAGTCAATGTTTGTAACCAAATAGTATTTGTTTACGTGAAGAAAGAATGTAGATAAAAATTACTTTAAAAAGGAGGAAGCACATAAGACTTTAAATTGTTAATGCTTTTACAATGACCTAGAATGGAACTGAATTATAAAAAAAAAACCTTTAAAAACCTTTATGGTTAGCCTTTTTTTATTTCTGTCTATTAACTTCCATGTTTCTGTCTGCTAAACATCTGCTTGGCAAAAAGGAGATAACTTAATTTCAGTAGTGGTTTTCTTTCCATTGTTCTGGGGGAGCAAGTGAGGCAACAGATGGATGGATGGATGGATGGATGGATGGATGGATGGATGGATGGATGGATGGATGGATGGATGGATACAAATTAAAGTTATGAAAGCTAAGAAATCACCTTTGTTTGAATATATCAGTTTGCTTGAAGTCTGGCTTACCTCACCATCATTTAGTTTTCTTCTGTTACTTTCCATACTCCTCAAATTAAGCCACCTCAATAATTTAGCCAGCAGATGGTTTTCATAAATTTATAAAGTGTACACTTAATTCCATGACAGCTGTATACTCACATATAGGTTGCATTATTCAATGTGTTTTACCTAGATCCCAAAACAGGTATTTTTTTCGGGATAGGTGATAACCATTGAAATTTTAATAGCATGTTGTACATTATTCCTCAAAAAAACTTTACTACCTTTTGAGAATACCTTACTGCCATGTTCTAGACAATACAGACAGAAATTGATGCAGCTCAACTCACTTCAAAGTACCATTGATTTGTTTTTGAATTCCCTGATCCTCAAAGGACTTCTGTTTGTGCTTAACTTTCTCCTTTATGGCCATGCACTTTCCAGTATGTGGGAGTACAATGAAGATACTTTAAAGCATGGGATTTTTTTTCTGTATTGCTGGGCCTTGTTTTTCATCTGATTTGGGACAGAAACTTTGGTCTATTATTCTATATACTGATGAAAGCACAGATGAGAAGCATGGAAGCAAAGAATGAAATATTGCTTAGTTAAATCAATTTCCATGTGTCTTTTGATTTTTGTCGTGTTTGGCACTTAGGTTATCAAATCTATTTATTTGTCAGCCAAGATTTATTTCCTCATGACCTGCCTTATCCTATTCTATGACTTTGAAATGAATGCATAATACTGAATTACTTTAGGCTGTGACGTTCAAAAGAGCAGTATTAGGGTTTGACTACAAGATTGAGCAGGAAGAGAAGCTACTGAGAAACAGTTTATTAATGAAAATACAAATTCTGCAAAAGCAAAGAGCAGAGAAACATAGAATCATAGAATTATTTACCTTTGAAAAGACACTCAAGATAATTGAGTCCAATCTTAAACCTAACACTTCACAGAGTACCACCAAAACATGTCCTTGTGTCCCAAATCTACCTCTCTCTTAAATGCCTCCAGGGATGGTGACTCAGTCACTTCCCTGGGCAGCCTCTTCTAGTGGTCAATAACTCTTCTGGTGAAAAATGTTTTTCCCAAAATCTAATCTAAACCTCCCCTGGTGAAACTTGAGGCCACATCCTCTTAATCTATCTCTAGTTACTTGGAAAAAGAGACCAACACCTACCTTGCCACAACCTCCTTTTAGGTGGTTGTAGAGAGGGATAAGATCTCCCTTCAGCCTCCAGACTAAACAAACACAGCTTTCTCAGCCACTTCTCAAAGTTCTTGTACTCAAGTCTTCATCATTTTCATTGCCTTTCTCTGGAAATACTTCAGCACCTCAATGCCATTCTGGTAGTGAGTGGCCCAAAAATGAACATGGTCTTGAAGGTGCAGCCTCACTAGCACAGAGGGTGAACACTTTCCTCCTCCTGCTGTTCATACTGTTTCTGATACAAGCCAGGATGCTGTTGGCCTTCTTGGTCACCTGGGCACACTACGGTCTTTCAGACAGCTGTTCACTAACACATCCAGGTCCTTTAACATCAGGAAGCTTTCCAGTCATTTGTGCCCAATCCTGTAGTGTTGCATGGGGTTGTTGTGGCCCAAGTGAAGTACACAACACTTAGCCTTGTTGAGCCCCATTCATTTAGCCTCAGCCCATCCATATAGTCTGTCCAGATTACTCTGTAGAGCCTCCTTTCCCTCCAGCAGATCAACACTCCCACATAACTTCATGTCATATGCAAACTCACTGAGGATGCACTCAATCCACTTGTCCAGGTCATTGATAAAGATATTAAATAAAACCAACCCTGACACTGGAACCTGGGGAACACCTCTTTTGTCCAGACACCAACTAAATATAACTCCATTCACCACAATTCTTTGAGCCTAGCCACCCAGCCAGTTTTTAACCCACCGAAGACTGAAGAGAAGAGGTATAATTCATGGAGATGAATATAAAGGAACACATTTTGTGGGATTTGAGTTTTTTTGAATAAATCCACAGACAGCAGGAGGCAGCTGCATTATCAGTGTTTGTTGTCACCACTGCACCCATCAAAGAGTGTGACTCATTGTGACTCTTGGACTAGAGACCTTGACATTTCAGGTTCAGTCTCATGGTTTCATTCCTTGAAGTTTTCCATTGTCAAGCCTTGGTATCAATCACATTGACAAATATTAAAATCATAGTACTTTGAAGACCATGACATAGTAGATACTTGTTTCTAAAACATGTTCCAGATTCTGTTGTTGAGAAGACATTGAGAGGGTGGTTTTGTGTGTATGTGGGGTGGTGCATGGTGTGAATGTGCATATATGCATGGAGGAGTTGAAAAAGATCGAATCTCTAGCTGTCCTTTTTATAGGAGAGCCAGAAGAGCAGAAGTGAGAGCATTAACAAAACAGTAGTGTGAGGGAAAATCTCTATACTACTCAGTATTCAGCAGTTTGAGGAGAAAGTTTCCACTAGATTTAAATAGACAATTAGATACAAATTAATGGAAGAATTTACTGGCTCACATTTATGGCAATTAAATAACATCAATCTGACAGTGGCTATTGAGGATTGGAACGGTTTCTTCTACAACCCCCTTTCTTCACTCTTTTAGTAAACTTGCAGATTGGAGCATGATAAATTTGTTCATTCTTATCCCCACATAGTTTCTATTTAACAATTTAATGATTAGTCTGTGGGTAAAATATGAGTGAATGGCATTATTACTGCAAACAGGCAAACTCAAGGGAGGGAATTAATGGCAACATTTCAACTATAATACAAGGAGCTTCCACTGAACTTGTTACACATTTATAGCTACTTGGGATGATGCTACTCTTGAATTTTGTAAGTTAAATAAAGTAAAAACACATGAACATATAAAAATATTTTGTACAGTTTAAAGGCTATGCAAGTATCTGCACATAAAGCCATAAATTGACCCAACCACATAGAAAACCTTCAGACCAAAAGCCATATCAACATCAGAGAGGAACAAGAGGAACATATGTCCATCTGACTTCCTTCTTCCCCTTCCTTATGCTTCCTTCTATAGTGTTAAACAAGTTCAAAATATTTATTTTGTCAACAGTTTTTGTGGTAGCAGTTCTGTGAGAAATGCATTTAGCAGGCCCTAAATTTAAAAATATGAAATATCAAAGTTATCTTACCTATTTAAAGTATTAGGTTGTAGTTTTGTGGGGGATTTTGGGGGAGAAGGGGTTTAATAAAAAGGTGGTGGTTTTATTTTGTCCCTTCCTGTACTGGATATAATCAGTTTTAAACATAAATTATGTTTGTTTGATTTTTGTTTGCTTTTTTTTTTTTTCTTTCCTGCTTAGTGCTCCTTTTAGAATTGATACTGCTTGCTTGGATGACTCTAAAGCTTCAGTTGGAAAATACCTAAATATAACATAGAAGGATGGGAGCATCTTGGGAATGTTGTATTATGGATGGAGAGCTGTCATTGCATCCTTCACAATTATGTTATAATGTGCTCCTGTGGTGTACACCTGTGGCTTGTTGGCAAGGCAGTTGATTCTAAGGACTATTGAACTCGATGCATTTTCATAGTGAATCAGCATAAAGTTATTTAACACAGGTGTTTCTGTAATTGTGATACATTGGGAGATTCAGTGTTCAGTAGCTTTCAAAATTATACCCTCCACCTGTGTGATGAAGCAGTTTAGCAATACCTCACTGATGTTGATAATAAACTGTGTTGTGTTGAAGTTAGGCGTCTGTGTGCATTTATGCTGTGCCATAGTTCAAGCATCTTACAATGAAATTCCTCAGCTTTGTTATATTAAAATAGTATTCCCAAATACTTGTTCTCTTAAAGGCCCAGCATCTTGGAGCTATTAGATGAATCTTTTCAGTTTCTTTCAGAGTGATGTTGCCAGTCCTCCGTGTTGTGGACTTAAGAAGTCAAACAAATTTTACCTGACTAACTCTCTAGAAGAGTAAATATTTTTACAGGTAGCTAGCTATGGATTATAAAAATACTGGCAATGCTGAGACTGGAGGTACTCGTGCTGGCTATGTGTCACTTTTCTTTGAGTTGTTTTTTAACACAAATATGAGGCTCATTCCACTTTTACTGTGAAATGCATATATTTGAAATGCCAACAAAAATTCAGCCAGAGCCTCAGCTTTGTAAAGGAGAAAAAAGTGGCCAGTTCAGCTAGCAACCAGTATCTATGAGAAAAAGGATATTGACAAATCATTACCAGAACAGACAGCTAACATCTCACCCACTGAGGAAATTAGCCACAGGGAATCATGTTTTTTGGTAGGTTCTTGCTTTCCAGAATATGATGTTGGTCAGCTATACCTTTCTTCTGAGTAATGTGCTAGATTCTAGTATCTATGCATTTGGAAACATATCTACCTTAGGATTTTCCTTGTTTCAGTTATGCAGCTTTTGCTTGGTATTGTCATCAGAAAAATACAGCCTCAATTATGAGTTCCAGTATGAACCATTCAGTCACTGACAATTGGGTTTTGTCACTCTTTATGGTATCTGAATGGATTTGGGAGGGACCAGTGCAACTGATATCTGATAAATAAATTGTTTATTTTAGCCACAGTGGTGACAAGCTTTTCAAAATGAAGCCTGCTTGCATCTTTTTTTAGGAAAGAAAAAAAATTAGGTTTGGTCATTTGTTTGTTTTGTTGGTGTTTTTTATCTTCCTCCTACCTCCCACCTTGTTCTTAGAAACAGATGAACTAAAGCATCCTCAAAGTTTTCACCAAAGGTTGAACTGTTGGGGGTTTGGTAAAGGTCTGTTTTACTAAGCAATAGGCTATAAGAAGCATCAGGCAACCGTGAGACATCGTGATAAACTGACTTGTTGCTGTGTCACTCCTGTTTCACAGTTGTGTAACTTTACTGAATTTCCTGTAGCAATCACAGCAGCTAAATTGAATCAGCTGAAATAAAAATGACAGAAAAATAAAAAGAGGAAAATAAGAAGATGTGAAATTGAAGCTAAAATTTGAAAGAAGTACAGAGATTCTGGTCCAATATGAGACATGCTATTTCAGTGACTATCATTGCAAGTATGGCAGACAGTCTGTATGGATCAGCAAGGGACTCCTGATTAAGCTCAGCTAGATACAGGAAGAATACAGAAAGTGGAAGCAGGGTTGAGGTAGCATTGTCCAAGTATGCAGGGGTGGAGATAGGAAAGCCAAAACTCGGCTGGAGTTGGAACTAATGAGGGATGTGAAGGGCAGCCAGAAGAGGTTCTATAAGCAAACTGGCACCAAAGAAAGGCAAAAGAATTCTGGGACCACTTCTTCATGGGGCTGGAAAGCTAGTAATAAATGACTTGGATAAAACCAAGGAACGCAGTATTGTTTTACCTCAGTTTTTCACTTAGCTAGGTTTTCCCACATGCCTTCTATGTCCTTGTCTGTTAGCGGAGTCTGCAGCAGAAAAGCATTACCAACACAGATAAGACCAAGTGAAGGCAACAGTCTGCCCAAACTGAATCTTGTGCACTACTCCACTCTTGCAAGATCAAATGTGAGGTACTGTATCCAGCTTGGAGCTCTCCACTACAACATTGACACACCACTGGGACAATACAGAAAGGCTGTTTTCAGAGGTGCACAGTGGAAGTAAGAGAGGCAATGGATGCAAGCTGGAATATGGGGAAATTCTGACCAGATACAAGGAAAACATCTTCATTGCAGCAGTAGTCAAACAAGTTGAGCAAGTGCCTGGAGAGACTATGTGTTTTCTGGTCTTGAAGATGCTTAAACTCAGCTGGACATTATCCTGAGCAATGTGATTGGAGTGTGGGAAGATAACTGGCCTGGAGCAGGAAGTTGAACTGGATGGCATCTGGAGTTTCCTTCCAATTTATATTTGTCTATGATTCTGCAGAAATGCTGAAGAAAATAAACTTTTATGTTCTGTGGAGAACAATGGTACAGGGAATTGTGCTCATAGTGACAAGGATGCAGATTTACTTAAATTATATTGTAAAATTTATCTACTGTATATTTTACAGTTAGTAGAAAATTCATCATAAGTCTCTTGAGGTGAATGCATTGCTTTAACCCCTAGATAGTATTAAATCTTTATAATATTGAGGTCTGCTCTGTTTTTCCAGAATGCTGCCCATCTGGAAGTTAGTTCCCATATAAAATACATTTGTTCAAATACCCTATGGGATTTTTTTCAATAAGGTTTTCCCAAATACACTCTAAACAAAATATTAAGAAATTGAAAATTAGAATTAAAAAAAAAGATAAAGTATATCTCTCTAGTCTCAAATGATTTTTCACTAAAAAAATTTACAAGCAGCAGCAGTAGCAAGTAAGTAGGTTGATAATTGAATTCTAAAATACAAAGTCACAGCTGAAAGTGTTAAACTAAAAATAATAAGTAAACCTAAATCAATGCCAAATATCTTCCTAGGCCTTTTGGAGGAAGAGGAGAAAAAAAAAAAGAACTGCATTTTTCATGGAAATAAGAATTATTACAGAGCATTTATTCAAGTCCCTAGAAGTTCACTTGTATAAATATATTGCTTTAAGATCTGAATTAATCATGATGCAGTTCAACTGAAAGCCCTAAAGTTGCATTAAGGAACAATGGGTACATTTTTATAGCACACTATCCAGTTGTTGCTTTTCTAATTTGTTCAGCCTGTTGAAAAAAAAAAAAAAAGCAATCCTGACTCCTGAGCCTCCTCTAGCGTTCTAAAAATAAAAGCAATTCATGCCTGCTCAAAACAAAGCAAACTACAGCAAAGTACAGAATCATTGATGAAATACACATCTTGACAAAAAGATATTATTAAGCCTAGACTTTTTTCTTCTTAATTTTCATGGTGCAAAATGAAAAGTTCCAGTTGGATTCACATACATGTTTTCCTGTGTTTCTGGATGGTAAAAGAGGTAATAACTCTGTGCTGTATTTTTTCATAGATGCTAGCAAAAATGTTTAAAACTACAAGAAGCAACAAGCAGATTCTCCACTCTGCATTTCTAGCCCTTAGCAATTACCTAGTCAGTTTTATCTTCTACCTACCCATGTATTAAAATTGAAGAAAGTAGTTATTAAGGAACTTTATAATTTTACCTGAGTCAATTTAGGAAGTTGACACTGAAAGATTTTAGTGATACTGTATGATTTTTAGGCAATTATTTCAATGAATAACCAGTCTGAATTTGACAGATACCTTAAAAGTATATTACACTCCAATATCACACAATTTCTGTCAGACTTCATTATAAACCAAATCAGTGTTTTGAATATTTGTCTTCAAGTAATTTTGGTGGGATTTTTTGTTTTTTTGGTGTTTTTTTTGTTTTGTTGTTTTTTTTTTTTATCTGTTAACATATGACTTAAGTAGAAAAGCACTGAAATTTTCTTTGGTCAGCATTAAGTGTTAGAGATACATATACACAGTTGAGGTGTAAGGGTTTGACATAATTATATTCCCTGCTGGCTCATTTTTAGTCTTGGAGACAAAAGCCAGAAAATATGAGGGACTATGTTTCTTGGAAAACAAGGAAAGTTCATAGACTGCCATGAACCTTATGTACTTCTAATGACTTCATTTGGATGAGGACTTCCATCAAAGTTGATAAAAACACTTTTCATTACATTCTTTAATTTCCATTTTGTATACCAGAACAAATGCTGGTTTGGACTCTTACATAACTTATTTAAGTATAAGATATTAATCATCTAAGCACAGAGGAAAGAAATACAATTCTACCTTATTTTGAATTTAGAAGAAATTAAACTCCTTCCCAAATCCCAAATCCAACTAAGAAATAGCATAATTATAGAGCTATTTTCTTTTGCTGTACACTGGGGAAATCGGTATTAATGCTACTGAAGTCTTTCAGCCAAACCAAAGCAGGAATAACACGATGTAAGATATGCAATTAAACAATCATGCATTCATATTTCTCATGACAAAACAACAATTTATCAAAGCAAGAATTTGGAGATGCCTAAGTCCTTTATCTTCTCCTCTTATGTAAATATTAATAATAAAGTTTACTTTTAATCTACTTCCATTGAAAAACAGATTCCCTAAAGTCACATTTAGTAATAAATAACAAGCGCATATTTTTTTTTTTTTTTCCAGGGAAAAGGAGGGAGGAAGAAACATATTCGGTCTGGGCTGCTGCTTTGATATGAAAAAGTATCTGAACTGAAAATAGCTCATGGTTAATAAAATGTGTAGTCAAGGTGAGAGTCATGCTGTCTTTTCACTTTTAACAATGATGAACTTACTCCTCCTTTCCATCTCCCCTCAAAAGTCAGAAAAGGTCTTACATTACCTCGAAGTGTCAGTGGGGTTAGCTTTAAAACACTAAATTCAAATGTTCTCGGTTATCTCTGAATTTCTGGCCAGATGGCCAAAAATATAGCAATCTTAGGAAAGAATTTCTTACTCCCCCGTGTTTTCTGAGCTGATTGACTCCACCTTAAAAGCAGGAAAAGTCCTGAACAACAGAAAAAAAAATTAAGTTCCCATCTCTAAATCCTTATTTGCCTGGGAAAGGCTGGGCTTTGTACAGTGAGAAAGATTCTTAGGCCCAAGACAAAGCTGTGATATCTTGCACCTGCCTCCAGAAAGAAGTCAAGGAGACTAAGTAGTGCCAAGCATTTTCATAGTCATAGTCCATCTGATTTACAAGTTTAAAACTGGATATTCTCTTTGAATGTTTAATGCTTTCCAAAATCCACTAGGATTTTTAAGTATACTTTACAAATTTTCAAACACTGTATAAAACTTCCCACTGCAGCTAGAAAATAAAGACTCAGCCTTTGCTTAAGGTATTTAGTTAGCAGTTTTCCATCAGAACAAATTCTTTGGAATTTATATGAGGCAAGGAAATAAGTTTTCTGCGGTTCTGCTCAGCAGATTCAGAGAAAAAGTTGATGTTTAGTTTAAGTATGGTTATTGATTAAAATCAGGTTTTCACATTTGTGTTTCTCTTTTAGCTCACAAATGGTTTGCAAAAAAATCACCCAATCTTCTTTTCAGGTTAATGTTTAATATTTGTTGCATTGTGTACTTACATGCAATTTACTTCACTGAGTAATTTTTGGCTCTGTCTTGTTATTTTCTTATACAAATTAATCTTTATTGGTGGAATAAGAAAATACCCATATTGCATAGCATACTGTATACTTCCAGCATAAAATTTATGAAAATTCTGGAACCTAGTAGTAACATTCAATTCGAGAACACTAATTGAATGTGGATCCAAAACAATTCATTCGTCAAGGCATGCAAATAACGAGAAATGGATCTGCACAAATTATTCTTCATTTTCTGTCATTTCCCTGTTATAAATTAAAGAAGACAACAGAAAAGTGACCTAATGCATGTGGTGTGTATATTTGTTGATGTACCCAAAAACTGAAAATGAAAGAAAATTCACAAGTCTTAACAGTGTCAACCACATGAACGAGACTTGTGTATCTATTACATCTTGATAGGTGTTGATAATTTCTGGAACCACTATGAGCTCTCTTCTGCCAACTTGTAACCACCCACATTGCTCCACCTTTGTACCAGTGGAATACAGAGCAAAGCCAGTTCGTCTTTCCCACAGCCTGTTACAGTGAACACAAATCATTAAAGACAATTCTTTTCTGAAAACTTTCTCTGTCTTTTCTTCATTCCATTTTTCCACTCTCTTGCTTGCTTTTCCTTGACTACTTGATGGAAAAGTGTTTATTTTTATGGTTGTTTTCCTAGTGTTTCTATGTTTAGGAGAGCAAAAATGGTGATGATATAACCTGGAGAAATGACATCTATCTTTATCACTGTAGAGGTAAAAGGGGGAAATGCATGACCATGAATTGCTTCAATATGCTTGAAGCAAATACATTCTAACCCTACCCTGTGTGTGTGGTCTTCTGCTCCACTAAAAGAACTCAAGGAAATGTAATTAGTGGGATATTGAATTCAAAGGGAAGAGTAAAGAATAAACTATTCCAGGCAAAACATTTTCTCTTAACTACCAACAGAAATGTTAGACTAGCATAGACTATTTCAGTTGGAAGGGATCTAAAACAATCATCTAGTCCAACTACCTGACCAGTTCAGGGCTGACCAAAAGTTAAAGCATGTTTTTAAGGGCATTGTCCAAATGCCTTTTAAACACTGAGAGGGTTTGGACATTGACCACCACTCTGTTAAACCTTTTCCAGTGTTTGACTACCCTTGCAATAAAGAAATACTTCCTAATGAGAAATGCTTCCTAATGTCTAATCTCAACTTTCTCTGGTGCAGCTTTGAATCATTTCCTTGTATCTTTTCACTGAACACCATGAAGAAGAGGTCAGCACTTCCCTCTCCACTCACCCTCCTCAGGAATCTGCAAGGAGCAATGCGGTCACCATTCAAACTCCTTTTCTTCAACCAGATCTTCACCTAGTGCACTGTAAACCCACTTATCCAACAGGTCGATAACTTATCCAGAGGAGGCTGTGAGCAATACCTCCCCCTCGCCTGCCCTACCTATCCCTCCTGAAAAGCCTGTAGCCCTCCAACCCCCATTCCAGCACTCCAACTCAATCCATCAAGTTTCACTGACACCAATGTTATTTGTCAGCCTTGGGAGCTTCATCCTGTTTGATTTGTTTGTTTGGGTTTTTTTCATACTGCATGTGTTGGTGTACAAACCTTTGAGATACACTCCTGAGTCCTCCATGTTCTCAAAAACAGCTTAAATGCTCTTACTAGGATTGCCACTCTGGCAGTACCATTCCAACATTCAGTTTATCTGTTGCAGTTCTGTTGGTTTTCCCTTTCCCTATTGATTCTAGCTTAAAGCTCTCTCAGTCAGCTACACACAACGACCCATTTTCCCCTTTAGGATGGGTGGATCCTGTCAGGCACACCTTGTCTCTCTAAGGCTCTTCCATGTTTAAAAATATTAAGTTCTGGAGAAGCCAGATATCATTCAGTGTTATCCATTGTAGTAATGGATGCTGATGACTTCAGTTTCCACATACAAAGGGAATAAGAGCTTAGCAGATAAGAATATTATAGATGGGCAAGAAAAGTAACGATTTTTCATTTCAGCTGGGCTGAGACAGTGGAGAGTGTGCCAGCCTTTTGCATTTGACAAAGAAAGGAATTTCCATTATCTAATGAAAACTACATTTTCTGTAGCTAAGAAATCATGTCACCTGCAGAGATACATACTACTTGCACTGTCTTAAAGTGCTATTCAGGCTTGGGTTTTTTATGGTGGAAAGGACATATTATTAAACCATTAGATTTTACTAATATTTTTGTATGTGAACTGAAAGAAAGAAGTTATCCTCACATTGCCCAGTTACAGGAAAGGTCAGCTGAAGTTGCTTCTGTTGTTTGAACAGTGCTTGGCATTCTCTTCTTACACTCTCTGTTCCATACATCATCACACAGAGAACAGTCAGGAACAGAGAGAAGGTAAGACACCAGGCTAAATAAGAAACAAAATATTCCTCTTCTGGAAACTACCAGAGCAGAAAGCAAATTTCTAGAATCCATTTGGCATAGGTAAGGACCTGAGATAGTGGAAATGTTTGGATTACACACTGTGCAATTCAGCTGGTTGGATTCAGCTCACATACTTGTATAAATAAAGGAATTAACTTGGTGTAAAGCTATTCAAAGCCACAAAATAGTTACAGCTGACTTTTTTTTTTCTTTTAATCTGTGCTTATTTTTGCTTACAGCATGTGGATTTTTCCTCAGTTGTCTCCTTTACATTATCCATCTTAACCTTTACTTGTATTCTTGAATATGGAAAAGGACAGAGGTGATCTGAAAGAAGGGGTGGTTGTTGTTATTTTCTTCACCTTACACAATAATTCTAAAGTAAGTATTTTTAGACTCATAACTTCTCCAAAAAGTCTGAGACAAATTAACCTTTACATTTTCTATCACTTAGCAAAAGGCTGTATTCAAAAACAGTGGCAAAGAAAAACTCTATTTTCTTTGTTTGCTCCTTACTCATTTTGGTTAGAAAAACTCTATTTTCTTTGTTTGCTCCTTACTCATTTTGGTTAGATATTCCAAATTAGTGAAAAGTTTGCTAAATAATGTTTTTGGAAGGTTTGAAGCAAAAGGTGTTACAAAACTCAGGATGAGTTTGCAGAATCTGTGAGCCTGAAACCTTTTGCACCTACAAACTGGACAGCTTCCTACATACTTTTTTCAGTGTTGTGAGGAATCTGGCTGATTTCCTGATCTTTTACTCCACAGACATTTCTACAGTTCTACGAATAACACAAAAGTGGTCAAATAAGTGAAACTTTAAAGGAATTATTATGTCTAATCCATGCTTTTGTGAAAAAGAATACACTATCTTGCAGGTCTAAGTTAGGTGTAACCACAGACTTTTGACAGTGACTTTTATGGATAATTTAACTCATAACCATCAAACAACAGTGTAACATCAACTAGACATTCATAAGCTAAAGTACAGAGATTTGCAATTCTTGATTATTCTGTTCATGGTTTTATACCTTTTTATCATGGAGTATGTTTAGCAGTGCTCAAAGAATTTATGGAGTCAAGGAAGAAAATTGTTTATAAAATGACTGATAGTAAGGTTATATATAACGAATTACCTCTCTCAGTTGATGTAACCCTGACAAGAGCCGAATCTTATTGCTTGGAAAGATATGAAACACTGAGCAGTCCTGATGAGAGACCCTGTGATGACTTTGTTTTTATTTGCAAATACAGTAGAAAAGTGATTGTTCATCAACACAAATTTTTATAATGATAAAATAATATGAAAATTTATCATATTTTTTAACCTCAACAAAATAATTATTTGTTACTTTGGAATATAAATAACATGTAGGAGTCCAAATGTGGGATCTCAGTACTGACCAAATGCACAAATCCTGACCAAATGCATAATGTGATCAAATCCGTAGGATGCAACATCTAATATTCTGAAACAAAAAGTATGTAATGCAAAATTTTCAGACATTCTTTCCAGAATGAGGCCTGCAGAGGTGTTTACACAGAACTGATCCTATTGGCTACGTTCTTACAGAGACGACTTGTGCAGATCAAGTACTTTGATTATATACATGCACAGATTGATAAAATATGTTAAAACATGTTCTAGCTAAATTTACAATTGGCACTAACGAACACAGATTGTTTCAGAAAACAGAATTGGCTTCAAAATTTATTTTCCTAGCATTTCTCCTTAGAAGAGATACTTTAAATGACAGTAAAGTTTGTAAACATACAAGAAAAAGAGATAGGTTTCATTATAACATAAACTGGAATACCCAAATTTTTACACTGAGAAAATTCAAGCTGAATAGATGAGGCAGAGCAGAAAATTTCAAAAATAAAAATTACAAGTCACTCTTCTTTCCTGCTTTCTCCTTTCAAGTCAGGTTCTTATTTTCAAACTTAATATACAAAAATTTCCACATTTCAGTGAACCTTCTTAGCACTCTCTAGCCAGAGGAAAAAAACTCTTTTCATACAATTTGAGATGCAGCTGTGATTGCCTTATCAAGCTCCTTGTCTATAGTCACCAAGACCCTAGGTCCTAGATGAAACTTTGTCTCTGCTCAGTATCACTGCTTCCCTCTAGGAGCATCTACCACTACTCTGTTGAGAATGAACTGAGAATAAAGAAATAAATCCACTAATATGTTCCACTGTGGATGTATTTAGAAAACTATTTCCTTACTTTCTTCTGGAACACAAACCTAGCAAAATGAATTAACATGTACAGTTTACCTTTTCCTAGAAATGCAACCTCTTCATACAGGCACGTGAAACCCAAATTCAGATGAACCATCCGTTATGTGTGTTCATCTTCAAGAGGCTGAGAACAAGTATTCTGCAGAACATACTTAGTGAATACCAAGAAGAAAATACTTCTGTTGCTGCTGTTACACTGTGTATAGGTGAGGAATTACTCTAGTTTTGCAGCAACATGCAGCCTAAGGAGTAAATTCACTAATACTTCCTTTTAGGTATGTTTTTCTTTCTTTCAAACAGGAAACTTGCACAGGGACTGAAGTGGTCAAAATACTCTCTTGGGAAAGATCTGTTTGTTGGTTTGTTTCATTGGCAAGACATTATTTAACTACCAAGATACACTACAGAATATAAAACAGTGCAAAAATTCTCAGAACCAAAGATGTCAATGCTGTGGGACAAGTATAGTGATTATTTGATGCTCAGTTAGGTGATTACTAGTATATTAAAAAGTCATTCTGTCAACAAAAAAAAAAAAGTCCAAATTATAGTCCCTATATTTTGACTGAAAAAAAATAGAAGCAGCTAAGCATAAAACTTGGAAGGAAGCTTTTCAGTTGCTATGTCCAATGTTGTTCTTAATTTTTCCCCTCTTATAGCTGAAGATATAAAAAAATAGTAAACCTAATCCTTTGAATCAGCAAAGTGTGTGTGACTGCTTATCTTGGGGGAAAGGAGGATGCAACAGTTAGGCAACTCATTTTAATCTTCTAAGCTAAGATCCTTTATGTAAAGCCCTTGCCTGAAATGAATTTTCAAGGCTGACTATTTAAAGATTAGCAGCAGTTTAAAGCTATAGAGCTGGCATAGCATTTGTTGCAGAGAGCACGTGACTGATGATACAAATGAAGGTAACTGTGAGCGTTCAAAGATCTTATAAACCAAAACAGAGGAAACTACAGCTTGTAAAGATGGGAACTCTGTTTTAATAGATATTATTTTACATGATTACAGTACAGTGCTTGATTCTGTTGATATCAGAGCACAAAACAAACTCTGAAGCATGGCATAGCTTACAGTAGCCTGACTGCTACACTACATTTTGTAAGAGCTCAGACTGAATTACAGAATCAGAGGATCACAGAATGGTAGGGGTTGGAAGGGACCTTTGGAGATTATCTAGTCCAACCTCCCTGCTAAAGCAAGTTCACATATAACAGATTGCACAGGAAAACTTCCAGGAACGTTTTGAAAACCTCCAGAGAAGGAGACTCTACAGCTTCTCTGGGTAGCCTGTTCCAGTGCTCTGTTGTCATTGAGTAAATTGAATCAGTAAATTGATCACCCTCTTCTGATTTCCTTGTACATTCATGTATTTTACGTCAAACAAAGATCTAGTCAGAGAAAATGTTCTTTTTTCCATTTCATTACCTCATCTGTTCCAGGTGATACAGATAAAGCATTACAATCCCCTACCCTTTTGCATGGCATCAGAACACTTACATTAACATACAGTTGCTACAGACTGGATATAATCTTTGTGAATGAGACATGGCAGGGATTCTCTCAGGTCAATTTTGTCAAATGAAGAGATAATTAGAGAAGAACAGTGATATTGTTTCTACAGTTCAGTGGTATATTCTTACACATTTTAAAGGCGAATTTAATTCAGTTCACCTTCAGAATAATCTGAAAATCATTGGAGTATAAAGTGAACTCCCTTCAAACACAACAGAATTAAAGTTAAAGAAATTTTGAAAGCCAAATTTGTTTTTGTTGTTAATTTAATTTACTTAATTTAAAATGTATTCTTGAAAGTATACGAGCTTTAAGATATGCTCCTGAAAACATAAGAAAATATTTTTGTTCAGTTTGGGTTTGGGTTTTAGATTTTGAAATAGAGAAGTTAAAAGAAATACTGACTGTTCTACTCATGCTGCTTCTGTTTGATCTACTGTAATTCCCCGTAGCAAAAAAAAAAATATATATATTCCCATGAGGAAGAAATGCTTGATAAGAAGAAGCAAAATCTTGGTAATAAAAAAATTAAAAAGGACCATATTTCAGGCTGTAGGAGTACAAGAAAAATAATTCATCATATGAACTGCATATTATTTCTTTTGAATGGCAGCGCAAATAACTGTGTGTGTGTTCTCCTTCGTAGAAATTATCAAGCAGATACAAATGAAGGCAGTTTTAATAATTGACTTAATCAAATTCCAAAGAATAGGGATGGACAGTTCAAACTGTTATTTTAAAATTTTGGAAGGAAGGTGACTGGTGGGAGAAAGAGGAATGTCATTTTTTCTACAGCCAGAAACTTAATTTTTTTTAGTTTGGGTGAATTCCATGCAAAGCTAAGGCAATCTTTTACAATCCTTCTCTTTCTTACACAAAGCAAACTGTTTGCTTCTGTTTATTTAAGCACACTGAAACAAGAAAAAAATACAGAGACTTACAAGACCACAGCTACCTTCTCTTCAAATACTGACTCAAATCTTTGATGAGAAATAGTAATGTTTCCTTTCTGTGGATTGCAGGTTAAAATGAAGCAGGTTATTAGCAGGACATCACTTCTCTAGGGATGCTAATTTCTGGCTGAATTAAAAGATAAATAAAAATGTATAGTTAATTTAAATTATTTTTCCCATTTCCCAAATACTTTCCTATTTCATCTAAGTCAGGACTCGAGTCCAGAGACCATTTAAATCGGACAATATGAATCTTTGAATTTATAAATATTTTAGAGGGTTTTTTTCATGTTAAGGTTGCTCAGATTGCCTTGTCTGTGTGTTCTTAAGGCTCTGTGCTCTGAATAATTACTGTCATCATTTGTCATCACCCAAGTGTGTAGTCCTGACAGAGTTGCTCTTTATTCATGCCACCACTTCCTGTGTCCTTATTAAGATTACTTGCCCATTTAAGAGCTGTTTATATGAATAGGGCTTGTACAATCCACTTGTGTTGCTCACCTTCCTGTTTCTTCCTTCTGCACTCTTAGTATTCCCTATCCATAAGAAATTCTGTCTCAATTAACACAGAAATGATCTCAGCCGAGTCCTTTGCAGCACTGTTTATTCACCTCTACAGCCTTGGGTATTATGGAGATACGAGCATAAGGAGAAGATATGAGCATGGGTGAGACAGTGAAACAGGTTGCCCAGAGAAGCTGTGGATGCACCATCCCTGGAAGTGTTCAAGGGTCAGGTTGGATGGGGCCTTGAGCAACCTGATCTAGTGGAAGATGTCCCTGTCCATGGCAAGTGTGTCGAACTATATGACCTTTAAAGGTCCCTTCCAACCAAAACCATTTTCTAAATGTATGACTGTATTTGGTTTGTGCAGCTCAGGACCTGTGCTGCAAGAGTATCTTGAGTGAGATTGATCTAGCATTTCCATAGCACATAATACTTATCCCTGCAGAAATTAGGTGGAAGACAAACTAGTCTGAACTAGCCCATGTTTCTGATCTTGCAGAAAAGCTTATGCATCTCCAAATGAGTAAATGACAATTTGAGGTATGGAAGTGTATTTGCAGCTCAAAAAACCCTTATTTGCAAGGAGACAGTCACCCAAGAAACAGATCTAGTTTTTCATGATTCTCTGGAAAAACATTATTTCCAACAGGGGTGTGCATATCCCATACTTCCCTTCTTTCCTCAGATGGCATAGTAGATTCTACTCAATTGACTTGGTGTAGATAATTTGTATCTCAGATCCCAAGGCTGATAGATATTTTGGTGTGGAAAGATTAGGGGGAACAGACGGAGTGAGTTTGTAATGTAGCAGCAGAGTCTGGAAGTAGTGTCATTTTGTCTTCATTTGTATAACACATACACCTATCATCTTCAAATTTTAAGAAATTCTATTATCAAAGATATACACCTACATATACACAGGCTTACATAGATACTGGCATATATATTGATAGTATAAATTCAAGAAAGGTGCTTGTGATACAGAAGATCCCATAAATAAGAAGTTATGTTTAAAATACTGCACTTAGTTCTTTGTACCATTCATCAACAATTAGGTTTTTGTTGGGGAATGGTGAATCTGAACCAGCTATCAACATGCTTAAGGAACCTGTACAAATTTGTGCTAGACCTAGGAACTGTACTTTTGGAGAAAATTGACATTGAAACTTAGCAGTCATGCTTTTCTTCCTCACTAAAGTAAAAGAAAAAAGTAAACCAAACTATAGATTCTACAATCTCCTCAGGAAGTCTGTTACTGGTGTTCTGAGAACACCTAAACCTCCCCTTGTAGACAAGCAGGTGTGAAGGACAGGTTGTGCCGCTTATTTGTAGAACAACACTTACATCTAAAAATGCTAGGTAGACTGGAATGATGAGAAGGAATAGACTTTCTGTGCACTTCTAATGTCATTATCTCTTCTGATCAAGGTATAATGCAAACAATATCAAAGACTTGCAGCTAATCTGTATTCCAACATTGACATTCTCAGGTCAATATACTAAAATCATAATACACTTCCTATGAGTTAAGAATGAAATTACGATATATTTATACATAAACTCTCAAAAAATGAAAAAGGGATATAAAACATAGCCCTTCAAATAATCAGTACTTGAAATCTAGTCCTTGGATGTCAGGTATCCTCACACACCTGCCAAGAATCAAGGATATCAAGTTTAGTGAGTACAAAGAAGTCTATAGATGTCTATGAAACTATGAGAAAAGAGGAGGAACTCAAGGGGAAAACAAATTTAAGAGGACTATTTGATAAGGGAAAATTTTGGATACATTTTCTTATTTTATGAGGCATATTGCTTCTGAATTAGTTTTTGGGGGTTTTTTTGTATTTTTTTCTTAATACATAACATGTTTTAATAATTCTTGATAATGCCTTCCTATCTACAAAAAGGGAGAGATGAAGAATCCACAGAACAGCAATCTGGGAAGGTAACCATTGTTCCTAGTGAGATTTTGGAGCAAATACTCTTAGAAGCCATATATAGGCATTTGAAAGATATGATGGTGATTTGGAATATCTAGCAAGGATTAACCAAGACTAAATGGTGTTTTGTGGAGATGATTATTAACTTTTATGAGATGACCGAGTATGCAGATGAGGAAAGAACACAGGCTATTGTTTGTCTTCTATTAGGGACATCTAGTGATACTGCACTGGGTCCCACAACAGAGGAAGAAAATATGACACATGCAATACGTTCAGAACAGGTTCATTGGGTCTTTGAGTGCACCAATGGGCTCTTCAACATTTTCTTACATTTTTACCTTAGCCATTCACACCAGTAAACCTGTGCTTTCTTGTCTTTTGACAGCTTTCACCTAGAAACAGTCCTGGTGTTCCTAGTTAACCATTAGTAACATGTTGTATTCTTACATTATTTCTTACTTACAAGTTGGAGTACAATAACCCCTTTCATATTCTGGGGTTTTGCAGCATCCAGTGATTTCTTACACTACTATCAAACTTGTTTGATTTGCTTCTCTGCCTGGATACTTTAGTTCAATAATTCATTCTAAGAAAGGATTTCAATACAGCCTTCTACAGCGTACTTGCAGGCAATTTTCAACCCATCTTATGTCTCACAAAATTTACTCTGTCTCTGGGCTCACACTATGGTGATCAGCACTACAAAATTCAACTGACCATCAGTTACATAGTGATGTTATTTCCAGTACATACTGAGGATGGTTTTGGTTGTTTACTGTGGTGGTTGTTAGATACAGCAAGAGATGCCAAGAGAAACAGAGACAGACAGACAGACAGACAGATAGATAGATAGATACATAGACAGACAGACAGATAGAGAGATAGATAGATGGATGCTTGGAGATAACCAGACTTCACTGATCATGGCCCTGAGCATCTCCTCTGACTGGACCTAATCTGAACAGCAGAGATTGGACCAGATAATCTCTAGAGGTTTCTTCCAAACTATATATTTGTATAAATTATGTCTTATTAAAGACTATGAACAGACTTATGCTTTCTAATAACCAATATCTCACCCAAGTGAGCCAGAATCATATGGGGGTTTGACACATTTTTTATGTTTGTTGATTTGAAACACAGAAACCATCATCCTGGTTACCTTAGCGGCATGAATTTTTAAGCTAAATATTTATAATTATATGTGCATAAATGTAAGCATCTGTGATATCTTACTCCATTGCAGAGTATTATAACTAAATCATTATGTATTAAAACTTAAGCCTGCAAATATTTATGCACTTGTGTAAATAGTAGCCTTCTAGTTTACTACCTTAATAATAACCTTCAAAAAATATGGTTCTTCCTTTCAGTCTGAAGTTAGTAGTTCTTTAATTGCTGAGTATTTTCAGCAGAACAGTACTTAGGCAGAATTATGGCAACCCATATATTGGCTTATGTGTAGTTCAATACTCTTGCTCAACAGATGTCTGATTTAATTATAGGCACCTCATACACGTTTTCATTGGTGTCATGAACCTGTCTCTATGGCCTCAGCATTTCTAAGTAACACTGCAGACAACTAATGCAGCAGAATCACTTAAAAGACTACTTTCCTTCTACACCTTTCTCTCCTTCCCCCTTCCTCTCTCCCCCTCCAAACAGCAGTAACATGTCTTGCCTTGTCAGGTAGTTGGATGAAACCTCGTTTCAAAATGTTTTTGTTGTATGTTTAAAGGCAGGTCATGTTTCCCTGAAACAGGGTTTGCATTTCAATATTGGATGATAACATTGTTCTTAATACATAAAATTTATCTAAGTCACTTCATAGATGACACTTCCAATAAGAACACAATTATTTTTGTCATTATTAAGTCCAAGATGCTGTACATCCAAAACTACAGTGAACTGAATTGTCAATGGGGGCTAGTGCAGGCAGGAACGGGGAAACTGAGGCAATGTGTTTTCTGTTCCACCTTGAAAAAGGGATATTAGTGTCTCAGGTTCTCTGTTTGTAAAATGAAAGCTACATACTCGCCTTTCTTCAAAATAGGCTTTGTCCTTAGTGGAGTAATGTAATAAGTTCATTTATAAAATTCAGTTTAACTAATAACTCTAAATATTTGAGTATTCAGTATTCTGAGCTATTAGTAGCTATTGTCCTGCTTCAGACCAGGCAATTTTTTATATTCTAAATTGCTTCAGGAGAAGAAGAACAAACCAATATGTTTCTATAGGCATCAGGTTTAATCATGAAAGAACAAGTAAGAGAGTTATCACTACCAGAGAAAAAGAAAATACTCATTACTCAGGAAAAAACAACACTGATACTGCAAAGATGGTGAAGGCTGAGAGAGGAAGAAGCAAATCCTTTTAAGTCCTGTTTTTTCCGGTTCTTCCAGATAAGAAGATTGGGAGCCTGAGCGGTATGTAAATCAGTATTTTTTCCTGATTCAAAGTGTTTTACTAAAACAGTAGAAAAGAGAAAAAGAAAGCAGAATAAATATAAGGGGAAGTTTGTCCTAAGACTAGTATTTATTACATTTGTATTATTTGGGAGCAAAAATTGTGAAGTTCAGAATCTGGGTGGCATGAGAATATGACTGGTTCTTTTCCCTCTCATCCTGCATCCTTTTGTTTAATCCTTTTTGTACTGATGTATCAGTTTGCATAGAAGAGGTGTGTTAATTGGATAAGGTGACTGCAGCTGAGATAATAAAAGGCTGAAGTGCATTATGGTGCTTTGTGTGAGACTTTCAAAGGGGTTGTCTACTGTCTAATAATGATTTGTGAGACTGTGGTGCGTAAGTATTGGAAAATAAAATTTTAAGGCTGTAATATGCAGTTCTACATTGTCAACTTCATTTTTGGTAGTCTCAGGAGACTTTGCAGCTCCAGCTGATTTCAGCCAAATGTAATGGAAGCTACAGGTATCTGAAAATCCAAATAACAAAAATGCATGCAATTTAAAAGTAAAAGGACAGAAAGTCAAGTAGAGGTGTGTGCTGTGTCATGTCTTCTACAAATTCTCCTTGTGAATCAGGTAAGTTCTTTAACATAGATTAAAATTACAAAAAAGTTTCCCCTGCTGTTTCTCTTCTACTATGTGGTCACACGAATGTGATCACTTCCAGTCCAAGACTGTGTCCTGTGGCCATTCAAGGTGCTATGAATTAGTTCATTCTTTTCCTTAAAGCAGCTTTACACAGTAATCAAGGAAGACCACAAGTCACTATTCCATATACCAACACTTATAGACTGCAGTGAAGAAAGGTGTTGTATAGTTTATAATTCTGAGAAGAATGTACCAAAACGAGGTATTTTTAGAAGTCAGACTAGGATATACATTTAGCCAGAAATATCACGGGAGGTAAAAGTTTGTTTATAACTTATCCCTAATTCACCTATAGACATAACGATTTATTCCTCTTCACTTTAGTGCTCAAAGCTTGTAGAAATGTGCTTATGTGTTCACTTAGATCATTAGATTAAAATAAAGTAAAATAAAAAAAAATAAAATGTTATCTTGCGTCTGATACAAAACAACTAAGAATTTGCTTAATTGAATTTATAGGTCAGACCCTTCTTCCACTCAAGGCAATTCCCCATTGATCACACTAAAGTGGGGAAGGGAGCAATGGGGAAACTTTTACTTTCAGAGTTATATCGAGATGTTTTCACTCAGATTAAACTGGGACTCTAAAGTGGCTATTTATATGCATGAGAACAACACAAAGTGAGTATTCTGCCTCAGGATTAAAGCATTTAGTTTTTCAGGAGGGAACAGTTCATTGATCAATGCTTTATGCCCACATTTCTCATTTTGATAGAGCTTTGCCCATGGATTCTCATTAGATGCCCTAATTCCAACTTAAAGCTTAAATTTGATTTCAACTCCAGGAGTAAGATATCATGAAGGAAACAAGTTGTTCCATATATTCATAAAAATACAGGTCAAAGCTATACATATATGTATCAACAGTATTTCATCATCAATAATGTGTGTCACCAAGATGAATTGATGTTGAGAGCTGTAATTTCTAATTACTTGTTATGCTTGCAATTAATTGTACGTATAGCTAAGTGCATCTGAATTTCTTTGCAAAGGCAGTTTTGCTAAGCCAAGCAATTTTACTGTTAAACATAAACACTGGAATAGTTACACCCATTACCATGTCTAGTTTAATATGTCTAATACATGGTCTCATAGTTAACCAGTCTGATAATTTAATTTCATGGTACTACTGCTCTGAGTTGAATATTTGATATAAGGCAGATTAAAAGTTTGACATTAGAAGGTTCTCCCTCACACTACATATTTCACTTTCCTTCCCAATCACCTTCTGCCATAGCAATATAAAGTGGTATTTTCCAGTAATTTTTTTTAGCATAGTGCTCCAGTCCAATTTGCTTAAAAAACCACACCACAACCAAAAAGAAACATGGGACTCATTGGTAGCAAACTTCCAGAACAGTTAAAGGGATTTTCATTAGACAACACTCAGTGATTTAATGGCAATTGTGGGGCTAAATTCTCACATAGGTCTGAATGTGCTACCTTCATTATATGCCCTGCCAAATCTGATCTGAATAAATTGTGAAGTTATGGTTCAGAAACTAATTCACACCCATTATTTTCATGAGTTTCAGTATATGCCTTTTCACCCTTCAGCAGATGTGTATTTAGGTTAGTTTCAGAGCACATTCTAGTCTAAATCCCAAATCTCTCACTAATAAACACTAAAATATGCTTAATGTACCAAATATGTATCTTTCTGCAGTTAGAGGCTCCCTGCCATATTCTAGAAGCATTGTACCTGTTCCCAGAGTAATACTCTCAGTTCTGCAGTGAATTACTCCTGTATGCTGCAGCTAACCCATGAAGCACTTTCAGGTTTTGTACCTTAAGATCCACAACATCTCACAGACACCAAACCTGAAATCACTCTGACTTATTAATCTTGATTTGTTTTAATATAAAGCACAATGTCAGAAATAAGTTACCTTTGAACAATTTTGTAGAAGGTTAAATAGTGTAAATAGATCTGTATTTTTAGGACAACACCACTACGTGAGAAAAAATTCTGACAAATAAAAAAATATTAGTCCACCAAAACTGTAATGAGATCATGATTAATAAACACTTCTGAAAGGTCTGCATCAGTGTCAAGGCTTTTATGTGATAAATGGAAACATTCAGACCTTACTTTGCCAAAAGCTGTGTATTTCAGTTATCCAGCTCTCATGATTGATTTGTTCATTATTCTAATAAATAATTTATCACCTTGAAAAGGACAATTCATTATGCAGATAGCATGAACAAGTAACTTTAAACAGCCAAATCTTTAGAAGAATTAGCAGTGATACCAGTACCATGAAGTGTGTTCCTGATCTAGAATTTAGATAGACATAAAAACAATTAAATAAGTATAAAAACAGATCATTTCACATAACTCCTGAGCAACAGCCCATGTGAAATCACAATGCAGATCTATGAGAAATCTTATATGTCAGAATCTCTTAAGGTCCTTTTAACTACACTGTGTTAGAAATTATGATAACCTACAAGCAACCTTCTTAGCTTCTTAACAACAGAAATAGAATTAAATTATAGTTTGCAATATAATTCACTTCCTAAGTCAGGGACAAAGTCTGTAAGATTTTCAGTGATTTTATTCTCTTCAAAGTGTCTATATGATTTTGCATAGAAACAATTGATGGAAAAAAAAATCATACAGAAATCAGGCAGAGTTTGCTAATTTCTTTAAGTGTAGGAAATACCATTGCAAGAACGACATTGTAAGTCATACCAGAGAATTTTTTCTGTATTAAAAGTTTAAAAAGTTGGAGATAAGGACAGTTGTATCATGGCAACACACTAGGGGATGAAATAGACACCATTACTCATCAGACTTTCCTCTAATAAGAAAACAAGGTTTTATCATTACATGTGCTTTATAGCTTTTTTTTTTTAAAAAAAAAAACAAACAATAAATAACTTTAAATGCATGCAAGAAACTCTTCGTTAAAGAGATAAAAGCCCCTACATGTAGGTGTCTTTGTAATTACGTGTGTAACATTTGCTTAAGAAATGGGATTGTTCAACAGCATTCATAAAACTGATAGAACCACAAGTCAGTGATTTAACCAAGTTTTCTCCTTCAGCAATGTATGAGAAGAGAGAGGTTTTCATTTACATTTTTACACTATTTTATTTCATACTCCCAGGCAATATAAATACATTGTACCTTACGCACTCTCCTGCAAGAGAGGAAACTAAGAGCATTTAGGAATGATCTGCTGTGTTTCATCCACAGTGAAAGTCCTTGTTTTCTTGGAAGTTAATACCTACAATAACAAGCACATCCCCAGTCTCTGGATACCAGCGTACTCTCAGAAACCTGGTTCAGAATAACAAAATGGACACTTCCTTTGTCAGCACTTACACACTGCGTTCCTCAGTCTAACAGAGATTTCCTTGAAGCAATTTCTCTATTACAGCATTGCAACACCTGTGATTGTGATAATCAGAAATTGCATCAGGTTCTGAGTCATAGATCAGCCCTGGGGAAGCATGGGAAGGTGAACACTGCTTTTTCTGCTTTACTTGCTGTTATCCTAGAATTTGATCTGCAGGTTAAAGTGCAGTGTATTCCTCTCCTTTGCTGTAGTAGAAGCTGATGACCTAGTTGTTGCACATTCGATACTGTGGCAGGATGATTCAGAACTGGGATGCTACTGCCATTTATATGACTTCCACCTCTATTCAGAGAGCCTGACAGTGGTAATGCCTCAAAATAAGATTCTGTAGCATTATAATTTGCACAGGATCGTGAATAACAATGTCAGGAGAAAGCCTGGGAAGGTAAATAGTAACACTGAAGCTCATGGTCTCCTTTACGTTCTATGGAAACTGACTTTAGGGAACCGAGTCCCTGTCTTCTGGTACAGGGTCAGGGAACTTATACCTCATGGAATCAATCCAGAAACTTTATAAGACAGAGAACCAGATTTTGCCAAAACCAAAGATAAGACATTTCCTCTTGTCATGTGTCTTTATGGAAAATGTGGGCTTCTGTATTGATGGATCCCATTTGTTTGTGTGGGTTTTCATTGAGTATGTATTTCAGTAGGCAGGCATGGTGCCCAAGGCTGGAAAAGGAAAACATTTAGTAGTAATGGAAAAAATTAACCTATTGTTGTGTGACATAAAGTTATATTTCCTCTGATGTACATTAATTAATTAAATAGAAGAGTTAACTTCTTTCCAATTATGACAAAATCCTTTTGAATTTGTGGTAATAAAATTCAACTGTATTTGCCAGGTGGATCTCCTGAATCAGCAACACATGTCTTCCATAAAGTTTTATTCCCATATGCTACTCCTTACTTATTAAACTGAACCAGGGGATGTGACCATGGAATGAACAGAACAAATTAAAGTCTGAACAAAGGTTTCCTCCAAATAAGCCATACTGCAAGCAATAACCAACAAGAAATAGGATACAGCTGATAAGCCGAACTCTTGCTTTATTGATTTTTTTCCTCTCTTGCAATTAGGTTAGGTAGATTCTATTCATCTGCTCCCTTAAACAGATATGAATGTGAACTCTCCAAGGTATTCCTAAGATGTTTTCAGTAAAAACGTTTCCATATCACTGCACTAAGAGGGATTGGAGGTAGCTGACAGCTGTGGGTGTATGAATTAAATGGAAGATTATTGATGTATTTAAAAAAAATAAAACTAAACCAAAAACAACACATGTTTATTTCCCCAAACTTTAGCTTTCCAAAATACTTCAATGTTGTAAAAACAACATCCACTTTCATTTTCTATAGTCCCAGATTTATCACAGTATGCTGTTTGTAACTCTACAAAAAAAAAAAAAAAAGTAAAAGTTATTTATCTTTAGAGTGGTCCACATTTTGTATTCACAATATCTTATCCATAGAGCAGGTATCTGAAAATCTATCTCTCCACCTAAGGGACAGTGAGAGACAGATGAGGTTTTGGATACAGTGAACTTGTCCCTGAACCCATGTGGGCAGCTATTAAAAAGAAAATTATTATATTCATCTCTAGAGATAGAAAAAGCTGTTCAATGAGGCTTTGATTCTAGAAGGGATGGAGCCTGAATGAAAAATTTTGCATTTTTTGGAAATTTCTACTGAATATGGCTTTATTTTTTTATTGAGGTAAGGGAGTTTAATAAAGGCTACTGTAGTACATTTTTCTTGATGAAAATAGCAAAACTTTGTGACCTGAGAAGCGTGCCCATATCAAATTATTTTACAGTTCTGCATGCAATAAAATAGGCACTTTAGATGTCTCTGAACAGCTGAAAGAGTAAAATGCTCCTCCCTGCTATGTCAGCCTAGGCATGATGGCAGCTGTGAGAGTTCACTCAGGTTGGCTTGGCTGTAACTAAGAGAAGATGGTGAGTTGGGGAAGGCAGCCAGTGAGAGACAGTCATGGTCTGGAAGACAAAGGTTACCAGGTCAGCTAAGACAGCTTTGTGCAGTGAAGCAGACAGTAGAGGTTGAGGGGGTTGTGAGGGAAGGGTGTCTCCTGAGCCCTTTGGAGACATGATATTAGGAATATAACTAAATTAGGGAGGAAAAGAGATGTCCTGGGCTGAGATTGAAATTACACAAAAAGACTCCTATGGTGAAAGATAATACAAGCCCTTAAAAAAAATTCAAAGGCAACATTTTAGAAATGTGGTCAAGGGAACTTTACCTCTCAAATGTAAGAGAAATTTCACTATATTAAATTAAACCCTTTTGTTCCACAGGGGAGAGGGCAGGCTATCACTGAACAACTACTTGTGCACTGAGTTGCTCTGGAAAAGAACCTTGGATTGTAGCTTCATAGACATTTCATGAGGCATAAAGGAAGCAACAACAGAAAACTGTAATATTATCATTTCAACAACATCAGTGGGGTTACTTACATAACATACTTACATAAGTGCATACTTAGCTAACATCCTATTGCACAGGCCAATGCATCATCTATTTATTTATTTTGAAAGATTTATTACTATTATTAAAAATTAAGGGGATCTGTTTTCCTTTGTTTTGGGTTAGGCTTGGGGGCTTGAAAAGGGCTATGTGTTAATTCTGCACACTTACTAAATTAATTTTGAAATTGAGAATGTAACATTATTACAACATGTTTCCTGGTGAAACATGATAAGAGGAATGCTGCTCCAGTAGTTATCTATCCAGGACTCTGGACAGCAAGAACATGCCTGATGGGCTGCTGCAGAGGCTTAGCAAAAATAAGTAACAGCTTTGTTTTTAAAAAATATTTGTTTTAACTCAATGGTTTACACAGCTTGTGGGAATGAAAACACAGAGATTACATTTCTTGATGTTCTTCCATCTCTCAAATGTGCTTAAAGCTCCTTCCCTGTTCTTTTCTTAGAAGGCATTAATAGACACCCACAGAGTGTCTATTATAATCAGAAAACAATACATCTAATTTAACATATTTAGTTTTGTAAGTGCTTTTATTTATTATATTATAATCATGCCTATTGTAAATCAATTGCACTGTAATTATATTTACATTTACCAACCACTTCCATTGAATGGGATACCATAGAGGTCACTGTACTTCAACCTCTGGGTATTGCAGACCTTTTAAACGTCTGGCACTGCATTATAAGTATTGTCACATATAAGTATTGTCACAGAGAACTAGGGGGCTTTGAGAATCTATTATCATTTGTGTAGGTTGTGACTGATGAGATGAGATGTGAGTGGGTTTAGAGACGTTTTTCTATTTTTTTTATTTTATTTTTTCCCTGGAAGAATGCAGCAGTATAAACCTCCTGTACTTTTTCTGTCAATAAAAATTTGAAATTAGACAGTCATAGAACATAAGATGTTCGATCCCTAACTATAAATAGTACATCATGAGTTATCTGCTGGACTTTCCTAGGCTGATTCAATAAATACTAAAAGTGCATGAAGCAAGAGAATTGAAATCAGCATTTCTTTTTGTACCTGATTGCACAAACTTTAGTACTCAAGAAAACCTTCTTTCCTACAGAGTGTATAGATGCTTTTCTCTGTGTGTATTTTTATTCTGTATGTAGTTTCTTCTTTATATTGCATATGGATTCTTCTTTTTCTCTTATTGTAACAGTTTCTTCATGGACTCCATGATGTTAAATGGCTGTTGACTCGAAAACTGCTGCCAGCTTCAGGATCTTTGACTCTGTTTCAGTGAAGTTCTTAAAGATGTGCTTAATTTTGTACTAGACTGGTGATATTAAGCCTACTAATATAGCTCAGCAGACCTGTAAATAGTCTCTTGAGTTAAGGTTTTAAGAGCAGTTAATGAGAAAAAAAACTTAGGAAAGTGTTTACAGCAATTATAAAGATCATAGATTTCTATATCTAGGAGAAAAAAATGGATGACAATTAATTACTGAAAACTAACACAATTTAATTAACAGAGCTTTCATTTAGGTTATATGTATTCTTTTGTTATGTAGTTGTTAGGGCCAGTTGTTATTCTGAAAGATATTGTACTTACTTACTCTGGTTTTGGGAGGAATTCAACTTATCTTTGGTCATGGGTTCCAGTCATCATTTCACAATCCAGTTTTCTCTCCAAGGATGTATATTTTTGGAAGTAATGAACAACACAGGGTTTTATCAGAGAATTCTTCATTTTGCCCAAGCAATAATAGGAGGTAAAACATGCTTGGAAATACAGATCAAATACAACAAAATAAGAGGAGAAATATGAGACGAAAAAAAGTTAAAAGAAAGGCATATCCATCTACTTCTGTATGTTTAGGGTTTTGTTTGTTTACTTGTTTGTTTTTTAAAAAAAAAACCTGTTTGCTGACACTTCCAGCTACTGTGAACCGTTAGCAACTATGGTAGTAAATTATTTAGACACACACCACTGCACGAGAGAACAGAGTTCAGTTTATGCCACTAAATTTTTGCTTTTTTATATATTCACTCATTGAAATCTTTCTATATACTTATTATAATCAATATGAAATATATCATAAAATATCTGTGAGATTTTTAGGGGATGTAGTTAAGTTAAGGAAAAGAAAACAAACAAAACCCTTTGTCTATTCATTTTCTCTTATTCCTTCTGAGACCACAACACAACTGTGCCTGAAATTTTCTACACTGAAAAAAATATGAACAAAACACACCAGGTTAGTTTATCTGTAAGTTACAGATATTACAGAACTACCTACTAGAGCATAGTCTGGATTTGTGGATATTGTACGTAGCTGGCACAGGCTTGTGACAGATTAAGGACCATAAGATCGAGAGCCAAAAATTTGTTGCCAAATCCAAAAGAGCAAACAAGAGATCAGGGTTATTTGAAAATTTGTTCTTTCTGCAACAAATAATAGGCTCTTTGGTCTTATTCCATAGCTCAGTAAAATCACTGGCAGAGGGCTTGAAGTCAACATTGCTCTCTTAGTAGCTCACAGAATATACTGTACCAAGAGATGAAAGACAGAGACAGAAGACTGTCTACTAAATATGGTACAAGACTGAGAGGTCAGGAGAAGTTTTTTTATTTCACAGAATCACAGAGTCACAGAATGTGCTGAGTTGGAAGGGACCCACAAGAATCACTGAGTCCAACTCTCATCCCTGCATACAACAACCCCAAAATTTACACCAGGTATCTGAATGCATTGCCCAAATTCTTCTGGAATATTGTTAAGATTGGTACCATAACTACTTCCCTGAGGAGCCTATTCCAGTCCTCCACCATTCTCTGAGTGAAAAATCTTTTCCTAATATCTAACCTAAACTTCCCCTAGCACATCTTCCTGCCATTCTCTTGGAACTATCATTGGTCACTTGCCTTTCTTTCTTCCCATGTGAGGAAGCAGTAAACTGCCATGAGGTCCCCCCTCAGACTCCTTTTCTTCAGGCTGCACAGGCCAAGTGACTTCATTTGCTCCTCCTACGACTTCCATTCTAGACCCTTCACCACCTTTGTGGCCCTCCTCTGGACACTCTCTAATAGCTTGATATCCTTTTTATACTGCAGTGCCCAAAACTGCACACAGCACTCCAGGTGAGGCTGCAACAGTATGGAGCAGAGTGGGACAATAACTGTCCTTTACTGGTTAGCAATGCCGTGCTTGGTGCACCTCAGGACACAGTTGACCCTCTTGGTTGTCAGAGCACACTGTTGGCCCATGTTCAACTTGCCATTGACCAAAACCTGCAGATCCCTTTCTTGGGGCTGCTCCCCAGCTTCTTGCTCACCAGTCTGTATGTATATTCAAGGCTACTGTATCCCAGTTGCAAAACCTATCACTTGCCTTTTTTAAATTCATGTGGTTGGTGATTGCTCAGCTTTATTATTTGTCTAGACCCCTCTGCAGGGCCAACAGCTGCCCTCATTTATGAAGATATTAAAGGGAACTGGTTCTAAGACGGATCCCTGCAGAACCCTGGTAGTGACTGGTTGCCAGCCTGCTGTAACCCCTTTTAATATGACCCTTTGAGTCATTGCAATATGCATTTAGCCAGCTATATGGGACATTTTGTTCAGGAGGATACTGTGCGAGACACTATCAAAGGCCTTGCTGAAATACAGAAATATTACTTTAACTGGTTTTCCTTGGTAAACTAGGTAAGTAGCCTTGTCATAGAGAGAAATAAAGTTGGTCAGGCAGGACCTTCCCTTTATAAATCTATCCTCTCTGGGTACATCTCCCACAGGTTACTTCACTGCTGTTGTCTGATACTGACCCAAAACATGGGCACGCCCTGTAGTCTGGGACCTGGACAGCTGCAGGTGCCCTACAGAGTTCCATGTGAGTGGCTGCATCTGTCCTTTCAGCTGGGTGGGCTGTGAAGCACACTGAGGGCAGAGCCTTTTGCCGAGTGCATATCATGGCTCCTATTGTTCTCAGCTGCCTGGAACAGAGCCCTGCCTGCTCACCCTGTCTGTGCAAACTGATGTACAAACTGATGCACAAAATTCTTCTGATGTGCCGTGCCCTGTTTGCCCATTCCGTTCACTGCACCCCTAGTTGTGGCACTTTCTAAGGGGCATTTAAATCTCCGATGATTTCTTCTGGGAATGTCCCTACCATGTGAGCTGCATTCATGGGATCTGCTGGGTCCTGACTGGTCTCTCAGCCCATTCACAGGTTTTCCTGACTCCAAGAATCCTCCCTTTCCTCCACTTATCAGTGCCATGGCTGTGCTCCTCACCAACTGATTGATTTAGGACTCATTCACGTAAGATTTTAAAAATCTATTTTCTGTTAGGTGTATCTCTGATAAGATTTCGAAAACCAGTACTCTCAAGCTCACCTGTTTCTCATGAATTAAATGGGATCATGGAAAGAATAAACATAGCTAGGAAGGAATGGACACCCTGCACAGCTGTGCAAGATAATGAGGGAATGCAGGGGCAGAAAGGACAAGGTAGGAGGGTGTAGTGTCCTGGTAAAGGAAAGAAACCCATTATTTGGCATAGGTCATGCTGTAGACTTCTTAACTCACAAAGCAAGGAGAAATTGTCAGATAAAATGTCTCTCTTGAGTGCTGTTAGGAGATAAAGGCTGTTATGTTGCAGTATCAAGACCATGTGAGGTGGTAGGTGGATGTTTCTGTGGCTTTAAACTGTAAATTACAGGGGCATACTAAACTAGTGTGTGTCTACACAAGTAGTTTCACTTAATTTAGCTGTCAATCTAAATCATTTTTACATCATGCTTTTTATTAAACCGTTCAATCCGGGCAACATGCCTTTAAGACTTAATCTTGCAATGAGTCCCTGATGGATCCCAGTTGAAGCTCATGGGGTTGTGTGTGGTTGTAGGGTATCAATTGCTTAAAATTCATTAAAGGGCTGGAGCTTATCTGGGTAAGACCAGCTCTGATACTTAGGCTTATGGGGAGCTCTTTACACAAAAATTATTTCTCTTGATTTCAATGGGATTATTTATAGGTTAAAGTAGAGCTCAGCAAGAATCTGATCACTGTCAGGTGGAGATGTTTGTTACTTTGTTGATGTACATCATTTCATTGAAATCAATATGACTAGTAATGTCTGTGAGTTAGTTAAATAGTGAAGGGTTTCCAGGAGTGTTATGTTCTTTTGCTATAGGAATACAAGACGTTTGTTTTCAGACTAACAGAAAGTCAATGATAGGAAAAAAATCATAGAAATCATAATACTTTTAGAAGAGAAATAGATGCAAGAGAAAGTGGAAGAACACACCCTCGCCAAAAAAAAAAACAGAACACAAAAAACTTCAAGAATGCTCTATCGTGTACCTTGGTAACATTCTTAGTAAGAAGAAACGGTCATTTATCTGCACGTAGAACAAGCTAAAATCTCCTATCCCAGTCTTATACGCTTGCAGGATGAAAGTGCCTCTGTGCAGAATTACACACATTTTATGAAACAAATGCTATATCATTTTCCTAAAATTTGAATCTGAGCACAA
Source organism: Clamator glandarius (assembly GCA_033459285.1). Taxonomy (NCBI): domain Eukaryota; kingdom Metazoa; phylum Chordata; class Aves; order Cuculiformes; family Cuculidae; genus Clamator; species Clamator glandarius. The sequence goes on from JAUNZM010000195.1 coordinate 1,470,169, forward strand.
AGGAAAGCGCAAATGCTTTCCTGTCCAGGTGCAAGACAATACAGCTGAGCTGATTAATGCCAATAGCCAACCTACCCCTTTTAAGAGGCTGACAGATTATGCACAGCAGCACAATTAAATTAATGGAATTACTATGTAAGTGTTCTACCATTTAAGGGCTGCAAAATTCAACCTTCCCATTATTTCTTCTCTAGCTCTGCTCTGCAGTGTTAATGAGGGAGCCAGATCTGTCCTTAAGATGCACAAACATATTCCAATTTGAAAAAACAGAGGACTGCTGTTCATGGAGTAAAACAACATTCTTCTTCAAATAATTTTTTTTGCCTCTCAGATTTCAGCTCAGTTGCTCTTTGGTGGGTTGTATTGTAATAAGGAGTGATAAAAATGAAAGAAGACAGTATAAAATTGATATAAATAGTTACAAGAACAGTCACATAAGGGTTTTCTCATATGTACTACAGACCATTAGGCATGGATACATTAAGTCTTTCACCTTTAAATTTTGCATTTCATCTCTTCTTAGATTTGGAATGCAGGGGTGTCATAATTTACTTAAGTGAGATATATTCTGTTCTCGTTCATACTAGAAAGAAAAAAAAATCAGAGAAATCCCACTGACTTCATTAGAATTATTTCGGTTTTGCCCTAAATAAACCAAATCTCCACATTCTGTAAAGCAACCTGGACATAAGTGGACTTTATTCATAGTAAAAGTTCTAATCCTGGTATCCCTGTATGGTTTACACTGAAAGCTGACCCAGAGGATGAATAGTTCCAGAACAGAGAACTACTCACTTTGAAAAAGAGGAAGTAGATCCCTGTACTGTGATCTCACTGAACTTTATTCTTTGATTTTTTTTTTCCACTAGTGCATAACAGTAAAGGAAAAACTCAGAATATCTGTTCTGCATAATACTGAAAAAGATTGTCTCTCTCAAAGCCTACTTGATAACGTATACAGCAATAAGAATTCAGATCTTCAGGTTTCTATAAGCTTTCATATATATTAAATCTTTCCGTCAAAGGGGATATGTTTTCATTACATAGTGAAAGATTTAAGATATCTGAGCCTCACTAAGGATTTAACTTAACAGGTTAGAAAACTTCCCCCTCCATCATGCTGTGAAAATGAATCACAGCATCAATTTTTAAAATCATATCTTGTAGCTCATTGATCACAAAAAGGCTAAGGAAAGACAAAGGGATGATCTGTGATTCCTGAGTGCTTTTTATGTTACACAGAAAATAAGATGAGATTTCACAAACACTTCCTGCTACTAAAACACACTTAGAGGAGAAATTATTAACTGAAGATGTAACAAACCTGGAGTAAGAGTATCAACATAGAAATTATTCATGGGAATTAATTGTATTGTATGAAGAAGCAGAAGGATGAAACATCAAATTGACTCTCCTACTCCTTTTGCTGTAAGAGCAGAGGAAGATGGTAATGCATTAAATTCAGGATTCAAGATATCTCTGTTCTCTGCCTTAGCTTTGCTCCTGACTTTCAGAAAAATTAAGTAATTTTGTCACTGGACTTCAGTTCTGCATCTGTAAAATTAGGATAATCACCCATTTCTTGTTTAATTTGGGTACATGGGTATAAGGAAACATAGCAAGGTTCTTATGTCACCTGGAGTCTTTTAGTATTCCTGTAATAAAAATATGAATAATATTGTCATGCCTCCATTTTATCTTTTGGGAGGAAAACAATTTCCAACCAGCTGAGCTGGCATTGTTTGCCCTGTTCTGAATGCCTATCTTTGCCACACAGTGCAGTTAATATTGGCTCCGTATACACCTTCTGGTGTCTGTTTTGCCCATTTGGACACATAACCACCTCTTCTATGTTTGATGTTAGTATTTCAACTTGAGTCCATGTTAAGCCTATTTATTCATCTTACATATTCAATGACAAAAAGCCAAAAACTTTAGCAGATGGCAGGTTTCCTGGTATATTTTCTGTATTTTTGGGGTATTAATTTCTGAATACAGGATATATGACTTTCCTAGGGCAGTCCATAGCCAAAGGGAATTATCTGCAAATGCTCCAGAGACAAACACCTTGTCAGATATAGCTGTATTGAACTGATCCAGGGATTAGTTGGAACTGATTAACAGAGCTGTGCTTGTGATTAAAAAAAAAAAAAAAATCTGAGAGGACAATAGGAGGGAAGGTGAAGGGAAGAGAAAAGGTAAAATAAGGTGTATGCATATGCACAGACTTTGAAATACTTGATAGGCTTTATTTCATACTCTGTTGAGCAGGTTGTGGCAGCAAAAATGCAAGAAAGTTTTCTTGTGCTGGTAACTTTTTGAAGTAATTCAGCCTTAATTCACAGGATTACAGTTGCCTTAAGTCTGCATTTCCTCTTTTGAGAGTTATTAGGTTACTTTTTAGAAATTCTGGAGCCTGATTTGTACAGAATGTTGGGAGAACGCTGCATAACTTTCCATGTAAAAAGTACTATACATGCTTTCCAAATGTTATTACATACTCCAGGTTTTTGAAAGGGCATTCAGATCCCACAAACAGAATAGCTACCTCTCCCTTGCCGTATACAGGATCCTGGTATTTGCAAAATGCCACGTGTAGCTACACACACACACACACACAAATGAGGAAGAGCAAATATAAGACAACAGCTACTTTTCTACCCATTATCTGCCTATGCCATTGCACTCGTCTGAGTTTTCCCAATGCTGCTTCATTCCCGTTCTAATGACTTCCTTTTCAGCCTTCTCATGAGCAGGTAATTTCTTTTTTTCCCTTTTAAAATTTTGTGGAGTTTTTCATTTCTGAATGTTACCCCGATTTATTCATATTATGTTTCTTTCTCTTCCTGTAATTGAGGTAGGCAGTAACACAATATACACCTTCCCCATTTGTCCCCAGTGAATGCAGGTAAGCCATGATTTTCCTGTGGCACTGGCTGAACATAAGTACGTGTTCCCTCTAACTATTCAGGTGACATAAAACACAGCATGGAAGTCCCTTCAATCTACATATGTGCAATGCAATCAATTTAATATTTAATGTTAAAGGCTTGTGGTGTATCCAGCATGGTCAACAGTAGCAGTTCTGTCAGCTTTCAGTTAATATGATATTTCAGCCACAGTGTAGAGCCTTGCACTTTTCTTTATTTCACCTGAAATTAGATTAAAGAAGAAATTTGCTTAAAATATAATAAAAGGCATACATGCTATAACTGTCTAAATAATGTGGGACCTATGTATAGTGCTGAGTTACAAGGTTGGTGACTTGCATTAATTGGTGCACATAGTCAATTTTTAAACATTTATATTATTGGAAATGTTTTTTTTACTTGTTCAGCAAGTGCAGATGAACATTCTTGCCTGTGCAACTAAAATGTTTCCTATATTGTAAGTCAGCTTGAGTAAATGTTGAATTTTTGGTGTTTATTTTCCCCCTTCTGAGTTCTTCCCCTAATGAGATCTGGTGACAGTCACAAGAAAGAATAAAAGGAGTAGGAGTATGAAAGGGAGAGAGAGAATGCTGATCCCAAGCAGTATAATTACAAATGTCTTTGTGTAGGAGGAACCTGTCTTCTCTTTGATTTCACGGATGGTTGGGATTTTCCATTTGAGGTTATGGGAACAAATGTGCTAGCTCGTCCAGAAATGTCTATTCCTCTTGACAAGGGCTTTGTCCTAGAATGTGCTAAAAGGACTTAAAAAACCCTCAAGATTCTATTTTTGGTTGCTATTTTAAGCCATTACAGATGATCTATCTTGCACCTTTTATACTGTATGACTATTATTTATACATGAAAGAAAATTGTACAGAGCTTGCATAGAGAGGGTGGATCTTTCAGTTTCTCTCCTCTCATGCTTTAGGTCAGTACTCACAGCCTTTTTCTCTAAAGAGAATCGCTCATGTTGTGAAATCTTATGTCCTGACCCAAAGGCCACTGAAGTAGAGAAGTTGAGGCTCTGGAGTGAGTCCAGAGAAGAGCAATGAAGCTGGTGAAGGGGCTGGAGAACAGGCCTTATGAGGAGCGGCTGAGAGAGCTGGGGGTGTTTAGGCTGGAGAAGAGGGGGCTGAGGGGAGACCTCATTGCTCTCTACAACTACCTGAGGGGAGGTTGTGGATAGGAGGGAGCTGGCCTCTTCTCCCAAGTGACAGGGGACAGGACAAGAGGGAGTGGCCTCAAGCACCTCAATCCAAGATTTAGGCTGGACATTAGGAAAAAAAATTCACAGAAAGGATCATTGGGCGCTGAAACAGGCTGCCCAGGGAGGTGGTTGATTCACCTTCCCTGAAGGTGTTTAAGGCATAGGTGGACGAGGTGCTAAGGGACATGGTTTAGAGTTTGACAGGAATGGCTGGACTCAATGATGCAGTGTATCTCTTCCAACCTGGTTATTCTATGATTCTAAGTCCATGCCACCAATACGTAATTTTGTACCTAAGTATGTATTTCAGGTTAGTATCATCCTGTCTCTCCTGCAAATCCTTAATGCTGTGCGGTAAGGAGATGAAATATTCCAGCCTCTCCTCTGACAGGGCAACAGTGTGTTCATTAATAACTTACCCTCTTTTTCCTGTATCTAATTAATTGTTTTTACTTAGAGCATGGGTGGCTCAAATTGATACCTGAACACAAGTTTATCAGAACTTCCAGAGATGTTTAAGTAACAGCCAGATCACTTCTAAGGGGAAGCTCATTGGTAAAAATTTAATAATAGAAAACAGCCACAATAGCTCCTTCTCTCTTCCTCCTTTAGTCTTACTCTCCTTAAATTTACAAATTACAGTCCATCTGAAAAAATCCAGAACAGATAGTGCTTCTAGAAATTACTAGAGGCTCTAATTAGAGCTGATATTGGATGGTTCCCTTTATGCAAAAATTCTCAGCACTAGATTTTGAACACTTAAATACTGGCATTTACCAACTCTCCCAGCTTGCAAAGGAAAGGAGGCTGGAAGCTGACTGCAGAGTGTAAAGCATGTCCTATTTCATTTAAATAACCTCCCAGCTAGTGTAATGTAAAGATATACTCATTGACTATATAGAGATTTCTAAGAAATAATTGTCAGTTTGTGGTTGCCTCCTCTGCTTGTTTTTCCTTTGTTTCCAACGGGTCTCTTCCACACGCGCTTAACTTCCGTTATGGTATTTATTGCTGTCTGTAAGACCAATGCTCTGCACTGAGAACCTGCTGGCTCTGCAGCTCAACATCTTTACTTGAGTATATCTGCAGGAACCAGGCATTTTCTACTTACTTAGACAAAGCAAAGATTCAAAGTCTGTCAAGTGCTTGCAGATTTCTCTTTCATCCATAGAGCCAGCAACATTTTCTTTAGACAGCATTGTTAATGCCTTGCTGAAGTCAACTGCTATCACTTCTTCAGTTTCATACAAAAATCAGAACATTTGTTAGAACACTGCAGGCAATGTCCACAGTTGCTTCTAAGAACCCAGGCACCTTCTAGTCATTAAAATGTTTGCAGGTAGTATAATGACAAAACAGCAAGTCCTTATATTCAATTTAAAACCAAACACCTAAAGAAAAACAAAACAAAACAACTCATCAGAAGGAAAATGACTCATGAGAAAGGAAACAACAAAAAAACAAAAAACCCTTCAGCCATTTCTTTGAGTAGCCATTACCTGGTCTTATCAGGTCAAAACCAAGCAAGAACTGATCATAAAGAAACCTGGGAGAATAAGAAAATCAAAGAGGAAACAAAGATGAAGAGACATTTAAAGACTTGCCCAAGATCATGTAGAAGACTGGTTGCAGAACTGGCAATAGCATCTAGCTTCACATATCCAACCAGTCTGTCTTCTAGATCAGCATAGCCAACTACTTACTTCTTATATTATGTCATACAAGTCAAAGAATCATATCTTTCCTGAGTTAAAAAAACCCAAAAAACAAAAAACACAACCCCCACCTCACCCCTGTATGCATGTATGTACAATGTTCTCCTACTCCTTATTAAGTCTTCTATGATTACATGACTGGAAGTCATCCATTTGGAAGTAGTATGAATAGAATATGTTTTGTAGCTTTAATTTTTTTTTTTTTAGAACAGGCTGTATGAAAAGTCTCAGTAAGCCTGAGACTGAAAGTCAATTGAGCCAGGAAAACAATGCATCTCACATTTCTGCCTTATAAACCTAGAACTGTTATTGGTTTTATTTCTAATTACATACATTGGTAAGCTGGGTGTGCAGTCTCTCGACAATTTAATCCACATTTTTTTTCAATAACACCACAGAAGCAAGATTCTCAGTATTGTCACAGTACTGTATTTCATCTGTGACCAGAAAGGACTGGGGCTATTTCCTTTCAATTTGATCTTCAATTGGTGTTTAATCTGAATCTATCACGACATTGACAGATGTGGCAACAGATTCCACTAAGTGAATAGTACAAGGAGCAGAGCTAAGTAGAGTATATATCATCCAATAATCTCATTCTTTACAAAAAGTTGATAGGTATATAGCCATAGTGTTTTCCACTGAAGAGTCAACTATTTTATTAGTCCTTTTTCCTTGAGGTTCTTGTTAGGATGTAAGTGATTTCCTCTTTCTGGTAGCCACAGTTTGTGTTGTGGTGCACAACTACAGGTAACATATGTGACTTTATGCGTATTTCTGTAAGGTGTCAGTTACTTTTATCTAGTATGTCCAGTGTGTAATTCAGTGTCATCTAACCCCTATACAATTTTAATCCACTCTTTTATAAAAACAAACCCAAGAAAGGAGCTTCTGCTTGTGATATTTCAAACTGGCTGAACTATTGTCCCTGGATTTTAACATAATTCCCCTTGCCATGCCTTCTTGCTTGTAAGTTTCCTGAATAGTTCTGAATGAAGGGGAAGGAGTCTCAACTCTGTTACAGAGAAAGAACTAGTCTGCCTGTATCTTGTGTGTCTATGTCAGGCAATATCTGTAGGTCCTATTTATTCCCAGTTCAGTCCATAACCAATGTTCTCATAATTAGCCTTAAGACTTTTCAACCAGCCTGATCTGAATGATGTTGCCAGGGTGCAGAATGAAATTATACAGCCTTCTCCAACTTCACATAGAAGGAATAGGGCAAGTAGAATTTAGTATGTATAAATCAGCAAGAATGATGCGCCTGAAATGTGGTTTGAAAAGGGCAGCAGCCTCTTAAAAAGCTTTGGAAGCTAACTTTTAACTTTGAAAAGAGGCTTGAAAGTTGAAATTCAACTTGTGGTATTATTAGAAGGATTATTGTACCCATTACCTCACTTTTTTTCCTCTGTATCTACAAAAGGCTCATGACTCACTAGTGATGTGGCCAATGTCAAGAATATTCTCCAGACCTAAGGAAACATACACATTCATTATTATTAAGAGATTTTTATGTAATTGTCAAAAAGCTATTTCTTTATACTGTGTGTCCACAGGTTTTATTAGAATTGGCACATACCTTGAAAAATGATCCTATATATAAAGTTGGATAATAAACCAGTAGAACTATTTAAAGTGCAACTGTAGTGTTATATAGCACTGATTTTCCCTCTTGTGAAAGCAGTTGGTTCCCACAAAACAAATGCAAAGCATTTCTTCGCAGTACCACAGCACTCACGTAATGAATATATAATCACAAACTATACTACAAGGTGATTACTTAATGGGTTGGCTATGACAAAATGTGTTATTTTGCAATATAAAAACCTAGAAGTGTTGATGGCCAGAAGCCAACTGACTTGTTAACTACATGCAAATTGCATAACAGAGCAGAAATAGGTATTATGTGTTTATTCTAAAAAAAGAAGGATATATTACTTGATGGAGAAGGTTGTCAAGCATTGGAAGACGTTACCCTGAAGTGGCTGAGTCACCATCCTTGGAGGTATTTAAAAGATGTGTAGATGTGGAACTTAAGGTTTAGTGGTGGACTTGGCAATGTTAGGTTAATTGTTGGATTCCATGATCTTAAAGGTCTTTTCCAGCCTAAATAATTCTGTGATCTGTGAATTAATTTTCATTAAAAAAAAAGAAATTGGATGAAACTCTTTGAGATCTACTTATTGATCTGAAGCTATACTAGATTTTTCATTTAATGTAAATATACAAGTACAGACTCTAGAACTTACAAAATTCAGTATCTTTTAGAGAGAAAGCATTATTTATTTTAGTATTTTAGCAATATACATAGCCCATTTTTCTGCCAATTTCTTTTTACAGCTGCAATCACTTCACTTTTAAATTTTCTACCTACCAAATCACTTCGGCTAGCCCAAACTTCCTCCAGTTTCTTGAAAGCTTATGAGACCTATATAGCCCTGATGGACTCTGAAGTCTGAACTATGTTCCTTTTACATTGGAAACTAACTGATTTGACTGACCAGTGAAATGTGACTATTTTCCCCTCTTTTCTTCTTCTTTATGTGGAATTGTTATTAAAAATCAAGAGAGATGAGGTAAAGAACGCTAGTCAATTTATTAACATGTAAAAATGCATCCCTGGGCTAATTCACCTCTTGAAGGCAATCAAGTTATTGCATTAATTTTCACTGTTTTCAATTCTATTATTTCCTTACTGCTTTCTCCAGAAAGCTAAAGCTAAAGAATTCATAAATCAATAACAAGCTGTGCAAGTTATACATATGTGCTCCAGGCACAAAAATTTTCTATCCACCACCTCATTACAACTACTTACAACCATATATATACATCACTTGCTGACTGCCTATCTTAGACACAGAAAATGAATAAAGAAACAGGACATTGCATTATTTTGTTACCTAAAGCTACAGGAGAAGAGTTTTGAAGACAATAAAGAACATCAGCATGGTTATTAACTTCTCTGTCAAATCCTGGCCTAGGTTTCATTAAGCAAAGCACAAAGAAGGGTTCAGCATTTATACATTAGCTTAAGATTCTTCCTTTTGGAAACACAGTTAAGCAGGACTCTCAGTTCCACAGGAATCTGTACTGTTTCTTCATACACACTTAAGCATGTACTTGAATGGTCCTGCTAGCCTTGGATCTTAGGAAAGACTGAACAAAAAACCTGTAGGTACTCCCTGCTTCATGCTCAGCTATGGCTCTGTTCATATTTCACTACAATACAAAGTATTTTATACTTTTATTATCTTTTAACTTCAGCCATACTGCATGAATAAGTTTAGATAATTACTATAGTTCAAGTGAAATTTTGCAGTCAATCATGATGCGACCTACAACATGTCCCCATCTGTTAGTTAGTCTCCTTAGTAAAAGCATCCAATCAGTTAATCCAAGAAGATTAATTTTACTTTCATTTTAGAATACAAGATTCATTAACAACATAGAAAGAAGTTTGCATTCAGCTAATTAGTTGAATGATGGTCATCCATATCTATCACCAGTGGCAGACAGCTAGAGTTGTTAAGTCCAGGACAATAAATACACTCTCAGTACCAAAGTATTAATCAGCTCAGAAAGGCACATTGAGCTCCTGAGATGTACCACATCATAGGTGTGAAATAAAAATATACTAGAGTTGCTGATCTAAGTGATGGTCAGATTTACAGGGTGGAATTTATTGCTTTAATGATGGACAGTAATCTCATGTGACAATATTATTTCTTGCTTTCTGTGGAATTTACTTATGAGAAAAGGAAACAATGACTTGCATACTGATACTTTCACACTATTTGCTGCCTGAAGCAGTAGAAAAAAATCACTTTTCACTGCCTTTGGATGAATACTCCCTACAGCAGTACACTCACAAGCAGGGAATGGGGATTTATGCACAGAAAAGCTACTAAGAACAGCAGGGAAGTTGCTTGCAGAAACTCTGCAAACTGTATCTTTTTGAAAATTTTCCTGCTTACATGCAGAGTTCTTATTTCCCCTTTCATATATTCTAAAATCTTTTAAAAGCTTCAGACGTCTGAATCCCATGTTTGGCAGACCTGATATCAAACATTCCTAAATAAAAATTTTACTGAGATACCAAAGCTTGTTAGATTTATGGATGATCAGAATGACTTAAATTTACTAATTTTTCCATTCTAAGGAAATCGATTTATTGATTGTTTTCACAGCTCTCCATAATAGCTTGATTCTTGTAAGCAGAAACTTATCAATGTGGCACTTATAGTAAATTACATATATAATACATACATATGACAATACAACTCTTTTCACAAATACCGCAGAGACCATGAATTTAACATATTCTATATATTTAGCTTAATCTCCACTTATAAACTAAGCTTACGTGAGAAACAAGACGTGGGTGAAATACTTCTTAAAATTAGTGATGCTGATTCTTGTGAAGTGAAGCAAAAAAGAAATGGATATCTAGGGAGAATAACAATACCTAAGAATGTATCTTATGTAAGCCTGTGGCATTTGAACAAATTAGAATGACTGAAGCATTAAATGTGTTTTTCTTCTAGCATACATACTATGATAAGGAGACTACAATAAATTCATAAACAGATTCTGGTTCTTCACACACCTTGTCAAATGTCATTGTGATTCCTGTAAATATTTTAATCGGAAATTGAAAAATATTGTCAAATATTTTGTAGTGTGTCAAACAAACAAAAGTAGGTGTATTTGTGTATTCTACCATGCACTATTTAACAGTCCACCTAAATATTTAAATGGTCTGACTATCAAACACTTTGTATCAGATAGTGTATATATTCATATTAAAATTTACATTTCCAGATTGCCACCTGAAATAAACTTAATTTTTACACAGTGATTTATAAGAACTCATGACTTAGATATATTTTAACCCCTTCAGAAAAGGATGAAGAAATAAAACAACAAAAAATTCTTATCATTCTCTCAGGAGACTAATATCTTCCATGACAAACTATTCTTAGATAAACTTATTTGAGCCCAAATCCATAAAAATAATATACATTTAACTCTCAGCTCTGTGCCTTAATAATGATCGATAATCATATATCTTTATGCATCTTGAATTTAGAATCCTAGTAAGATAGGTGTTTACTCTTAAACCAGAGGCATTTTTGAAAAAATCACCATGCCTGTATTACCTGTTACTGTAAGACGTGAAAATACATAACATTGGAATTGTAGGTTAATTAGGATGATGTTGAATGTGATTCTGTCCTGTAGTATATAGCAACTGCATTTAGATGCTTTTTAACTCTCTGGCTAATCTTAAAATTCATTTGGACCTTTTACATTATCAATTCTAACCCCCTCTTTAATACCATTGACATATTATGATACACAGGTGATCATAGAGCAGATAAGCCTTTTGTGAAGGTTTGGGATGTCCTAATAAATTATTACACTAATTTTATCACAGTTATTATTTGCATTATAATAATGAGAACAGTTACAAGTTACATAGATTTGAAACTATTTTAGGAAAATCCTCTCCATATTTTTGCACTACCATATTTGAATAGAGCTAGAAAAAGAGCTTTAGGGAAATATTTTTAATAAAAACTTTGTCAGCTTGGAGAGAAGGATTCATCATGGTAGGTCTTCAAGCAGAAATTTAAAGCAAATATTTTTTTCATCCAGACAAGTTTACAGAATGACTCTATGTTCTCTCTGAGGACTTTACTATTTGCAATTTAGTGACTCCTAAAGTCTTGTGTAGTATTTCCTTAGTACTGATACAACTAGGTCTTACCACAAAAAAATCTCAAATCAAACAAGATATAATGCAAAAATGGTGACAGCCATGGACAATGGTAGAAATATTGCTCTGAGGAAGTGTTGTGCAATGTATCTTGTAGTTGTTTCCACATGCATTTCTAGTTTCAGCTTTATTCAGTTTTAGTAAGTGATGGTTTTGCAATTAAATAGAGGGCAGTTGTGGTGAAGGTTTGTATATAATCTGTATGTTTTGCACTAATATTCAAGAACGTAATATTATTCAAAGCCTGACCTGAAGCCAATGACGCTCTTAGCTTCAGTGAGCTTCAGCCAAGTTTGGTTTTGAAAATAAAATTATTCCAGATAAGGGAGAGAAAATTCTTTTTTTTGCCACAGAATTCCAAATCTGTAACTGTTGAAATGTTAGAAGTATCTCTGCATACACCTGGGCTGCCTGAATTTATTTTTTTCAACTAGTTACTGCCTTCTGTTATCATATATTCAATATGGACTGGCAACATTTGCCTTTCAATTTCATATCTTCTTACAATCATTATTTATTGCAGGTAAACTTTTTGGCCTTTAGGAAATCAAAAATGTTCACTTACTTCATGATCCTAATTACTTAAACCATTTTACTAATATAGGCAAAATCAATATGTATGTATATTATTGCAACTGATAAATTCCCCAATAACAATCAATTTATTCAGTTTCCACTAGACAGCTTAGTAATATTATGAATCTGTCTGAAAATCAAATAACTGATTAATCATTACATATTTTTTCCCCAGAGATAATAATTTATTATGTTTTTTTTAATAGATTCTTCAAAATAATTGCTTTTTCACTGCCATTTCACCAGAAAGCTTCATGGGGATTATGTAAATTCCATTTATCATTAACTAAGCTTATTGAAAACAGAGTCTGTGATAGATAGTCAAAGTAGGCAAATAGTTTGTTTATGTTAAACTTACTCCATGTATTTTACAACAGTGAAGGGATTATTCCCTAATAAATTCACAGCTAATGAGAAAATATGACCCCTGTAGAGATTCAAAATCAATGATATAAGTACTTCCACTTTTGTCAAAAGAAGCAAAGTAGTGTATGTAATCTTTTTATTATTTTTACTTACTTTATCGGAGCAACTAAAAGTATGTTTTAACTATGTACTTGATTGGCTTTGTTTCACAGACCAGATACCTCAATATTCTGAAGCCTTAAAAAGAATAGGACCATATTTTTTGTCTTGTTGACCTAGGTAAATATCATGTATGAGTCACATTCCCTGGAGGTATTGAAAAGATAGGTGGATGAGGTGCTGAGAGGCATGGTTTAGTGATTTATAGGAACGGTTGGACTTGATGATCCTGTGGGTCTTTTCCAACCTACTGATTCTGTGATCGTATAAAGCAGGACAGCCCTTTCTTCTGTATAATTCCTGCCTTCCATTCTGACTGCCAACTTCCTGATCGAATTGTATGTGGTGTGGCCTCCTAATGTGAGAGAAATGGACTACCAAAATGAGGGAAATTTGGGAAATAATGGCTCTTTTGATGCTACCTTGCCTGTGGTATTGGGTTCCATGAGAAGAGAGTCCATACCCCAGGAGTTTGGTTCAGAGAGTGTAGAATCAAATTACAATTTCCAGACAAGTTGTAATGACTTGCTAATAATAGAAATTAATTATAAATTAGAAAGACTCCCAAAACAAGCTAGAGACATAATGAATGAACAAAAGAAAAGGGGAAAAGGGAAAAATGAAACAAGAAAGACCTTGAAAATAGTAAGCTCTATCACTCTGTAAATCTAAATAAAAGACTGAGGGTATGCACTTGTGGATTCCTTCTTGGTATATGACAAAACCTTGCTTTAACAAAGTGCTTGTGATTTCTTTTCACTTAAAAATTTTAAAATAAGATTTTTAAAGGAATTACTCATGCTTAAGGGTAAACATGCCTTACATTTCCTTGAGTAAATTTGCAATCATACACACAAATTGTGAGTTCTGTTCAGTTTAACAGTTGCAACGGACATACTAAAAAGGCTCAGCTAATGTGAAATATCTTATTAATTTTTTGGTTTATAGGGTTTTTGATGACATATGACACATTATCAATGCCTTATTATGTCGTGATTTACAGATTTCTTTTTTATTCATCACAGAAGACAAGTGATATTAGATAAATTAAATTACCAGTTGTGTAAAATTTTAGTTAGTAAGAACCTGGATATAAATGTTCTCAAAAAGTCCCAAATTGTTTTTTGTTCTGAATTACATAACAAATACATTTTTCATGGGTAGATTTTTTAATAATTAAAGAACAACTCAGTCAAAGTCCTATTATATGAGTGTTTCTTATAAAACAGTGACAGTGAAAAGAAAGCTTTGATGTTTAAAAGTAGCAATATTTTAAACTTTTTCTGACAAACATAGATTTTTTTTTCACCACATTCTCCAGTGTGATGTCATATATAATAAGCTATTAAAATCACATTAAAAACTATAGGAAATGATACCTGAATTTTAAATTCCCATTTGATCATTGTTAGAAAATGAGGGAGTTTAATTGATTTGTGGAAATTGCTTTAATAATTTCATGGTATGATAATATTATGGAGTTGTAAATATATGTAATCAAGATTTAAATCACTCCAAAATATATTAAAAATATATTTATTAGTAATAATGTCATGCTGGAAAAGACAACTTAAAAACTGAAATTTTCTGTGAAAATGTTTGATTGAAATTCTTTCTTTAGAAAATCCATATTAAATGTATTTAAAACAAAACATAATGCTAGACTACAAAATATGGCCTTTCTTTTATATGTTTTCCTGGCCCTTCTTTAATATCTGTTAAATCATTTCACTTCACCACTTCTGATTTAAATGAGGATTATGACATTATTCTATGCTGTAAAACATTTTGTACTCTGCTGAAGGACTAATGATTTTTTTTTCTGCTTATGAGGTTTCCTATGGGGCACTGGAGCTGTATTTCAGGTTCTTCTCATATACTATTTCTTTCTGTTCATAAAATTTCTGGATAGCATTCAGTATCATGGTATTTTTCTGTAGAAGACTTCTATTGTAGTCTTGTAACTATTCCAAGGTTAATTTTATTAAATATTTTCTTCCATGAAATCTAATACTGGACAATTTTTTTCTGCTTGGGATGCATGTAAAACACCATTTGTCATACTATGTAAAACTCCAGTCACTCATATTGGAGAAAAAAAAAAAGAATATAAAGTAAAAGAAGCGCTGAAAAAAAATATCACATGTACAGGGAAACAGTCAATTATAAAAAAGACTAATCTTCCAGATGAAATGAGAAGGGTGGGCTTTTTTCTCTTTATTTAAATGTAACAACATAAATTCTGAAAGAAAAAATAACTGATGTATCCAAAAAGAGCTATTTGAGTAAAATACTGAATTGACAGAATAGCAAATGTGTTTACATGCATGCAAAATATTTGTGAGGAATTTGTAGTGAAAAAAGTAGTGTAGTTGATGTTTAAGAAGGTATTAGGTAAGTTTTAAAAGAAATAATACAGTAACCCTCAATACGAAGGAGGTAATTCAAGGAAAGTAGGAAGCTCCTTCCACATATATAGTATTTGAATTTCAGAGTATAAAACTTTCCTTCTGGATGTAAGCTACTCTATGTAAGCAATTCTAGTGAAAACTGTTTCAGGATAAAGAGTATTTAAATGAAGTGGTTTCCCTTTTAATCGCAGAAAGATTTTTTTGAAACAGGTGCATTTGTATAAAAGAAAATCTCAAATTTCAAAGTTTTATGATCTTTTTTTGAATCCCTAATGTAAAATTTTAGGGAGTAATTCTGTAAACAGTCAGTATTGTTCTAGCATCAATTCAGAAATTCTTTGAAAACAATTGCCTAAGAACTGCAAGTGAATGAAATAATAAATTAGTAAATTAATACATAAGAAAAGATAGAATACCAAGTTGTGTTTGGTACATAAATATAAGTTAAATTAATGAGGTAAATTATTGCCTGTAAATTATTCATTACATTATACTGTCTTTAATTCTTTTTGCACTTAATTGCAAAGGGTTACAGATTACTTAGAGATCTTGTAATGCATGTGCCTTACTGCCAAGACCACTAAAGGAAATTGCGTGCCATTGCTGAGAGAAAAGTATACACCTCAGTAATTTCATGTGGTACTTTAACTGCAGATGCAAAAGTAATTATCATAAACTGATACTCTGCGTATTGGAATACTGTACTGGCTCAATACATCATCTGATGTAGATCATCAGAACTAGATATGTAGATAGATCTCTCATGAAATAAGATTAAAAGTCTCCAAGTAGTTTCATTTTGTTCTAATAAAAACCCAATGTACTGTATGAGTGGCTCTACAGGCAGTACTACATTCATTATTACACCAGAGAAAAGAATATTATTGTCCAGTGCTGAAGTATTTTGGTAGAAATCTAACGGACAATCATAGAACACTTGGGTTTAGCTACTTTTATTTGTCACATTTTCATGACCATTGAAATTTATATAGTAGAGCAAGGAAACTTAAATTCGTAAGAGGTTTATTCCCATTCTCCTGCTGAAATTTCAGTAACAGTGAAGCCTTGAAACTATGACCTTGCAAACAAATAAAAACTGGAGAGAGGAAATCTTCTTCTATGTGTCAGAGATAGGATTGGTTATTCAGCAGGGCTATGAACTTCAGAGGTGAATGATTTCTTGCTGTAAAATAGTTCTAATTTATGTCCTTTGATGGTGGCAGTGCTCCAAACCTGGCTAAAACATTGCAGAACTTCAACATTTCTTTCTCCTATATAAAATGTGACAGTGAAGATTTTTTAATCTTTTGGTCCTCCTGTCTAGTCACACATGGTTAATGCATTTCCTTGTTATACATGGGCTAGCACTTGTAGATGTTATTGCTGCATAGAGCTAGACTGTTTTTTTTCCATTCATTTTGGTTTTTTATGCTGTCTTGAATCTCAGATTAACCCTTGACTTCTCTCAACTCTTTACATCCTTAAAAATCCTTCAGAAAGCTATTTCAAATTTATGAAACAATAGTTGGCACTGTTGTCTCATGTTGGTTTTTTAAATTCATGAGTTATGTATAGAGAAATGTCCTTGTTTGTTATTTGTATTCTGCTTATCTTAGTTACACTGCAGAATTAGACATACAAGAACATTTCATTTATATGAAATTTCTTCATGTTTCTATACATTTTTCATTTTATTTTTTAATTAGGATACAGTGATTAATGTGTGTCTTCATGTGTGTTCCTTTCTTATAGCAACTCCTAAAGGTAATTCCTAGCATATTTTAAATGCAGATTTGGTTGGGTTTTTTAAATTTTTTTTGAAAATCATAATAAACTTAACTACTCTTATTTATCTATTTAAGCAAGCTGTTATTAATTAATTCCTAGTTAAATGTTTGTTCTCTCATTGTTAGCTTCCTCTTAGTGTTATGGATTCTTTCTTTTTCATGATGTTTTCATGTACAGAAATGGCTAAACACAAGACTTCAGTTCATAATTTGTTAAACCTTCACTAATGAATCATGAAAGTGTTCATTCTCTGTTTTCTGTTTTTCAGTCATTGTAGCTGTGTAAAATTCTACTACTGATATGTAAAACTTCACTCTTACTATCTATGCAGCTCTGCTGTTTTTCTTGTAGTTTTCTTGTTTGCAGCTCATCGTAAAATATTTTTGTCTTGTGAAAGTTGCTGTTTCAAGACTCTGTGCTTTGCCTGGATCACTGTTAAGTTGCCACAGTTCACACACTTTTGATTTCTTTCCTTTTTTCTGCATCCCCTTGAAGTTTTTCCTGAAGTCCTCTCTAACTATTTACTGGCTGCCAGTTTCTTCTTCCACCGATCAGCAGCTTACTCTGATTTACCCTCCCAGCTTTCTGTCCTGAGCATTTTTTATAACTTGACACATACTTATAGTCCTAAGTTTAAGCCCTGTGTTTTATCAGTCTACTCAGTCATGATGGATTCTTGGATCATAATCTTATATCTGATGTCAAAATACTACAGTTACGTTTCTGAATTATGAATTTCAAGTCAATGACAAAAAAAGGTTAAGGGATTCTATTTTTGCAATTCCATCTAAAACTTCTAGAAGTTCCACTCCTCCTGAGATTATGGCTTTCCTCAATCTCTTTCACTACTACTTTGTAGGTCATCTTTTCATCTTGACTTATTCACATGATTAAAATATGCTAACATGGTATGTTACAATAATCAGGAAAATAACATATTTGAGACTCATATTAAATTGAGTTAGTGTCTCTCTCTATATCTCATATTTTTTCTTAAATATTTTCTGATTACAACCACGGCCCAAGGACCAAGTTCACAGAAGTGTGTTTGCTTTTCCATCTCTTATGTCTTCTCTTATTCCCAAATGTCCTATTCCTTACTCTTGCTTTAAACATTTTTTTAAGAACTATAACAGTCTGCACATGGAGTTAATAAATGATGAAAAGAGCTAATCTGTACACTGTAGGTCCCTAAGAAGTTGCTTATATGCCTGAAGTTAAACAGAACAGAAGTCAACTGCAACATACTTCATCTGAGTAAAAGTCATTGAAGTTCTAATACTGAGATCCTCATAGCACTTCAGAGCCATACACAATGAGGAAATCTACTTTAAGAAAAGACTTAATGAGAGGGCCCCGAGAGAGGAATCCTAAACAAGCTGCCACACAGGAAAATACAAGCAAGCAGCTGTCCTCATGCATCGGCAAGCAAACAACAGAGTGCTTGGTGTGTATGTGTGTGTTTGTATAAAGCATCACTTACTTGCAGCAGGATACTTGTTTAAGTATCCAATTCATGTCAAATATTAAAAACGAAGGTGTTTCTGTAATGTTTGTCACGGTTATTTACAATCTACTCACAAGCAAACTCATTACCATGAAGATTTAACCAAATAAAATAAGTTAACTTGTTACAAGTGATGAAATACTGTAATTAGTTGTGTCTGAAATACAAAAATATTTAGTTTACCTGATAGCTGTTTAACTGAATGCAAGAAATGGGTTTTTTTCTTGGTAATTTAGAGAAATATACTTGGTAATTAAGAGAAATTGCATCAAGCTGAGTCAGAGATTAGATATACTGAAGCAATGGATGTGCACAATGTTGATGTCAGGCAGAGCACTTTCATGCACATAGTACAAAACCTTAAACCCCACAGATAAATATTTGTTATATAAATGCACTTGCTTTTTTCCATTTCTAACAATACGTATTTTGATCAGGCATATGAAATATATTCAGTTACAACAAAATTATTTAGACAAATACAGGATAAAGTAAGCAATTTATAAAGAGAAGTTTTTGTTGAAAATTCACAGGCTATGAATGTAAAAAGGAAAAATACATTGTGCATACAACAAATAATCAACACTGAAAATTCACTGCAGTTAACACCATTAGTGAAATAATTTGGTTTTGCCAAGCATTTCATATTTGCATGAATATGAATAGCAATTGCTTTTACATTAGAAAACAGTAACAGCAAGTATTAGTTCCTGGTTTTAACCACATAAACAGACTGCCATCTGCATATTCTATAGTTAATAATTTTGGACTGAAGTGTTTCTTCATAATTATTTCATCAGGTTACTTGATTTTCAATGACATAGAATTAATCCTCAATGACAGTACTTTTAAAAGGATAAGAAGTGTTGTAACACTGAAGAAGGCACAAAATAAAAAAAATATTTGCTCTGTAGGGCTATGCATATGTAAAACAATATATGAATCAGAAATACGCACATGCAAGAAAAGAGATTTGAACAGTAGGGACAGGCTGGACAGAGCTAATGTGAACAGCAAGAATATACTTCTCTATAAGCATTCTCTAAAGCGGCAGACCTACATTGCAGCTGGAACATCAGATAGCAATTTATAAGTTCTTCTAATTATGGAAAATATTTGGATATCTGAAGTAGAACAGAGAATGAAATAAGCTCAAATCATGAAAAAGAGAGAAGCTGAAAGTGAGGATGCATATTTTTATCTTTTCCACCTCCAGATATTAGATAAGCTTTACAAAATCTTAAGTGTCTTATAAGACAGTAGTCACATCCATACATTCAGAGTGATGGAACAGGATGAAATGTGAGATTATATATAAAGGAGAATCAAACCTTGCAATGAACATTTTATTTTTTTTTTATATATATATACTAGATCAGCCTGGAAAGCGTGGTGTGTCTGAGAAAGAAAATGTCTGCACAACTGCTAAGGAATTTTATCCTAGTCCTAGAATACTTCTTACAGAGTGCTGATGTCAGAAAGTTAGCAAGGGAGCTTTTTAACACCACAATTACACAAAGATATAACTTGAATTATTTCTGAGGATAGATTGCTCAAATGGATTATCCCTCATTGTTGTTTCTTTTTTTTTTTTTTACATTATACTTACTAGTTCACTCAAATTTTATAATTTATTTAGATTTCAGATAAATTAAGTGAATTTGCTGTACACAGATTTATTATAAAAATAATTCAATTTTATATTTTTTTAACATATTAAGGTATCTGTTTATTCAACATTTGTCCTCTGTGTAGCTCAGTTTGGCTAACATTAGCTGAATGTTCAGTCAAACTATTCTGGATGGAAAGTCCGGTTTTATTAACAGAAACTAATAAAAATGAATATAAAAAGAAGGATGTGAAATCGTATGGCAAAAGCAATCTGTATGCAACAGCATTTTAAATATTGTTTGCAAACCATAGATTATGTATGATAAAATATTCTTTTAAAGTGTGATTAAATATTTTTTATATATATACTCAAATATGCTCTAATGATCATGGATAATTAAATAAAGACTGTGCCTAAGTAAGCCTGGGAACAGGAATAAATGAGTTTTCATATCTGTCAAACAATATTTTTGTTGTTGCTGCTTCAAGCTCCTTATTTTCATATGTTATGCATTTAATCTTGACTTAGGCTACTGGGAATGCCTGCTTTTGCGAAGATGTTGGGGAAGCAACCTAGATCAGAATAGAATACCGACTTTTCTGAAATTTCCCTTGAAGTGAGAACTTTCACTAATAAGTTATTTGAAACAATCAGATTTTGTGTCTTTTCATTTGGCAGAATATTACAAGAAATAAAATATTAAAAAGCACCATAACCTTTAACATACGAATTTAGCATCTGAATGAAACTGTATCATATGCCCACACATCAATACTACCACAAAATATGAATCAAAATTCAGTCATTTTAGTCTTTTTCTTGGAGCATAAGTCAACTGCCACTACAAATTATTTTGATTATCTTTTCCAAGTAATGTTCACAAGCATTATCATCAGATCCCAGGCATTTAAATTTGATTGATTTTAATCTTCTAGAAAGTTTGTGTGGAGTCACTTAATTTATTTTCTTCTTCTTCATTCTCCTCACCTATTTTCAGACAGCCATTATATGAAAATCTACATTTGATCAAATTTTCTAATCTCCTTGTAAAGTCAGGGAAGAGAAATACGTCCATTTTCAGCACAGCTCATCTCGTCCAAATACAGATGTGTTAATGAACAAGTAAAATGAACTTCACCTTAAAACTAAATGTTTGTCTCTATTGACTTGTATTGGATGTAGGTGTCCAGGTGTCGACAGTGGTTGCAAGGGATGGAGTGGGGAACAGTGCCTGCAGGATTGGTCTCTGTGGCAAGTGAGAACAGAACAGTCAGTTAACTCCACCACAAAACTTTATTTTATTTGGATTTCTTAGGTTTTTTCTGAATCTCACTAACAGCTTACTACAAGTGGTACTTGTGATATAGGAGGAGTTGTACACTTAAAAAAAATGCAGAGTTTTTATCTTACCTGTAAGCTTGTGTGTGCCAAGAACTGGTCCATCACCTAAAAGATTATCAGTATAACCTGAATAAGAATCAACTTCTACTTTCACAATGTTCCTCTACAATACAAATGTGAAGTGATTAAGCTTACGCTCCAATTATGTTTTACAATGTTGACCGTGAAAACTTCATTGCAATTGTAATGTCAGATAATTTCCAAGAATATGATTCTGACTCAGAAAAATGTGACCAGCTGCAGAAAGCCAGAACTCTGCCAAATCCTGTCACTTTTCATCTGGTCACTGTTTCCAATAAAGCTGTTCCTCATCTTATGATTTTTCAGGGTTTTCTGAGCATGATAGCTCCGTACAATATCTACATGTCAGCTGGCCTTGCACAGGATCATGCATTCCCACATTAGCTTCTATGAAATTGGAGTGAATGAGGAAAATAAGCAAGCATCTTTCTCTAGAGAACTTAAAATGGAAGGTTATGAAACCACTACTGGAGGTTAGGGCAACTCCATTTCATCTGGTTCATATGGCAATTTATTGATAACTACAGATCAAATTGGCTAGCTGTGCACTGACTGGGAAAGGACATGTTTCTGTGTTCCAGGCTTTGCTCTCTGTTGCTGTAACAACAGTGATTTCCAATAGGAAGTGGTTATAAGCAGTATGAAAAAGTAGCATCAGAAATAATTTTAGCCATTTAATAAATGAACATATACCTGAACCCCTGGCATTTTTCTATTAAACTCAAAAATTAAGCATATAGCTCACTTCTCCTTTGCCAGTCTTTTTCTCTTGCTTTTGAATTTCTTTTTTCTACTTGCAGGAGTAAAATCCCAAAGCAGATGAGCCCGATTTTCTTCAGTTTCATTACAAAAGCTTTGCACAGATGTAGCTAAGATCTTTAGTTTATAACTATAACGATTAATACCCTGAGAGGAAATCTGAGCCATAAAGAGAAAAGGATAGAAAACTAAGAAACAAAGGGAACACACAAAATTGAACAAAATTCTTCACCTCAAACCTGCTGAAAGAGTCTTTTCACAATTTCATGTTTCATATTCCTCCTCCATTTCTTTAAACTGTAGAAACTGATAGCATTTCATTTTCCCATCAATGTCAAACTTTTCCCTTATTTGATATAATATCATATATTTGTTGGTGAAAGAGAGGGTTTTTTTCTTCTTTTATCACTGCATTTTTTCTCACACACTACTTTAGATTTATAACAGATTGCCAGCCATCGTAGAATCTTTTAATGTGCTAAATTAGAGTTAGGAGCAGTGCCTCTTATTTCTGAATTAAATTTCTAATTTTAGAATGCATTCTATCACCACATCTTGTCACATATTAGCAGGGATGTGGGAAAATAAATGGACTTACAGTTGCGTTCACTGTACTGAAAGAGAAATGTAAACAAGTTCATATTTTTGATATCTTGCTTGATTTACAATCAGTGTGTTTACTGACTGATAAAACAGTCTCAAGAAACAAGCAAAACTCCAGGATATTTGGTATTTTAGAGGTTACACAAGCCAAGCAAAAGTCTCTGGTCTGAACATCTCCATCATTAGTCGGATTAGACTGGATGTCAGTCTTCAGGTTGTTTTCAGGTTTGGGAAAGAAATTACCTTCATTATATCTAGAATGAAGTCAAAATAAGAATTATTGATAGGAGCACTGATCCCTATCTTCTCCAGAGGTGAGTCATATACAGATCTGCAACGAGTTCATAGGTATGTAGTGAAGTTTCTTGTGAAAATGTGGTACTTGTCTATATGTGCCATAAGCTGTTTGGGCACTCTGTGTATTTTCTGCATAGGTATAAGAAATGCTGCAGGAAGGACTGGTGAATATATTTATTCTGTAGGCATTAAATTAATAAATTAATTTAAATGAAGTCAGAATATATCCTTTTATTTTACTGATATTGAAAAAAAAATGAGGGTTTTTTTTAGGTAAATAACTTTTTTTTTTAATGTTCATACAAGTCAGTCGGCCACTTGTAATATAGACCAATGAAATAAATTGCTCAAAATTTAAGGAAGAGGAGAAATCTTTCCATTTGCTGATTAAAACAGTCACCCAGGTTGTAACAGAATCAGTGAAGTTATCTCCTCTGCCTGAGAGAACACAAACCCTCCACATCCCTCTTTTACCTTTCCACTTCTTCTGCCTGATGTGCCAGACTAGTAGCTGAGCTGAGCAGAGGTTGGTCTCCACTCTGCTGAACCTCTATTTAGCAGCAAGTATTTAAAAGCTGAGAAGCTTCCATAAAAGTGACTAAGATACAAACAGTATTTTTCTGGAAGGTCAGAGATCGATTCCCATGCCTGTTCCAAATAAGAGTGAAAGCATATGCGAACCACTTTCTACCTCTGAGGAGAGTGCCAACACATCAGGCAACACACTAAGCAAATAGCCAAGGAATATCTTTAAATACCACACAGGGAAGGATTTAGCAACATATGTCTCATTACCTATTGATATTAAAGTTAACAGCATTAAAGAAATGCTAATCCTCCTATCTGGCACAAGGGGTGACCCATGGATGATGTTTTGAAGCAAGAAAGGATTGTAGGAGAAGGCTGGTCAGAAGGAGAAACAAGGCTGCAGTTCACTGAAGCGTTACTGCAGAGAAAAATGGAAATCTGCCCAGAGCGAGTAGAAAAGGTTATAGAAAACTGAGAACTGCATGTCCATGGCTTGCAAAGTATAACACAGCAATTTTTATTTGGCAGTTTGTATTTATTTACATTTTCTAAGTACAACTAAGTAAGTCAGACAGCCTAGAGAGGGGTCAATCAGATTAGCCATATTAATAAATATGTCACATGCATTGTATGTAAACTATTGCATAAAGGAACTGGAGAAGGAGAATGGAAATAAACTCTGCACATGATCTTTGATAACTGAACCTTCTTTTTTAAATATCTTGTTAACGAATATCATAAATATACATTGTAATACATTTCCAATCCCTTCTGAGAGTAGAATTGAATGAATCTGTTCTTTAAGCTACCTGTGTGATCAATTACAGTACATCCTGCTCAGTTAGCTCTTCAATTACCAACAAGGCCATTTTCCCTAGCTTTCTGTGTTGCTTGAATGATTTATTTCCAATACAGTGCATTGATTTCCAATGCATTTTCTGTTTGAACTAATTGGAAACAAGAAATAAAGACAATAGTGTTGGCTTCCATAACTGTTTTGCTACTGTCCTTGTGCACACTTTTATGGTACTTATGTTTAAAGAAAAGGAAACATCAGAAGACAATTTCAGAATGAAATCAAGTAGGGAGGTGGAGAAATGAATGATGAGTCAGGTGTTCATGGATAGGGGGAGAGAAAGAAAAGGACAGAGATTAACTTTGTGACATGGTAATTGCATACATGAGGCAAGGTCCACCAGGGCTGTTTGTACACAGTTCTGAAACAGCAGTCTCCAGAGCATAAGCGCAGCCTGCTCTGCTTCCTTTCTGTCATTTTTCTGCATGACTGCCTTGCAGTTCTCTGCTGGACTCCACTCTGCATGCAGCAGGCAGTCCAGCCTGCACCATAGCATGCAAGTCCAACCGGCATGTGTAGGTGCTGAGCTTCACATGCTCTGGAGAGGAAGGCAGCCATAACTAAGCCCCCATGTGCAATTGTGCTATGCACAGTTCACAAAGCCATCTTTAGCAGGTGCTGTGAAGGCCACGGAGTTCATTCCTACATTCTTTAGTGGGGATATTATGGATCTGCAACTGCCTTGGGCTGCATGTAGTTTCTTCCTTAGAGGGCATGTATGGGTTATGTTTCTATATTTTCTTGTTGTCCTTCTTTCCAATATCTTCTACCTTGGTGTTGGAGTGTCTCAGCAGTAGCATACTAGGAGGGTATTATTTGTCACTTACAGTTTACTCCCTCTTTAGGAAGCAGAGCTCCTTCAAAGTTGACCACAATATCTTTACATCTTTTGATTGCAGTCAAGCTCTAAACACTGATAAGTGGTCATAGCAGAGCTGGAATATGCAGGAAGATTCCAGTTAGGAAATTTTTTTCGTGCAGAAAACCACAACAGATGCAGTTCTATCAACTAAGTTCGATGTTTTTATAGAATTTTGTTTTGTAAAACATTCTGAAGTATCTAAATTTGTTACATATTTATTATTCACAAAAAATATTCATAAATGGAGTGATATTGGACTTACCATTTCTGCAGTGTAGAAAATATGATAAGATTATTATGCACCGCAGTTCAGTGGGAAGAATTCAATTGTTAATGGTTTGGGGTTTTTTCTTCCTTTTATTGCCCCAAGTACTGTATTGAGGAGTACAATCTGACTGGATTTTTCTTGCATATATTTTTAAATTTTTGGTGATCTAGCCTTGTGTGAATAACTACGTCATTTATGTAAACACCAATTTTGTTCTCAACAGCTGGAGAATGTGCTCTCATTTGAGAAAGGATTACATATGTTACATATGTGCTCTCTACAAGGGAGATTTCTGAAAGTACCTGGTCCTTAATTCTATTGTTTCCTTATATTGATAATGAGGTGCAGACCATTTTCTTGAAAATTTATTTGAAATTCAGAATTCTATAATTATACAATTTGTGTCCATTTGTTCAGTTCCCTTACAGCATTATGTCCTGTAGAAATAATAACATGTAATTAGAGATTACCATGTGGAGTATAGAAAACGTCATAATTGCATGGATCATTTCACTGTTGTAATTTCCTGCAATTTGAGGACTTTGTTATTTTACTATTTTAAAAATAGATTGTTAACACACTTTTTTTTCATAAAAAGGGAAAGAAGAGAAAAAGAAACTAAAAATGCATTAGGAAAGTGATTCAGTGGAATCCCTCGAAGTTGTCTGTCAAGCCATGGAATGTCTTCACTCATGTCTTTAAAGGCCAATTGAATAAGAAAATTCTCCATCATGAGCCTGTGTGTCTGAATACAAGTTTTGATCAAAATATTACTGTTAAAGCTGTTTCTCCTTGCTTTGGGGAAATTAATCTGTTGTCATTCTGTGAACAGAACAAATACACGTTAAAAGTTCTGATTAAAACCATACATATATTAGTTTGGCTATACTAATGCAATAGGACATGTAAGATATAATCCAGATACTTCATAACCTTGTCATTAATAGCACTACAAAATCCCAATCTTGACTTCACCTATTCAAAATTGTTAACAACCGAGACTCTCAGATCTGAGAAGAGCTTTTCTACCTCTTTTAGTAAGATCCAGGGTGAAAACTGTCCCAACCTAAGTCTCCATAGTCTGAATTAGAAACTACTTTTTGTGGACATTGTCTGAGAGGCAAGATGCCTCTGCAGCTTATGATAAATTAACCTTTGCAAGGCTTAAATTTCCCGGATAGATGCCTTCAACATAAACCTAAGTTATTTTTTAAGAATAAAGAATGCTGTGCAGCCCTAGCATGAAAACAGAGGTCTTTGTATTACCTCTACCACTGTGTTACCTGGGAAAAGATGTCTACTTTAAGCTCTCATCAACTGCCTTTGCATTTACACTCTGTGTTTTTATGTATAGAGAAGTGATACAACCTGTTCAAAGCAAACAAGTCAAATGATAAGGTCAAACCCCTAATTTTTTTTTTGCTGTGGACATCTTCAGAGTAAAGAGCAGAGAGGATTCTCATCACTTTGTCAGTTCTTTTGCTGCCTGCCAGCCCAACAACTGCTTCAGCAGTGCAGAGACAGAGACTGGTGAATATTTCACAGGAAACAAGCAGCAAAATAAGCAATCCACAGCTCATTCATTACTCACTGTTTACCAGAAGAATGCAATGATGCCACTGATATTCAGTTTACTTCATATTTTTTCCTGTAACTGCCTTTTCTCAGCTTAAACGTGGGTGCATTTTAGGAGATCAATATTGAACAACTGATTTTTTCTTTTTTTTCTGATGTTCTTGTCTTGGTTCCATGTAACCCTCAAAGTACTGTTTTGGGAAGCCAAAGCTAAAGCAATTCAGGGAAACTTCCTGTTTCCACTAAACATTCTGTTCCCATTTCCCACACACAATTATGGTTTTTAAGATGTTACTATTTCCTCTCCTTGTCTCACCTGCCATCAGAAATCTTTATCAACAAGTTCTGCAAAGGTGTGAAGGGACTTCTGTAACTACAACTTTGACAGCAGATATTAGTTCCTTAAGGGGAACCTGTTGTCAATACTGAGCACCAGTCTGTACCAAGTGACAGAAGAGAGTGACACGTGAAATAAGACTCTACTTCATTTATAGAAAAAGTCATTTTTCTCTAACCACTACTGGTATAATACTGTTCTTTCATGTGTCTGTTTTGTAATGATCATATGCAAGATATTGCTTATTAACTGTCTCTTCTGCACACTTTGTAATATTTAATATAATAAGCTTCTGGCTACTGACATTGATCCATGGTTAACTACACACTTCACTGCTAAATACTTGCTTACAATCAGATATCAGGAAAGAAAAAGTGCTAAAAAAAAGCCCAAGTCTCGACTGTGACAGGCAGACAAAATGATGGAGATAGGCTCACATATTAAATAGAAAATTTCATGCTTTTTGAAATATATACTTTTCTGGGGCTTTTTTCTTCTTTTTTTTTTTTTTTTCCTTTTCTTTTCTTATGGAAAAATACAGACTGAGATTTGAGGTAATAGTCCTGTGAGGCACAGCTATTTATTATTTTCTGGTTAGGATTTCATAAATGTTAAACTACAGACACATTCAAAGCATTTAAAAGTGACCTCCTCAGAATTCAGAATGAAAGACTGCTTAAGTCCATTATGTCTCTTTCTGTAGAGAGTTAGATGTGTCAACAGTTGGAACAGGAGACTGAGCAGAAGAGCAGGGTCTCTGGGGAAGGCCATGTCATGTTCAGGATGTAACATGAAGGTACCTTTTAGCAAATCATTCAGAGAAAGTTTCTGTCAAGGGAAGAGGTTTATAAGATCCTTCTTGTAAACGATTGAGTTGAATCTGAATATGAGAATGATTTCTTTATATATATTTTCACCTTAATGGGAGATTTGCAGAGATGTTGCAGGCTTAGGTGGATCATTGCTTTGCCATCAAATTTTCTCAAGGTATTGTGGTTGACTTCTGCATTGGTTGAAGGAAGAAACTCTGGACCCAAAAGTCATAGCTTCCAGTTAAAAGCTGGATGCAGGGGCTGCATTGTCTGACATTATGTTGAAACCAAGTTTGTATTTTATATTACTACTAAAAAGACATCATGTAATTTCACAAAGAAAGTCTTATTGCACTTATGTATACCTACTCAGGAATATATACTTGTACTTGACACCTAGAGGTTTTCAGTGCCCATGTGATACCATCATATGGACTTTAAAGTATAATGGCTAGAAAGATGTATTGAAATCACATAGAAAATATGTCTGTGATTAAATTCCATACATTTCATTTCAACTCGGCATTTAAAATAGATTTTAAAATTGCTTTTAATTATAAACCTTCAAAATGCAGAGTTTACAATAAAATGCTGACAGCTGACATAGAGAATTGATATTTAAAGTCAAATAATGAAAAAGCTGCAGTAAGAACATGGAGAATAAGTATAGGGGAGAAAGATTTATCAGTGCTTGGCCCTATAACACCAATGAACCTCCTGCAGAAAACATCTGAAACTAAAATTTAGGGCTTTCTTAGTATTCCATAAGAGTAGAAAGTAGTCCATAGTCAGTCTAAATTAGGAGTGGAATTGCCTACTCAGCCCCAACCTTTATATATGACAGCATCTACATAATTAATATGTTTATATTTTCTTACTCATCTTTCACTTTCTTTCAAAATTTGCATATAAGCCCTTAAGAAAAGAGGTCATAATTAGAATGCAACATTGAGCTACAGACAAAACTTTGAAATACAGACTTCAGTATTAAAGCGAATAGTAAATTTGTCAGTACTGGACTTCTAGAAACTATTTTTTTCTTTTCTGTTTGGTACTCATTAAATATTTTTCCAAATGGCTTTGACAAGTTGGGAAATAGAAAAGAATTTGGTTAGGAAACTCAAATTTGGGACAAGGGTCAATGAAAGATAAATTACTAGCTGTTGCAAAAACTTCCTATCATATTTATTCCTCTTTCAATAAGTAAATATCACTAGTAAATATCTTGCATATGTATGTGTGTGCGAGTGCATATCACAATAAAGGTATGGATTGACATCGATGGGTTTGGATCAAGGCTTACATAGGAAATTTCAGTAAACTGAAAATTTAAAGAAGTCACAGAATCTAAAATTAGAAGATTGCTGAAGGAAATATATTGTAAGAAAATTTTGGCTACAATTTCTAGCATCACTGGGAAATTAACATAGAAATTAATAACAAATCTACTGGCAGAAGCGCTTACAAGGACAGCATGTTGTATTAGACAGTAACACATAATTAGACATTGCTATTAGCAAGGATATCTAGATTCAACCGCACCTGAGAGGAATAGGATCTTGTTTGCCCTTCTCATCTAGTATTCTTTAAAACCAAAGATAAATTCTACATGTAAGTCATGGTCGCGTTTAACTTAGAGCAGCAGGCTTTGCTAAGAACTGATATGTATGCTGAATGGAGAAATGATGGCTTCACTGTTAAAACCACTTATTCAGGACCCAGACTTGAAATTTAACATCAATGATGCTTGTACACCACTGAGAAAAATGAAGATCTAAAGTCAGATTGTGTATATTCCAAACATTAGGGGAATCCAGATTCTGAGTTTGACATAAGGTTCTTCTGCAAAAGACTATGAAAATATATTTTTCTTCCTTGAGTCATTTATATTCTCTTGAGATGAGAAAAGTAGTAAACATCACCACTTTCAGTGTGCTAAATATACACTGGAAGACATCCAGCCTCTTCTTATTATAGCTACTGTGATATACCCCCACTAGTAAAGAGTCCTGAGATTCTGTTGTCTTTGTATATTTGTCCATCGAGCCTATCCATTTACGATACCAGAGAGGTCAGAGATCTGGAGCAAAGAAAGGATGTAGCTGTAGATAAGGAAGAAAAAATACATCTCATAAGAACCACTAGTAACTTCTGCTTCTCTCCTCCAAAGACTAATTGCTTATAACAAGCAAAAATACTCTCACAGAAAAGTTGAAGTAAAAGATTTCCTTAGTACTCAGGCAAACACCAAAGGTTTTGTGTTCTGGTAATGTGAGATTTCAGTTCTCAGCTTGTTTTCTCTAAAGTGGAGACGTAAACCTGAATTTTCCCAATAAAAGTTAACCAGAAGATATTTCAGAATTTTCTGAACCAGAATAGAACAAAACCCCATTATATGAACAAGCTACCCAGCCTTTTGATCAGCAACTACTTTGATATGACAATAGAATAGCTCCCTCTTGAGTTAGTGCAGTTTTCTGTTGCTACTTAGTTCACAACTTGATTCATTGGTAATACACATATGGATAAAGTGAGAAGCATATACAGAAACTTAAAAATAATTTACATTGAATCAAATATTAATGCTAATGCAGTAGTCAAAATTACAAAACAGATTCAATCCTGTCTTCCATTTACTGTTTGGAATTAACTGCAATAACTGTTTACAGCAGAAGAAATATAACCTCTATAAAATTCAATTATTTTTTTGTTTTGTTTTCCCCCAGCAAATAACTCTAGATTTACAGCAACATGATAGAAATAAATTTAAACAATAATAATAACAAATAATATTAAAAAGCTTTTGTTTTATTTGAGACTGCTCACCTCAAGACTTGAAGTTCATTTAATTTCCTATCTTTTTTTATAGATGCATTTTTAAAGAAAAGATTGTGGGGTCCTCATGTAACATTGTTGCATGACTTGAACTATAGTTGTCAATGG
This sequence comes from Clamator glandarius, assembly GCA_033459285.1. Taxonomy (NCBI): domain Eukaryota; kingdom Metazoa; phylum Chordata; class Aves; order Cuculiformes; family Cuculidae; genus Clamator; species Clamator glandarius. Next base: position 1,501,484 of record JAUNZM010000195.1, read on the forward strand.
TCTTTTACAATTTTATTTTATATTTTTTCCCTTGCACAGCAGTTGCAGATTGCATGACATGTTAGATGTTTTATTTAGTCTTTCCCTCTCTGTCTTCCTCGTTTTGAATTTTTTTAAGTACAAATAGTAAAGTTTCTTCAAGAATAATTCTTATGATTTGCCTTGCACGTTTTGGGATGTGAATGTCACATTTCTCAGTGTTACATGGTATGAGGAACATCACAAGTCCTTGTCAGCAGTAGATTTTCTTTAAGTTTTAACGATTTCTACTCCTAACATTAACACATGTAGAGCTTAAGTACTTCAGGGTATTTGAAGGCTTCAACTACACATTTAAAAGTCAAATGTGTACCTGAAGCTTTATCTATACTGATAAGAGTTAGTGTTGTCTGGAAATTCGGCAAGAATTCTTATAGTTTTATGGGATACTGGCATAACTGATTTGCTTAAATGTCCTTGAGGGAAAGGGAGATGAAGGATCCAGTTGCAACGAAAGTATCAGGAATACCTCAGTAAGACAAGTGCATATGAAAAGAAGCAATGTTTCATCTTTCCCATTACCCTTGCATAACATTTATCTAATACCTGGACTACATGGAGAAGTTTTGTAGAAATAAACACCTCCTGTTTTTCTTTCATTTACCCACTGTTGAGATGGCTTTTGACCTGTCAAGGTCTTCTGATGGAAAAATTACTCATAGAGGGAGGAAAGTGAAGAAATGACTGCCACAAGCTTTACTGATTTAATGATCCTGTCCGATATGTCAAAAATACGTTTTAAGATGGGTTATCACTTCATTGTCCTTGATTATTTATATAACATGTTCCAGTGAATACATATCCATATTCTACCTGAAGCAAGTCAGCTCTGCAGACTCACAAGAGGACAGCCTCTCACTAAAACTTTGCACTACAAGCATAGTAGATACAAATTTCTGCAGGACTTGGTTCTGGGAACTCAAGCCTGAAGTCCAGTAAAGCTACCAAAGATGTCACAGGCACAGTGGAACAAGTAATCACACAACTTCCTCCCAATAACAACCACGCATATAAAATAGCCTTACTTTTTGGATTGGAAAATGATACATATTCAGCTATAGGTCTAAAGCCAATTTTAAAAAGAGAGTAGAAAATGTTTAGCTATATTTGCAAAAGTACAGTTCTGAAATAATGTATCTAAAGGAATTTTACTAGTAGAGATATAAAGATGTGCCCTATCTAACCACAGTATCACACCTAACCTACTAGATCTTAAGCAGCTGGAAATACTGATAACTTGTTACTGAGCATTTGTGCAAAACATAGCAAAGCAGAGTTCTTGAATTTCTTGCAGTCTCTTTGCATTAACTTAATATGTGCATTATCTGTCTATTAATAATTTTTATTATGACTATTGATCTGAATGAGGACAATGCAATTGTGGAAGAAATGTATGAACAAACTGAAGATATCATAGACCTAGAAAAAACAAGTAGTAAGTACTTGGCAATTAAACCAAGGAGATTGGCACTGTGACCTTCTGTATGCAAAGAACTGTACAAGAAATACCTCTCCTGCCTTGTAAGTGGGAAGGATAAGAGAGGGTGGGCTTTAATTCCAGCCTGTGTGTTCTAGATCACATATCATAACAGAATAGCCTTGGAGAACAGAAGTACTTCTAGATTTGTAGGTCTCCGCCAAATAATTCTATCATATTTCTTAGCATGAGCCTGAGTTCAGGAGTAAAAACTGATGTATCTCTGAAATGCTGAGCAGTGTAACAGGGAGTAGGAACTATTAACAATAAAGTGATGTGAAGAAGCAGTGGCAGGTGTGGGGAGGAAAAGGAGAAAGGTAAGAAAATGTTGTGATTTTTTTTTTTCTTGGGTTGGGAATCTTTGCACTAATGTGTATGTGTTCTGTGTCATTTTACCAAAAGCAGATTAGGTACAGGTAGGTATCCCTAGAAAGCTGGGCTGGGGTTTCTGTTGTTTTGGCAACATGTATATACCTGTACATAAAGGGATGGAGAAAAACTTACAATACAGTGCAAGAAAATGTCATTCCTAGTAGCCAGCAAAAGAGAGAGGAGGGATACAAAGTATGTTCACTTCTAACTGTAAGTTCTTTGAGCAAGAAGATACATTTCTAATGTTTTAAGATGAAAACGTATGATCCAAACATAATATAAAATGCTCCTGACATTTAAGTTTGGAGTGTTAGGAGGTAGACAGCATGAGTCATAGCTGTCAGATATTTCAGTGTAGCTGTATCTACCCCTGCTATAGCTTTCTGCTACTGATCTACAAAATCACCCTTCAGGGGACTTAAGATTCATCTCAGCATTTTGACTTTTTTACATTTTTATCATAAATACCATCATGCTAAGGGATCAAGCACAATCCTTCCTGCAATGGATAAAAGTTATTTATCATAAATGTTGTGCAAAATTGAACCTGAATTACAAGGAAAAAAAAAACCAACCAAACAAAAACCATTTCAAGCTACAGTTTACATTTACAACACAGGTGCCATGTTGTAGACTGGTACTTAATCACTATAATGGACTCTGATGGAGAAAGGAGATTTCCTTGGACCGTGGGTTATTGCTAACATAAGGGGTACAGATTCTTAACTAGTGTGTATTACCTTCAATAAAACTGGTGAAACTATGAGTTTCTTCAACTGAGTGTCTAATCCCTCCTATTACCACAAAGACACTTAGAACAAGAGTCTTAAGGAATAAAAGCTTGGACATCTAGCAAAGAAGTCTTACTGTTGTCTGAGCCAGTGAGATCTGCATAATGCTTCTCTATGGATGTGTATTTGCTGCTTGTATTTGCTGAATAGAGCTAAAACGCTATAATCTCCGTGACTCAAGGGTCCTTTGAAATAATCAGGCAATTATATTTCATTGTAAGCTAAATATGTTTCTATTTGAGTTTCAAAATGACAGAAGAACAATATGCCCAAATTTTGAGCAATCTGACTTTTGGATAATGAAAGCTAAAACAATTGAGATTAGCATGTATTTCCTTGTTGTGTTTGGTCTACTTGTTTGTTTGTTTGTTTCTAAAAAGTCTTGTACTACAGTATTTCTCTCATCTGTTGGATTGTTGATCAGTGAGACAGTGGGCATGATTTGCCAATCCCCTGGTCCCTTGTGACAGGGCAACACAACAGTGCACCCTTTTCACCACATTTCCTTCATCAGCAATCTACTTTGAACAGTCAAAAAATCATAGACCAACCTTGTATGACTTGGAGGTAAGGAAGATAGAATATGATGATTTAGTTATTTTGTTGGCATTTTTTATTTCAATGATGTAACAACACTTCATGTTGTTTCATATTATACTATTGAAATAGTTTTTTTCAAGATAACTGTTCTCTCCAAGAGTTATAGATAAAAGAGTAAAATGAAGACATTAGAACTTAACAAAACATTTGTATAATTGCAATTTTTTAATGCGATTTTCTGCTAAATTTAACTGTTGCAATGACTTTTAATTTCCTTAATTTGATCAAATTTCACCTATAGAATAACCAGGTTGGAAGAAACCCACCGGATCGTTGAGTCCACAATACCCTTGTGTGTTTTCACTAAAATGTTGTTTCAATTGTCTGTACTTCTACTACAAATTTACAATATAATTTTGTTGAAAGTTAGTCACATTTGTTTAGGATTATGAATGGGTGAAGTTTCCTTGAAGGTAAAAAGAAATAAGTTTCATTAGTTCTGAGAATAGCAAAATATACTGCTGTTTCCATTCTAAGTATACGTATATATACATACCCTTATGTACACCCAGAGAATCATTTTACCTAGATGCAAGCATTATAGCTCTCACTTTTGAATCTATACCTTCCAATCTCACAAGGAATCAATATCATCTATACAGATCTTGCCCTCACCCATCCTGCCTTCTCCAGGAGCTGTGCCAGTGGGGGTACATGGTAACTAATTTCAGAGCAGATATGAGGAAATGAGGCAGATTGGCCAGCAGCCAAATGGTTGTCAGAGGTACCTAAATTGCAGGCAACAACCATGACTTCCCAGGTCACACCATCTGCTCTCTGATGTCACCTTCTGCTGTAAATTCCCAGCGAAAGCACCCATAAGCCCTTCCGACCTTGTTGAGGGCATCATCCTCCTGGTTCCTTGTATGCAGGAAAAGGTTTTTATTGCATTGTCCATAGTCACTACTACATCCTGCATCCAGAATTACCTCCTTTCTTCTCACCTTGAGCCTCCTATAGAAAATACGTAAAAATAACTGTTCTCATAAAATGTACTGAGGTTGAGCTTTACTTGATCTTCTGAAGTGATGCTTTGCAGAGTAATCTTAGATGACAATCAGTAGAATTAAATACCATGAAACATATCAAAATGTAGAAGACGGATATCAAGAAGGACAGGAGCAGTCACTACTGCTCTTCCACCTTAACAATTTTTGTTGTTGTTCTTGTTTAATCACTTTAATCTTCCTTTTTTTTTTCTCACAGGATGTAAAGACTTTTGACACAATTTTGAGAGGTTTTGAAGGTCCAAACAGTGGACAGCAGAGAACTGGGATAAGAAGTAGGTTGGGTCTGAAAGAGCCAAGGACTGGTCTTCCCTAATACATTGAAAAATGCCTCCTTCCTTCTAATCGGTCAAAGCATTTTTTTAATTACTTCTGAAAAAAAATGCAGGAATTAATTTAAAAAATGCTTTGAAAAATTTTTATTTTCCTTTCCTTAAACCCAGTATTTCTCTTACTGCACACTTACTGGAGCCAGCACATGTAAAACTTCCTCTTTTCTTTCAATTAATAAACCTATCTAAGGACATAAAAGATTGCTAGTCAGGAAAAGGCCACATGCCTCAGTAAGATTGTATCCTTTAGATTTATTTTAACCTCACCTTTCTGCTTTGTAACTATATCATTTAACCCCTTTGTCTGTAAAAATGTCTTTGCTGGTTCTTAAACACATTTATTCTGTTTGCCATCTTATTTCATATGTTGCCAAGTAACAAAGACCATTGAAGCTAACTAGGTCACCTAAAAGTTTTCCCTTTTCCAAAGAGAATAAATTTAACCTCTTTTTTTCATTTTTTTCCACCCTCATAAGAACAAATGCTATGAAAACCCAAACCCTTCTTTGGCTGCCTTCCCTTACGTATTCTTCAGAGCAGTGATATCTTTACGATGGAAATAAAATCAGATTTGCTAAAGTCCAATAACTAGCTCTTCCTTTGTGTGGAACATCTATCTGTCTGCCAGTTTTTCCTTTTATTTTTTTTTTCCCATCTACCTGCTTATTTCATATGTTCTTTTGGTTTGTGATCTTTTTCAGAAGGCTTTTCTTTTTCAGCTTTGATGGTTTGGGGCATTTTTTTCCCCAATAAACTTTAAATCATGGTCAGTGAAGTACATGATGATCCATCAATAATATATATGTTATCTGTTCAGGGTCATTGCTAATTTCAGGGTAAAAATGTGGAATTCTCTTTTTTAAATATAATTATTGATGTTGAGTAAAAATATATACATAAGACTACCAACATATTACTCTTGCCTTGGCATTAGCCTAAGGAAAGAACTTTTGATAATTCTGTAAAGTTTCATTAAAACAGAGAGAAGAGAAAGTGTGACTGTAAACATCTGTAATGATTCATCCCTGGCAAAGGTTCCTGGGATCATTAGTGTCAGACCCTTTGGTGATTGTGGATGTTTGTGGATCCCTTTTGCCTGTGGAAGGATAGCTACAAATAATCCTGATAATAAACAGCAAATTGAATTAATTGTTCTGGAGGTGTTTATTGTCCCATAGGAAGGGGTTCAGGAATGCAAAAGGCAGAAATGGCAGTTAGGAGGAAGACGTAAGGACAGTTCTGGTGGTACTAGTCTAGCCACAACTGCTCACCCATCTGGGCGTGCTGGTGAGCAGGCACTCAGTGGCAGGTACAGAAACTCCAGCATGGCTACAGTACTCTTATCCTGCTCCATGTGCTCAGCCTGACTGCTCCATGCGTGCTGGAGCCCACGCCATAGAAGGGAAAAAGTGCTGCACCCTGTGCCCTTCCACTGATGCTGAGAGACCTCAAGAAGACATCCTACCCAGCACAGCTGTGTGGCACTACTCTGAGGCCAATTTGCATCACCCATATTTTGTCACCTTCTGCTCATCCTGTCCAACCATCCTGGGATCTAGTCTGGATGGCACTATCAGTCTACCTTTGAGGAAAAAAAAAAAAGAAGAAAAAAAAATCCTTCTCTTGCTACTACTGATCTCAGTCTCCAAAAGCTTTTAGAGACACAGGAGTACTTCTTTCACTGAAATGGACATCCCAAATTACCCACCCTGCGTAACTACTTAATACTCTTTGGCATTTTCCCAGTCATTCTAACGACAACAGGGAGTTGTAGTGTATGCAACATTTAATCTGAAGTTTTGAAAGTTGTCTTTCCTAATACTAGTTGAACTCAGAGTTACCTAAAGCCAGAAATCAAGTGAATATATAGTGGCTGAATGAAAAGACACTCTTTATTACCTCTATGTATCTGTTTTCATATTTGCTGGAGTTTTTTTGTGTTCTACTACAATTAAAGATATCATTAATCACTTAAATTATAAATGTGACATAGTGAGTAAATAAGTGTTATGCTCCAAACACGTTTCTTTGACATGATTTAAAGAAGAATGTCGAATATGGTGCTTATCAAATGAAAATGTGGTTTTGCCACACATTACATTTTTTAGATTACGTTGCAAAATTCACAGTTATGGTAAGAAAAAAGGAAAATGCTTCTCTTTTTTTCTAGCTTTGACAATTAAATAGGAGAATCCTCATTTGGTGACTTTTTTACTTACTAAATTATATATACCTGATTTTTTTCTTTTTTTCTGCTTCTCTTTCTTGTCCCTTAAACTCATCAGAATATTGTCAGGTAAATCAGAGAAACAATGAGTTACATCCCCTTTTTATCCTTTGTTTTGCCTTGTTCCTTCTACTGTTCCTGGTTTCTGCTGGCCAAAGAGTATGAGAAGTGGTGACTTAGCATGGAAAACAAAAAGTCTGGAGGATTTGGGGGCCTACAGAGTACCTAAAATTGCATTTAACTAATTTTTTTTTTAACTGACTAGGTTTCAGCTTGACAGTATGTCCTTAATTATATTTAGTTGTCTGGGTACGTGAAGCCTAAAGTCTGAGTTGCTCAAGTCTTTGTGATGTGACACGATGACATGTCTCTTTGGTATGTTAATTGTTTTTTTCCAGCTGTTACAGGAGCAGATGTTGCACATTGTCCACGTAAAGCAGTAGCAAAGGCGCAGCCCTTCTCATTATCTTCTGCTGATGTTTCTATTACCTCCAGGTCCAAGGTTCATTTCTGAGGCCCCAATGGGACCTGAAAGAAATGGATACAAGAAGGAGAAAAATTCAGAAAAGTACAAAAGTTATGCTTCATGAGCTTTTCGGTGACATACACCAAAGAACTTGACAGTATGACAAAACTTGCCTTTGGTATGAAAAAGAAAAGAATAAATTAATTATTTTAGATTTATATTGTGCAAACCAGCTTTCTCTGGCTATGCATACAGGCTACTCTAGAGGTGTAATAGCTATGGGCTGCTCTTGAGAGTAATCTTCGTGACGGTAGCCCAAAGATGACATGACACAGTCCTGTATTTCACGTGTAAGATATGTTGTATTCACATTGCACACAAGCTAAGATAATGCCATAGATGGCCAGAATCCTCTCTTTTCTTGCTGGGGGAAAAGCAGCCCTTTCTCATATTAATGCCATTACACAGTAGCTCTGTGACCTCCCCAAGCAGTCTGCATCAGTGTCATGGCTCAACTCTTTAGCATCCTCACCTTTAGCAGCTTTCACTGCCTCATTGACTTAGCTCACATTTTTTGACACAAGGTAAGTGAAACAAAGGTTCATGAAGCTGGCCCAAGGGTTTAAAACATTCCTTTGGGGTTGGAACCACAGCTGACAGGAGCACTGTTGTGATTTCCTCATATCCACAAGGCATCTGTGAGTTCGCCAGCAGGACTAGTTCAAGGTGACTGACACAACCCATCCAGTTGCTTTGGTCATTATTACAGAGATAACATAGAATCATGGAATCACTAGTTTGGAAAAGAACTTTGATATCATCAAGTCCAACCGTACCTGTCCACTACTAAATCATATCCCTAAGCCCTTCATTTATTTTTTAAATACCTCCAGGGATGGTGACACAACCACCGCCCTGGTCAGCCTGTTCCAGTGCTTGATAACTCTTCCCGTGAAGAATCTTTTGAAAAGGGTAATTTTACTATTGCTTGAGAGAATGAGTGACGAGATGGACTCCAGATAGATGTAAAGCGGAGATGTTTATTGTTGCAACTTACAGTTTTATATATCTTTGCTCATCTGTCCACACACCTCCCATAGTAACCTGATTGGTCCAAACCTATGGTCCACGCACTTGCAAGCACTAGCAACCAACTTCTGATTGGTTGACCCACACAGCAACCTCCAAGTGCTGTCTCCATCCTGATTTGTATCTTTCCGATGCTCACCTCCCTGTTATGCCTGGCCCGAGTCCAGTTTCCTGCTCCTAAAACTCAAGGTCAGTTCAAGGTCCTCAAGTCAAAGAAGTATTGAACAAGTCTACATTGCTATTGCTAATTCTCACAATTGCTGTTATTGCAGACCTTTCATTGTCTACAAGGCAACTGTTGACATGTTTCTTTGAAAAAATCTCAGTCACACTGTACTAAGATTCATCTCAATCATCTGGTAAAAGAGCTGACTTAATTGTCTTTAAGAGAAGGAATGTGTGATTGTACTGGGAGTAGTTGTCTGGGAAGGCATCACAGTGGTTTTAGTGCAAGTCAGCAGTGGTATAAAAGATAGCCACACGATGCAGCTGAAATGTCCATACAGGTACACTTACCTATCAGTGTCCCAAAATGGAGGGACAGTATTTGCAAATTAGGCTACCTACTGAATTTTCAAACTGCTTGTAAATGCACTTGGAAAATACTCGCCTCACGTTTCTGTCTTCTTTGTACATGGGAGAGTATAAAGTTTTAGAATATTTATCTCATAACCTCAATGGCGTATCATAGGTACTGCATGGACATGAACTCAGCAAGTAATCAAGCACATGAAGACTGGAACACTGGTGGTGGATGTATTTTTTATGCCCTCTTCTCTCATTCTTTTATATGAAAATAATTCTTTTATACTCTTTTCAGCTACATAAAATCTTTTAATCCCAACTCAGAAAGTCTTTTAACAGGACAGGACATTATGACAATCTTTTACTATAGAATAAGGAAATTATATGTACAGAGGTTAAGTAACTCATCTGATAGATTTAGAGGTAATGCTGGCAATAAAAGGTACATCTTCAAGCAGCACTTCCTAATTGAGTTTTGAATGACTGTACAAGTGTCAGTTAGAGAAAAGTTTCTTTTAGTGTTTAACTATTAATCCCAAGCAAATCTATAAAGTTTCGACACTTTATAAGGATCAAGCCTACAGTTGCGCTACTCCATCAGCATTAAAAATTTCACTTGTAACCAGGTTATCACTTATAAGCTTTATCACTCTCGACATACTCAAGCAGTTCAAAGCAGACTGAGCACGAGTTTTACCATAAAGTCCTGAGCAACACAAGTTTAAAGCTTGTAATGTTAAACAATTTGTGTTTAAATTAAGCCCCCAGAATTCTTACAACACCTCACTGTTCGCTGTAAGCAGTCTGTGGTATCTGTCTGTGGTAATCTGTCTGTGGTATAGCAACAAAACCACTTCTTTTGTACCGATACATTTCATTCATTTCTACAGGATAGAATCAGAGGTACTGAACCGAATCTATAATCTCTGTATTAACAGTTAGAAGAAATCCTTTTTACTTCAACGGTCTGGGAGATCTAACAAGGCTGTTGCATGATATTATGCTCTATGCAATCCTGTGAAGCTTAAAGGAACCACAATATATATTATATAACACTCCTATCAATGATGAGGATAACAATTTAAAAATTAGATTAAATTTGTGCAAATTTATATCTTAGAAGTTTTTTTTGCTAATAGACTCAAATAACTATTTTCAGTTTGTGATTCATATGCAGAATCATTCCTTTTATCATGCATGAGAAGTAATGAAGGTGCAAATATTGCCTTTCAATCCTGATAAGCATCCCAGAACATATCAGAAAATAGCTTTAAATCATGTAAGCAGTGTCCATTCTTCACTGGACAGTTTTCAGTAATATCAGCAGTGTCATAGACTTTTCAACAGTTATTGAAAATCTGTGTTCTACAGTTTCTACATAAATTTTCTTATATTCTGAGGTTTCACAGTATTCATAAGTTGCGGCATATATTTGTGAAATTCCTATCAACACTCATTTTTGCTACTCATTTTTGACCAGTTGACTAGTTATTTTTGTGCATATGCGAATTCAAATTTGTTACACAGCATACTCTGTATTTAGTCTGTATTTAGTAAAAATTCTGTGAACTAATAAGTAAGCACACAAATAGTCAGCACCAATATTGTATTCCTGTCTGCAGAGCAGTCTTCCAGAGTTTGCTCTTGGATACTCTTTGTCTGTTTTCACAAAGATGAAGGCTGAGTGACAGAGGTGACTCATCTTGACAAGAAATACTGTTGCTTTGCAGAGAACCACAAGGAGGAAAACCAAGAGAATCAAGAGAGATTTCATTTGTGTTTTGTTGTACATACAGTGCATCTGAATGATATTTTCCTTTGAAATCTGATTCTATACTGCCACCCGCACAGAAGTGGCAATGAGGTATAAATTACTTGTAAAAGAAATGGCAGGCTTAGCATTTCAAAGTGAAATGTAGCATGTTAAACATATGTAATAGTAACTGTGCTAGTCACTCATCTGTCTTACAAATTTTAGTACAGCACAGACAATCTACCTACACTTATATATTCTATACTTAGCATCTAGTCTCTACATTTTATATTCTGTTTCCCTGTCCTTTGTACTTGCTTATTTTTTTCAATTCACATACAGTTTTGGATATTTTGCTGGTCTGTACTTGGAGTAAGACTGCACAACAAGACACAATAAAACCCCCACCATAGTGACAATTTCCTCAGTCAGGTGATCACACCAAAGTGAATAGATTTGTTTAATAAAGTAAGGTCCAATCTAGGCTGGAGGGAAGATTATTTCTCTACAGAAATTACACCTACAATGGACACTTGAGTTCTATTGTCTTTATTTCCAATAAAATTCTGCATGTTTTGTTGTATATATTCTGCATTTCTACTTATATTATATAAAACTTCTGAATTAGGCCCCTTTTCAGGCCAGGGTAAGGTTCTGCAGAGCAGTATTAAGAAAGTAAGAAGAGAAATTATTCTTTAGACTGTGGGATTCTTTTCATTGGTTGAAGAAAAGGAGAAAAATCCTTCTGATATAAAAAAAAGCAAGTCTAAGCTGAACTACATCAGAAATGAAAATTTAGAAGTAATTTGGTTATAAATATGAGTGAAACTGTGCAATCTAGTGGATTAGCTTTGAGTCCAGCATTGTAGATTAATAATACAAACTTTTTTAAAAAGTATCAATTAGAGCTTCTTTAAAAGATTTCTTCCAGATTTTAAAACGTAAGCACAGGTCAACTTAACACCTAAGTGGTAAATAGTTTTAATTCTGCATATGATGCAGAAGAATCAATTAAGCAACAGAGAAATCATAATATGGCTATGGTCAAATAAGCAAAGAGTGGCAGATTAAGGAATAGAATTCTTTTTTCGTTCTGCAGCTAGTGTATCTAAATGAGATGGAAATTAAAAAGTAATTAGGAGAAATGTATTGAATTTATATTACTAATGGACTACACAGTTTTGGCTTTCTCTTCTGTGCTTTGGAAGGGCACAACGGACTGATACACATTTGCTGGTAGGAAGCAGCTCAGTTGTAATGCATCTATCTGTGTACCACGGGTTGCAATTGTTTGTAATTATGTGTTTTATTCTGAAAGCATGGCTCACCATACCTTGGCACACTGAGACTCACATTTGAGATTTGCTAGGAGCAAATTTGTTCTATAGTACACAATATGTATGCAAAAAAAAGCAACAATTTTATGAGTGGTAAACGTTACACAGCTCTAAAGCTAACCTATAGTTTGCCTTGCCTTATTCTTGACTAACTTAAACTTAAATATAAAGTGAAAGCAGGGTCTAAGTTAAGCTTTCTCAATTAGTGGACAGAATTTTCAAGAATTATGTGTTATATTCTTCTGTGTACAAAATAATACACTACTTTTACCTGTGTCTGCCTTGTGTACTCATAACAATAGTACTTTTATAGATAGTTTATTACACATACATATAATTTGACAGAATATCATAGTCAAATGCTTGATACAGTTAACTTCAAAGAAGCTTGTGAAAACTCCTACCAGCTATCATTTGCCATACATACTTTAATTATCAAGTGGATATTGTGCCCAGGAATGACAATAAGCTCTGTATATTCTCATGTTTCCTGTTTTTCTCAGTTTAAAATGTTGTCATAAAGAATTTTGGGCCACATTAGGACTATTCACATTATTGATAACACTTTCCCTCCTCCCCCTCTTCTTTAACTCTTTTGGAAAAGTCAACTTCTATCAATCAAAAGTATTGACGGAAACGAGGCAAAAGGAAAAATATAAAAAGAGCTACTTTCGTGCTTTTTGGCTTTCAACAGGGATAAGCCAGAAAATATAAAAAAAAAAAAATCAAAAGATTGTGTGACAAAGCTATATATTACTCTCAGGTTTTTTTTTCTTTTTTTCCTCATACAAATGAAGAAAAAGAAGGTAGAATGTAAAACCAAACTCTAGAAACACAAAATAGAGGGATTTTTTAATTTGTTGTTGAAAAGAAATGTCTTACATTCTAAAATTTATATTTCCAAATTAAATGTTCATTTCAAGCAGTCTAAATAGAGGCGTGTAAAACTTCATAAACAGCTTTAGTACACGGAAAACTTCACTGCTTATTATGGATTGACATTTAAGCCTCTGGTCTGGATGTGATTGGGAATCTAGATCTTCTAAACAATTCATTAAAATAGTGTTTTCCTTAAGTTGGACCTGTTGCTTTTTTTATGCATGTGGAACATCAAGTGCATTTGCATGTTTCCAGGAGAGTGGAAAAATCCTCCCATGCCATATGCAGCTATTTGACAAACACAGCTTTGCAGTTCCAACTACAATGTAGTTATGAACAAGTACTAGAAGACATGATTTAACCATGTTTTCCCCAGAGGAAGAAGTTTTTAAGAAAGAAGTGAGTCTACTTGCAGTAAATTGCAACTCTGCACTGCAAGTTCACAGAGAATTTACAAAAGAAAAAAAATTGGAAATTTATTATAATTGAACTGGTAAAGAAGTTCATGGGGTTTTTACATGAAAGGTCTTTTTTTGGAGGCAATGCAATATCCTGCATGGAAAACCACAATATCATCTGGTATGACATAACTGTGACATCACCCCGGCCTAGACAGAGCAGATGATCAACCATTGTAGGATGGTGTAATCTTCTGAAGGTTTCTCAATTAAAATGTATTAATATTGTTATTTAGAAGATTCTAGTGTCAAAGACCTTAAGAAGAGAAAGATTGTTATAGACATAAAATTTGCTGTTAGAAGAGGAGATAATCCTAACAGACAAAATTTTAATGCTAAAATATTAACACATTATTGAATATGATTATTGTAATGTTTGAAAAGAGAAGGGTAGGTTTGTTTCCTTTGCTAGCACCTGATCAAATAAAATTATCTATTGCTTTCTTTGTCACGAAAGACTATGAAATGTCCCGAAATGTGGAAAATTTCTGCTCAGAGAAAGCAGACCAAACCAAGCACAAAGGCTGATCCATGTTCAGTACAGGAACTGATTTTCTTTCCTATCTATTTCTTGAGTATAATGCTTTGCAACAGCCAAGTGCTGATAATAGATTTCTTCAAGTTCTGTTTAAAAGGGAAAAGGTCCAATTATAGTGAACTAGATTTGACAGAGCAGCGTACAGACTGGTTTGCATCAACTTTTACTCTATTTGCATGTGGAAATAGCAGGCAGATGCTCTTAGCAGTCTAATATTTTGTTCCATTTAGGAGGACTAGGTAGGTAAAGTCAATAGCTAAAAAAGACAGGGAAAATAACCCAACATTTTAAAAATAGTGTTAACTAGAAGATACCAAGGAATTTGAGAAAGTATAGTATTTCATTAAAGGATGTTCTTGCACCAAATGTCTTTCATCCTTTTAGTCAAAATGTATAGAGAGAAATTGAAATTAAGGTTTATGATTAACAAAAGAGCTCTTATTACCTTTCCAAAAAGTTAATGGTGTTGTAAGTGAAAAAAGAAACATCATGAAGAAAGGAAATAGATGCATGCAGTCATAATTCTTAGCTGTTAGTTCTCATTCAACAGCATCTGGCAGCTCCAAAGGAGACTGGTATGGATCAAAAAGCTATTTAAATTAACCAGAAGGTTTCTAGCTACTCAATGGAAGATAAGACAAGCTGTAGGAACCCAAACAAGCAGATGCATATGTTTTCATGTGTGCTGCAGGCTCCTACTGAAATCTCCAGAAACTTCTACCATTGGAGAGAAATACTTAGTCATGTTTAATGCAATATTCGCACTGTAGTTTGCGAAAGACTGATCAATTGTTGTTTAGATACAGGGCACAGGAAAAGAATCAGTTTTCTCAGAAATAAAGTAGATTAAAATCCATATAACACCCGTGGTTTGTACTGCACTGCTATAGACACAGGCATATAGAAGTAGCAGGTCTGTGATTGTGCTTTGAGTAATTTATTAATTTTCTTAACAAAATTTATTAAATTTTATCACCAGTAACGTGGCCAAATGTGACAGGTCCAGATCGACTAAATTACATCACCTAAGATGAGTTCTGCTGTGAGTACTGTGCAACTGGACCTTGGTGCCACATGATCCAGACACTATGACCACTATTGACATGATGTTCTCAGGTGTCAGCTCAGAACATTTAAGGATACAGGATCATGGGAAAGCTGTCCACAGGTCAATATAAGCCACCTTTTATATCAATAGCACTTCCTACCTTTCACTTCTGCCACAGTTTTAGAGTAGTTTCTTCTACAGAGTGAGAGCTGTAAGGCTACAAAATAACTCCTATAGGCAAACATACAAAACATGTCACTCTGGAAGAGAGTTTAGTCTGATTCCTGTCACTTTACTGCCTCTATAAATAAAAATAACTGTCCTTATGAGAGAGAATGATTTCATGGTTATGTTTATGTTGGTAGGGTGCAGCCAAAAGAAATGCTGTGAAGAACAGTCTAAGCAGTGTGAGGTCCACGCTTTGTCCTCAGCATTGCTAAACTATGACTTGCTTTCCAGGGACCAAGCACCAGGCCACTGCTTGGATGAGAACGTACATGGTCAAGACATTGACAGACTTCTTGTGAAAAGCATACCCACAGTATACATCTCACACATAATCCTTCACAGCAATATATACAACTCCATGTTATGTCAAACATATCTTCTGTGTGATCTTAATGCTTTTTGTGTATCTTCAGGTGAATTCTTTGCTGTGCTCTGCATTAATGTGAGCAGTTACTTTTGCTCTGTGTCCATAATTACTCACTTGTTTTCTTATATCACCCAGCAGTGTGAATTTAATTACTCCTTGTCTCGAAGTAATTTCTGATTTATCCTGTTAGCTTTGTTCCAGGGTGGTCCCTCATGAGCTAAGGAGTGCAAGTGTTCAGCTATCTCAACAGCATCACTCTAATATAAGCATAATATAAAGCAATTCAGATACTACTGAATTGCCTGGGCTCAACTATAGAACACAGTTGCATATTTAAAGGGTAATATTAATTCAAGACTTTTTGTTTCTGTGTGAGGGAGTTGGGGTTTTTTCCCTCCATCTCAATGAGTTCAGAGGATTTTTTTATTATTATTTTAGTTTAATGGGAAAAAAACCAAAACATGTAAATCAAGTTGCTACTCAGTATTCATTCCATGAAAAAAATGAGGTATTGAACTGGATTGAATAGGAAAGGGGTGAACATATGTAGCATGCATGATAGGAGACGAGAATTTCATTCCCTAGAGATATAAGAATTCTCTTGTTTTTCAGTGAGTCAACATAGCAATTGTGCTCAGTCCTCAGGGTATGCAATAGTCTGCTCAGTAAGGCAGAAATATTTTTTTTTTCATTCATGTTATTCTTAGTAGACCTCTTGTTATCCTCTCAAATGGAGTAATCTCTGGGCTAAATTTTTAGTAACTGGGGACAGGACTATGTATCAACGATGGATACTGTTTTGTCAAAATCAAGAAATAGGAAAACTTGTTCTAAAAATAATAGGATACCTGAAAGAAAGAACGATATGATATCTGAAAACAGTGTGAAAGTACCTATTTTTTTCTGTAGTAGTATGACTCTAGGAGCTGTGTCATCATGATACACAGAACCAGTGACTTGTATAACTGTAAAGAATCTCACAATGAAATCATAAAATTTTATATTCCTCTCCCTTTCGGGGATGGAACTGGAGGTGTCATAAGCAGACTCCCAGACTACTAAAGTTTGTCTGGGATTTCAGGTTACAGCCTAGATTGGCAATTTCCTGTCCTCACGCTTGTGGTTGCCTAAGCAGCCTGAGAGTCTCTGTTTCATGAAGCATGAAACTCCATTTGTAAGCATTAAAGTCCAAAGGGAAAAAGTAAAAGATAACTTAAAATGTTGTGTGTAGTCTGGTGGAAAAAACCACCTATACAGCAATTTTTTAAAGAAATTAATTTTTATTAGAACAGGACTATGCAGTGCATGCAATTTTCCATGAAGCCAGCAGAACAGCTCTAAAAATGTTCCAAAAGTATCCTAACTGGCCATGACTAAAGGCTTGGTGATGTTTTTTGATTTCTTATTGTTGGTTTTGTTCTTTAAAAATAATTTTGCAGAAGAAAGATTATAGTCAATTTAGGTTTGGAGATAAAATACTTAATATGAATTTTGAAAATGTAGATTTTTCTTCTTTCTCTTCTTTCCTTCTTTTGATTATTTCAAATCCATCCTATGCAGCTGAAACAAATCTGGCTTTCTGGGGGACATTAGAGAAGGACAGCAGGAAAATGAAAAATAAGAATTATACACAAGCATTTGTCCTATAACCATGAGTTTCCAAGTCCTATAGTTATCTCTGAGAGTGGCTTTCTTTGCAGTCTTAAGCATGTCCAGCTTCAGCTGTCTTTATAATTATATTCCTGATTTCACCTGTCCACATAATTTCCAATTTTTTTAGTGGGGATCCTGCAAATGAAGCTCAATATTTATTTCCTGCATTTAAATATTTGTCCCTCACTGTTTTGGTTAGGGAGGGAGAACTTTGTTTTTCTTTTTTTTTTGTCACAGAGATAATATTACCCCTGCTTTCAAGTGAGGGTTTTGGCAGAGTCCACAGAAACCGGAAGACCTGGACAGGTCATTGCTACTCTGCTTTTTTCAAAGGCCAGGTATAGTTTTCAACCAGATAAAGCAAATCAGCTAGAGGTTTTTAGGCTGGAACCTGCCATGATTCAGTAGTTTTCATTTTTATTCTTTGCTATAACAGAGGTCTTAATTCAGGGATTAGCTTACAAAAATCTCACAGCTTAGTTCCACCGTGTGCCCAACCTACACTGGTAGTCCGTTCAGAAACCTGGCAACAAACTCAAATTTGCAACCAAAGCATTGCCTGTTGGAAAAAAATAGCAAGAAATTGGCAGGAGGCTTCAAGGTTTGGGTAAAGCAATGTCTATCTCCACATATGTATAGGGTACACTCCCTCCTCTGTATCAAATCCTTGACTATATTGCAAAATTGCTCATATCCTCTATTGCTCATATTCCCTTGCCCTGAACACACATAATTGCCTTTCAGTTTCAGAGTTATATGTTAATCTTGCATGCAAAGTTTGATTATGCCATTTTGAAAATCATTTAATTATTTGCACCTCTTCTCCAGCCTACCCGTTTTGGTTACAAAAGTAATCGCTCGCCTTAAGGAGATTCCTTACTTGTTCTTGAAATAGAAAACTTTGTAAATCTAATTAGAAAAAAACAATGCGGGGGGAAGCAAAAGGATCAGAATTAAGGCCTTGCAGAAGTGTTAGTTCAGGAAGCACTTTCAAGGAATGTTAGGAGACAAATACATCTTCTGTGAGACATGAAGCCTTATGAAACATCCAGTTCAGCAATTCAGATGATCAGTTAATGGAAATAAACTTCTCTGTGCTCTCGTGTCTTTTCTCCATCCACAAAAATGGAAAGATGCTTTGGAAAGCATCTCTCTGAGATCAATCTGACTTCTCCCTTATGCTGCTTTACAAATAAATAACCACTGACTACAGGGCAAAGAAACAATTTTTTATAAGAAATGAACAAACGAAATCCAGATAATATAAATACTTGATTATTCCTTCTTGATGATTTCTCAATATGTCATATTTTTTTACTAATGTCATAGATTTTTTTGATAAAGATTTATTATGAATAACTTTACATAATATCTCATCTTCATCAGTATACTATTCTTATACACTTTTTATCATACATCTTTTCAAACTTCAAAAAATAATTTTTAAATAAGGGGAAGGAAAAAAATGAGTATGTCAGAAAAGGAAAGTTAAAGAGAATGCACCCCCACTGATGTATGAAAAAGACAACATTGTATCAACAGATGAGGAGAAGGCTGAGGTACTCAACAATTTTTTTGCCTCAGTCTTCAATAACAGCTGCTCTCCTCACCCCTCCTGGGTCATGGGACAAATAGATGGGGACCTGGGGGGTAAATTCCCTCCCACTGTAGGGGAGGATAATGTTCGTGACCACCTGAGGAACCTGAATATATGGGACGTGATGAGATGCCTCACAGAGTCCTGAGGGAATTGGCTGATGTTATTGTCAAGACACTCTCCATGATATTTGAAAAGTCATGGCAAACAGAAGTCCCTGCTGAAGGGAAGAAGGGTAGCATTGTCCCGATTTTTAAAAAGGGTAGAAAAGACAACCCTGGGAACTACTGACCTGTCAGCCTCACTTCTGTGCCTGGGAAGATCATGGAACAGATCCTCCCAGAAGCTATGCTAAAGCACAGGGAGGACCAGGGAGGTTATTAGCGGCAGCCAGCACGGCTTCACCAGGGGCAAGTCCTGTCTGACCAATCCAGTGGCCTTCTCTGAAGGGGTAACCACATCAGTGGACATGGAAAAACCAATGGATGTGATCTATCTGGACTTCTGTAAAGCCTTTGACATGGACCCCCACAACATCCTTCTGTCTTAATTGGAGAGATATGGATTTGATGAGTGGACTGTTCAGTGGATAAAAAATTGGTTGGATGGTTGTATTCAGAGTGTAGAGGTCAATGACTTGAAGTGCAGATGGAGATCCATGACAAGTAGCATCCCTCCAGGGTCCATACTAGGAGCAGTGCTGTTGAATACCTTCATCAACGATATTGCAAGCAAGCTTGAGTGCACCCTCAGCAAGTTTTCAGATGACACCAAGCTGAGTGGTGCAGTCATCCTGAGGGACCTGGACAAGTTGGAGAAGTTGGCCTGTGTGAATCTCATGATGTTCAACAGGGCCAAGTGCAAGGGGTCAGGGCAATACGCAGTTAGAACACAAGATGGGGATGATGTTATTGAGAGTAACCCTGCAGAGAAGAACTTGGGGTTCTAACTGATGAGAAGTTTGACATGAGTCAGAAATGTATTTTAGCAACTCAGAAGGCCAACAGTATCCTGGGCTGCATCAAAAGAATCATGGCCAGCAGGCCTAAGGCGGTGATTCTGCCCCTCTATTCTGCTCTTGTGAGACCCTGCCTGGAGTCTTATGTCCAGTTCTGGAATCCTCAACATAAGAAGGATATGGAACTGTTGGAATGGGTCCAGAGAAGAGCTACAAACATGGTTAGAGTGCTGGAACACCTCACATATGAGGACAGGCTGAGAGAGTTGGGCCTTGTTCAGCCTGGAGAAGAGAAGGCTCTGAGGAGACCTTATAGCGACCTTCCAGTACCTGAAGGGGGCATACAAGAAAGCTGGGGAGGGGCTTTTTACAAAGGCTTGTAATGATGGGACTAGGGGGCATGGCTATAAATTGCAGAAGGAAAGATTTAGACTAGACATTAGAAGGAAATTCTTCACAATGAGGGTGGTGAAGCACCGGAACAGGGTTCCCAGGGAAGTCATGGCTGCTCCATCCCTGGATGGCCAGATTGGGTGGAGCATTTAGCAGTCTGATCTAATGGGGGTTGGAATGAGACGATCTTTAAGGTCCCTTCCACTTCAACCATTCTATGATTCAGACTTCAGAAAAAAATTAGAAAAAGAAAATTTAAAGAGGCTATTATTGAACATCTTCAGTTAATTTGAAGATTTTAAAATTCATGTAATTTGGCTTTTGAAATACATCTGAAACTGTTATCAGAATGGTACAAATATTTATATTTTCTGAAAGTGGTTAGATTAAGAATAGAAAAGTTTAGGGATTCTGAGTAAAAAATATAAGATATTTGTAAAAGTTTATGGAGCAGTTATTGTCACATCAGAATGCTGGGCATATATTCAAAAGAAACTTATCTGCCCCAGTCAACTCTGCTGAGCCGGTCCATTGGGGCCTGATCCGAAGAGCATTTTAGTAAAACTATAACATCTTAAATGAATACCTAGGAAATAGAAAATATGATGTAGGGATGTTAAGAACTAATTTTCAACTTCAACAACAAGCTAACGTGTCATTATAGTCTGATCTACAATTTTTTATCTCATATTTTTACACAGCAAAACATTTCTTCTTTTTTCTCCAATATTTTTGTAAGAATAGTTATTAAAAATTGATGACATGGCATTGTGAAGAATATCTATACATCCATTTCAGTCAGAATAGTACTGAAAACCTGAGAAAAACACTTAAAATATGGATTCATATTATGGCACTCAGGCATACAGCTACAAGTTTGAGACAGAAATTAAGCTTCCTTTTCTGAAGCAAAAGTACACTGACGCTCAAATGAGTTTTAGAGAAATGTGTGATTATAATCAGCAGTATACTGGGTTCTGTGGATTTTTAAGATAAATCTGTCCCCCAGTCACAGTGCTTCATAACCATACCATAATAGCTTTACAAAAAAATCTATGTAGACCATTTATCAAGCTTTTTGAAATAATAGAAGTAAAATAACCGATCTTGCAAAGAGGGATTGATATCCATATTTATAAACAGTCATAGTTTAATAATATACCAATATTGTGTTTTCAATTTATTTTTTCTATGGTAGAAAGAGTAAATTATACCAATCTTCTTTCCTAAAGTGTTTGTTAATTTTTTGCAAAAAAGCCCTCTCCCCTCAAAAAATAGATTTTAAACTAAAGTCTGTATTAATGAAAAATACTCCTTTAATATGGAACTCTTCCATCCATGAAAACTTTTTTTTAATTAAAAATTCAGTAAAGGTGTAGAAAACTTTAAGAATGAACATTTATGACATGTCAGGAATACACATGCACATGTATCCAGTCATTTGTAATATTTTAAGGTGAATACATAGGTATAAAGTTTTGTAAGATATATGTATATATTCATAATAAAATATTGTTTTCATTTGTATAAAAAATCATTGTAAATTCTTTAAGAAAAAAATAAATATAAGTGGTGCTTAATGACACTCAAAGAGGAAGTATAAATCCTGAATCAAGTCAAAACACTGAAAATTAGGTTGCATGCGATGTTCACCTTGTTGCCTTGCTGGACTCAGTGTAAAATATAACACTGGTTTTATGATATATATATATATATATTCAGCATAAGAGATTATAACAGCTGGGAAAAATTCTGATAAAACTGAATATCTTACAATCTATTTTCATTTCACAGATAGGAGAAAATTAAAACTGTGCAGTCATATAAAAAACAAAACTGTTAGAAATATCTGAAATCTTTAATACATTTCAGTGCACTTATTGATAAATATGTTTAACAGCTTACACAGAAGAACGGTAGAAGTTCTTTGTATGAGCAATATCTGCTCACCACTGCCCAGATCAGGCCAGACAAGTTCTATTTTTTCAGAAATGGAATTGACAGTTGAATTTCCCAAGAAGCTATCAAATAGCAGATATCAGAGGTGGATATTTTGTCTGTTTCTAGAAGCCTTCATTGTCAGACTTAGATTGCGGTGGTATCATGAGAGAGTGCATCCCTTTTACATGTTAGATTCCACAAAATTGTGATGAAATCCACGTCTGTCTTGGCTGAGTTTTACTTTAGTCTCGCTTCTTTGACAACATGCCAAAACTAAGAGTATTACAGTGTTTATTATATCTTCAAATGTAATAGCCACAATTCATACCTCAACTCATGACAAAGAAAAGACATGATCAATCCAACCCCTGTGACTTTTGTACATTTCCATTCTTAACGGGTTTTACACACTCAACTTGGGGAAAAAAAAAAAAAAAGAAAAAAATACACATCTAAATCTTCTGATGTTGACATATTTTTAACAGAAATGTATTTCTATCTCTCTTAAAGTACTAAATACTTTGTTGAAATAATTTCTCTGTAAAAATGAAATAAGAAACAATTATGTGATTCCTTTTTCAATCAATATTTATTAATTGGCATTAATAGAAATTGTGGGCATGTTAATAGTGAATAAATCCCTAAGCAAAGTAATGGCAGCAAAGCTTAACTAATAAAAGCAGTTGTGAAAGAAAAATTAGTCCTCTATGGAATAGTTATTAAAAGCAGGTTGAGAAAAATATCTGTATATTTTTCCACACATTTAGTAAGACAATAAAATAATGATAAATTGAATCAGAAGCAACAGATTTTTCTTGAAGTCAAACAACTATATTTAAAATAATTAACAGTGAGCTGTAAATCTAAGGATCAATAAAAATTTCTTCAGTTTTAGAAGAAACTTGGAGGCCTATGAGACTTCACTGCTCCATCTTTAGACTGTTCTTCACTAATATTTTTCTCCTTTATTTAACAGTTGCTTTGGTCATCTTCTGCAGGTTTATGGGTCATGCTTGCTTTTACCTTTGCTTTTCCCTTTGCTTTTCAAAAGTAAGAATAAAAATAGGAAAGAATGATAATTGTAAGCCCTTTCCTTTTCTTCTGTCACAGTTCAATAAATTACTGATTTTCTATCTGTACATTTGCATTTTATTATTAGTGTGAAGGGCACTCATGTAAAATGTCGTTTTCAAGGCCAGATCTGGCGCACATGTAATTTTTGGTTTTAGGCCTGTTTATAGCAAAAGTTATAGAAAAAGGAAACTGGTGATTTACAGTAGTATGGAGTATAATTTCTAAATAATTTTGGTGGCACTACCGTTTAAAACACATTGCACATGACTATAATCCTTGCTTCTTATCATGTAAAATCTTTGAAAACATATTTGTCACAGGCAAATCTTGATAAAGGAAAAACAGAGATACGTTCACTGCAGAATAAAAAAAAAATAATAAAAAAAAGAATGCCCAAGGTTGTGTACTGATATAGAGGACCAGATTCCTCAAGAGTGACATTCGTACTCTTGATAATTATTGCTATAAATCACATGGGAACCGCTTACTATTTCTCAGTTGGAAGGCAATTCCTGCTCAATGTGCAGTGACAAATGTATAATTTGGGGCAACCTTGTAATTCTTTTGAGGAAGGCAAGACAACATAACTTATCTTCTCACAAAATTACTACTATACCTTGGAAGAGACACAGTTAATGATTTTACGAGTACTTCTTTTCACCCACTACAAAATGAGTAGCATTGTGGTTGGTTTTGCTAAGACCTAAAAATCCCTTATATTCTGAAAAGCATTAACATTTTTATAGAAAGGGTTTAATGGAACCAGTGGAAACCATCACATAGCTAAGCAGTATCTTATTCTGTAGGTCATTAGAGCTTCTTTTGTGGTTGTGTAGGATGTGTAGCACTTTCCATCCTTGAAAGACTGAAAACACACAGACAATAATTTATCTTCCCTGAACTGCTATTAGTTAACTAAATACTGCTAATTCTACCCGATGAAAGAGAAAACAGCACAGCTGGCTATTCCTGGTCAAATTAAAGCTGGTGAGTCATAATTTCACCCATGGAATTAAGAAGGTTTGTTTACATGAGATGTTTGCACCACTTTAACTATATCAGCTTGAACTTGGTAAGATTCAAAAAGGTACAAGCTCTAGGGTAGATAGAGGTGAATTGCTATAAAAGCATTTCTACCAGAATAGCTTATTCACATTTGATTATTGTGGTAGATGAACTGTCATAGCAATACAGTAGCATCTACTTTACTATCTGCACTGATAACGCTATTTTGGTTAAAGAAAAATTGCACTCAACACTAATAATTTTGGAAGGATAGAAACAACTACAGACCTGCCCCTTAACAAAAAAAAAAATCAAAAAAACACAAACAAAAAAAAAAGCCACCACAACATACCAAGTTTTCTCACTTTCATGTCTTTACACTTTTTTTTTCTTGAATTCTAGTATCGTTTTATTGTAACACTAAGTGTTCTGTGCCTCACTGTATCTGCACTTTTACACATTTTGGAATAAGCAGGTGAGAACACAAACAGCTGAGTCAGTTTCATGCGAGTGCTTTGATTCTCATTGTTATATTTAGATGAGCAATCTGTGCTGGTGGGATTGAAAATACACTTGAGGATTCTACTTCTCCAGTCTCAAGTAACTAAAGAATAGCAGCCATGAATTACTTCCAAGTTGCAAGTCATAGTTCCACCTGCAAATATAGTAGTTCGGGGAATTACAGGTAACTCTACAGTGATGGTACAAGTATTACACTAGAGTTAGGAGGAAGACTAATGTAATGTATGCTTTGATTCAGGCTGCAAGGATAAAGCAGCCCTGACAGTATAATTTAGAGGAGTTGTCCTGCTTGCTCATATTAAACCTAAGCAAAGGAAAAGAGTAGCCTGCTGTATAGAAGAGGGCTTTGCATAATGTTTCCTGATAAGGTGAAGGTGGGAGACTTTTATATTCTACCTAGTTAGCAGGTCAGGTGGGTGCCCTGGTAAGGTGATGGACTTTTCAAGACCTGTTCAGTGGAAGCACAGTTTCCTAATAGCCTGTGCCTCTAGGCTGCCTTTTGATGGGAACCAAATCATGGAAGAGAGAGGACAGACATTTGAGGCACATCCAGACCTTGCCCTGACATGGAGTTAGGCGGGACTTGAACCCAGGTTCCATAGTTTGAGTATAAACCTTGTGGCCCAAGATCTAGTAAAATGTCCAAATTCTTCACCTCAGAAAGTCACATTTCCATGTGGCCTTACAGTTTGCACACAGTTTCAAATGCCTCAGTGCTGGAGGTGAGCTCCTTCTTATTGAGACCATTTACCTACTACACCTACAGAGTTCTTCCACTAGCCACCTTATCATATGCTAGTGCTATTGCCATTTTAGTAATAGAACAGGATGAAAAAGTAAAAATTAGATTCAACATTAAAAGGATTATGAAAATGTTTCTAAGCATATATTTTTAACTCTGGATATGAACTGAAGAACCACGTCTGGTTTCCTCAACTTCATTTGAAAATTTAATTCTGATTGGATTTGCATCTTGAGAGAATTCTTTTTCCATTGTGCTTCAAATAGAGTCTATCAAAAATGAGCACTACCTTTTTCTTACTCTTAAGCATTGCCATTAATCATTGCAGTTCTCTAGTTGCATGAATATTTAGCGGCCTGAAGCATTTTTTAAGAGATTGACATGTCTGAAAATCATTATAAATTTTAACTTTCTAACTGTAATGATGTTCAAGATCAAGATTGCTCATGACAATAAGATGAAGAACATTCATGACAAGTTCTGCTTGAAGAACAACCACTACTGATAGAACAAATCTCTCTGCCCTTTGCTGATATTTGAATTACATGTTGCTTTCACTTTTTATCATAGCTCGATGTCAACCAGTTGGCTGCCTCTCAGATTCTGTTAGCAGCTTTCTCTATTTCAATAAGACATTTCCTCATCAAAATTTCCTGGATGATTGAATCCTCATCAGAGAGGTGGAAAAAAAAGATATATGTTTCAAGTAACCCAGCCCTCACTTTAGATAAGTAAAGTAGCCATATGTTCTGTTTATCAGGAGAGCAGACTGTAATAACAGATGCTTCTCTACCACCTTGCTTCCTGAACATTAGCTATTGCCTGGAGCTACATTTCAAAGAGACAAATAGAGAATAAGAAACTTCAAAAGCAAAGCTGTAAAAAGACAAGATTGGTTTAACTTTGTCAGAAGGGGACTGGGAGGAAAAAGAAGGCCTTTAACATTGATTTTCTACTTATATAGGTCATGAGTTACTCACGTATGCATGAAACTTATGGACAGATGAAAAGTTAAGATTAGTCGATAACAGCAGCATTCGGTATTTATGCTCTCAAATCCCAGTAAGAGGTAAACAGTAAGAGGTAAATTAATCCTTTTAATTCTTTTAGATAACACTCTTCTCCTTTTTTCTATAGCTATGGACAGACTTGACCCTTGTGCGTAGTTAGAAACTATGCAGGGAATTATTTAATTATAAATCTTGTAACTATTTTGTATTTTAGAAAACAAAGAATAAAATTATGAGAACAATATACAATTCAAATAACTTGAATTTTAAACATAAAAAGGAGAAAAAAAGAGACAACACATCTTCATGAAACAATATTCTTAAATTTCTGTCTTGTAGAAAGAGTCCAAAGTCTAGCTTGCTATCTATGTTTCCCTTAGTCCTAGCACATGGAATATTTTATGTGACAGAAGACAGACAGTGTCTGTTTTCCATGCTTCACCTGAGTGAAACTCAGAAATAGAAGGAGAAATTTGTGGAGTTATTTTGGCTTTTAGTATTTTTTGCTGGGTAGGCTTGATTTTAAAGAAATGTAGAACTACTCACAAAACAAGTAGAATAAATTCCTAGGAATCTACACACTTCTATGGAATAGATACTATCAAATAGGTAGCATTGCAGATCAGAAAGGAAGATATTTTTTGGGTGAAAGACCTGATGCTAAGTAAAAAATGCAAGCAGCAATTCCACAGAACATGAAATACTTGCCAGTTATGCATACAGAAACAAGACTATGTAACTGATATTCTTCTAATGGAGGGGGAAAATATCTTGTAAAGATTTAGCATTGACCTCATGCTGTTCTTACATCTGTATGTCCATTGTGTAATTACTATGAAGTATAAAACACACATAATTATACTTTCATAAATTTTAAGATATAGAACATATATTAAAGTCCAAATTCTTTCTTCAAATACAGATAATAAGAATCAATATCTGAAAAAAAATATTTCCCCCTACATATAAGACATACTGTGGATTTTTTTTTTTCATTTGACTTGATCATTCCAGGTTTTCTTCAATGAAAAGAACATACTAGTTTCCTGGAGAGTGATAATGTGAAGTGGTGAAATTTTGTAATATCTTGGCTATTTATCCTCTTGTTTCTAAGCCAAGCCTCTTTCTTTGGAGATCAAATAAGCCATCATTCTTGGCTTAATATTATTTATTTTCCTTCAAGAAATCTATTTTGGAATTAAAGCAATTTTAGCTGCTTCTACATTTGTGGTAGGCAAGATAGAATCATCACAGTCAGAAGACCTGAGACATCAGATGACATCCAGGAAGGGACATATCTTTCTCCCTGTGTAGTGTATGCAGAGCTAGTGGATATTCTTATTTTTCTGTCCTGTACAAAGAGTCCAAGGTCTAGCTTGCTATCTAAGTTCCTCTTCGTCCTAGCACATGGAATATTTTATGTGACAGACGTTTTCCTGAGATTTCTCTGGAGTAGCAGTGATTCTCTGTCTTTCTTCTTTTGTTCCCACGATAAACTGTGATAGAACTTGCTCATATATGGTATCTCTCTTGAATGAAAATATATATATCCTTACCTGATTAAATATTCTGATTTGTTTTACTCTGCAGTTTTGACAAACAATGAAATCTGTCTGAAGTCTGTCATTATGATAGATAGTGAGCGCAAATTGCATTATCTTGTGTTAACGTCCCTTGGAACAATACCTTGCCATAAATTCTTTTGTAATATGAGAATTGGACCCCTGGGGGTAAACAGAGGATTTAGTTTCCATTTACATTACTCATTGGAGAACTTCATTGATAAAGGAACCCTAGATCTGGTATGAAATAATGCCAGTGTGAAATAAAGATTGAATTAATCCTTGGTAATGGAATTCTATTTGTGTGCTGGAGGCTGGAGAGGGAAAAGAAAGCAGCAGTAATTTTTAATTTTTCTTAAAACATATTGAGATGATTTATCCATTGGATAGTGGATTGCAGTTTTGCAATGCCTGCATACAAGACCAGTAAAGTATGAACCATATACTTACAGTGAATGGATGATATCTTATAGGAAAGACTTTCAGACATTCAGTAACAATATATAGAATCAAATATGTATTTTCTCAATTAATCTACTCTAAAAAACACTCAGCAGTTGACTCTCTGTCTGTGTTGTGCTGGTATTTCTGTATAGTGTGAACCATATTACAGGATTCAGGATGGCTCTTTTCCACTGAATTTTTGCACTACTTCATTTAGAACTTTCTTTGTTCTCACTACACAGAATAAGTTGCTGTGCTTTCTCTCTTTTTACGTATGGAAAACAAGATAGAAATGCACACAAAGTGAAAGACAAGCATTTTTGAAATTTAATCTAAAGAGAAGGAGAAACAATTTAGACTCCCCAACCAAAATAATGCATATTACTTTCAATAAGACAGTTTCATATGAGCACAGTAGTAGAAATGCTAATTCCCAGCTGTGGCAATGTTAATTTTCCACCCTTCAGTGAAAAGAAGATTAAAACAATGGTCTGACCCTAGAGTTCCACTTATGCTTTGATATCATGAGATTACATGATAAACTCAGGCTGTACGTCTAGCCTCCAAGTAGAGAAAAGCTTAACGATGTGACTTGTGGTGCCTGTTCAGACACTGTACACTTAACACTAGAATATGCAGAACCCCCCAAACTATCAGAAATATTATGGACTCCACAAAAGACATATGGCAACACAAAAGTTTACTTTTATGGCCACTATAATAGATGTATACATTTAAATGTTACTGGATGTTAAAAAGAAAAAAATAGGCATACTTTCCTGTATTGTTAATAGTGCCTATTTTCCTTTTTAATATGATTGTTCTCAGCATGCTAGTCCTGTGAAATTCAGTCCTTTTCCTCTTAAAATCATGTTAAATCATGAACAGTTAAACAACAAGTCTCACGTTTACTTTCATGTAAAGTCATTGCTGTACTTGCAGGAGATATTTTTGTGGTGTTGGAGTTTCATTTCCCCCCAAATCACATTCAGTTCAGTCTGCTGTGCTCTATGCAACTGTCTTCACCTCCAGTATAAAACTCAGGGCTCTAATCAGATTGCACTGGCATGGTGCTACTCAGCTCCTTGAAGACAGCAGAACTGTTCTGATGCTTTAGAGAAGAGACTCCTCTCTAGGGAACTTATTTTTTTCTATATGCAAAGAAGACTGAAGTGAGGACATAAAGACTGCAAAGAAAAACAATCTATCAGTCTTTGCATTCTGTAGCATCAGAGGGATTGCACTGATAAAAAATTTTGAGGAAGCAGAGATAGGTCATAAAAAAGTGGTAATGCCAAAAGCTTATTCCAGACTTACACACAAACTCAAGATAAACATTATCAGGAGACATGGGGACATGACTTTACAGTAGTTAAGGAGGAAGGAATATGAGCAAGCCAAAAATAGTTCTGTAACAGTACAGTGATTCAATTTCAATTAAGGTAAGTGCTATCAGAAACTTCCTTATAGCTTGACCTTTGGGACAAGAGGCAGGGAGAACAATACGTATCCTCTCATTGCAATACTTACCAGGTTCCTTTGAGAGTTTTAGCACAGTTAAAAATCCTGAGGAACAATTGCTATGGGAAGATTAAAAGCTCCCTTTTTCTGCTATGTATCAGAGCAGATTGCTAAAACAAAATAAAAGATAAGATAAAACAAACAAAAAAAAATATAAATTAAATTAATTTTACAGCCTTAAAATACTTGTAGTAAACCACATTGTAAATTCTCATCAGGATAGATTTTCCTATGATCTTTCTGACATGTAATTCGTATTTCAGTCAGAAATTAAATTAAATTTAAAAAGTGCCTACACAGAGAGTAGTGGGACAAGACATTAATATGGAACATATTTTACTCATTTTGGATCCTTTCCTTTGTATATTTTCTATAAACTTTGAGAAATCATGTGTCTTAATTAAATCCACAATAGTGCAGAATCCTTCTTATGTTGTGTCCAGTGTGTTTGTGGGATACACTAGGAAAATATTGCACTCCAAGTCATGATAACATCATGATTTTTAAAAAATTTCAACTGCAGATGGGATTCTTGTCAGCTAACTTTAACCATTCCAAAATGAATAGGCTACACCATTTTAATTTTCCGAGCTTCTAGGCTGATGACAGGTATGTTAGGACTTCACATCTGAGGGAATCTCAGCAACTCAGGTAGGAAAGCTAAATTTAAGCAGTTAAAGTTGGTGGAATGAACCTGGATCTATTTCCACAAAGAAATCAGAGACCAAAAACTTTACATCATTTTACAGGGACTAGTCTTTGATTTCAGACTCTATTCTAGTAATATAGAAATAATAAAAGTACCCAGATGAATGACCTAATGATGTAAGAAAGAATTAGCCACTAGAAAACTAAAAAAAAAAAAAAAAAGAAAGACTATGATGCAGTCTGTACTCTGTTGGAAGGAGATGTTAAAAAGGGAACATTAATTCTTCATTTCAAAGGGCGACATAAGTAATAAAATCAAGGTAAAATTTTACAATAAAATCTTTGTGATCAAGGAAGAAAAAACAAAAAAGCTACCTATTAAAAAAAATAAACCAAACTAAGCACAGATTTGAATTGACTAATTGCTATAAAGCAGATTTTCAAGGACACACCCATTTTATAATTTCTGGACTCTGTGACATTTATAACCATCAAAACTACCCTAGGCCACTCCAGAAAAACTGATTTTCTGTTGTGAATTACAAAATTAATTACAAATTGAGAAATATATTATGCTATTTTGCTTACATCTTATGTAGTGCTAAGAATGCTGAACATCTGATTGTAAAATATTCCGAATCTTTACAGATCTTCAATACAGAGCTCTTACTAATTACTTGAAATCACTGCTGAGTTCCATTTCAATAAAGAGAAGTCCAATTCCAACTGCAAATTAAGTAATGCTACAATCCTGAAATTTACATAATTTGTGGCAGAAATTTATTTTTCATCTATGTATATTTTGAAGAATTAGACAAGTAAGGACCCTTTGCAAAGAGCATTTAAGTTTTCATGTTGACAGGAATTATTAACTTAATTTTACCAGCTCAGACTGCTGGGACTTGAAAATATAAAGCATATGCCAGGTGTTTTTTGAAAGTAAAGCATATCAAGCTTCCCACTACTTTGGCAGAAGGAAATGACTTCTTTTTTGTTTTATATAACTTCATTCCCTTTAAAAAAAAGTCTATTTTATTTTAAAGTTGCCTGCAATCAAGTTTAATGTTGAGCCCTGATGAAAAATCAATCATTCTAAAATGGACTGGCTCAGAATGTAGGAAAGGGTGAAAGTGCCTATTCATTTTGCAGCTGAGCCTGGCCTACCATCTGAGTTAGAACCATAATTTTCTGTTTCAGCATAGACACACTCGAATCAAAAAAAAAAAAGGCTCAAGCTTCAATAAAGGCTGAGAACTCATCAAAGATGCTGGGCATTTTCTCAGGCACATAGCTCCTTTCCTGTGGTCTGAAGAATGCAGCAGTGTTCCTTCCCATTTCTTATTTTAAGGTGTTTTACACCTACAGAATACCCAGCTTTCTCCCCCTCTGCAGCCAATTGTAACAGAGTAAAACATGATTCAGTTAGGTGTAAACCTAGGTTGATAGGTTTAATCTCAATTCCATTAGTTTTGCCATCTGTTTAATTTCAATAATACAAGGTTCTGACAGATGGAGATTCTGCTCTTGAGTTCATGCTGTTAAACACTGAGCCATGGACGACTAAACTTACTGCCATTCATGAACAAATTATCAGTAAGACCCTTCTACTCCCCAGCAAGATACCTAAGTCCTACATAGTAAGATCTATGTCACTTATCTCCTTTCTATAGCTCAACACAAAGAAAGGAAAGAGGTGGGTTTTCTGCATATCTAACCATAAATACTAGAGGACTCCAGAGGTGGTCATGAATAAACAATAATTTCTATATGGAATTATAGTCTGGATAAGAGGTTTGGCTGGGTCCATTTAAAAGCAGACACCCTCTTGCTACAACCAGGAGTCTTAGACTGAGCAAAGAGCATTTCTTTTTATTTTACTTTCTTATTGACAATGCTATAGATGTGTGAGCTGAATGATTAGAAGTAAAGCACTGCTAAACTAGTTTGTGACTTACGGTTAATCTGACTAATGGCCTTGTCTCAGGTGGTCTGCAGCTAAACACATGAAGTTGACTGCCTCACAGATCTGAGATTCATTTATCCAAATATAATATTTATTGTCTGGAATTCTACATTGGAATCACCCTATGTTTCTTTCCTGTAGTCAGTAAAGAGAAATAAATGCTTCCAGGAAATAATTTCATGCAGAAGCAAATGTCTAGGAACAGGTAAATCATAGTAGTTCTCTTCCTTTACATCAAAATAGCTTTATTTCAGTAAAAATAATAGCACATCTCACATGAAAACTTACACTGTTTTTCATATTATTGCTAACATTCTAAAATAAATAGTTTAAGACCAGTGCGCAATTCCATGTTCACACTGCATAAATTACTTGACCTGTGTTACTCCAGTTGTGGAATCTGAGAAAGAGACTCATAAAGAGTCTTATATGTTCAGAAGATAGAGGAAGAGAGCTGATGCTTTCCAGAGCATGAGGTGCCAGGCACTGAGTCAAGGACAGGGGCTGTAGCCCTCTGCTGTTCCTGGGAAATCTCCTTTCCAGTTAGATTTTCTTTCTGGATAGAGCCAGGATCAGAGGCACCTGCCATGTTTCATTACAAAGCTGACTGTCCTTGATCCCAGGTTGTAAAGGGCTGATAGATTGCGTCTGAAACCACCTATGAATTTGTCTTGGAAAAAAGTATGCAACAGGCAACAGTCTTGCCTAGTGTGCAAATCATCAGCTGTGGACACTTGGAAAAAAGAAGGTTTCCTTCCTGTTAGGATAGTAATTCATTTTAATTTCTAGATTTGAACAAACATAATAGGGAGGCTTGAAACCAACAAGATATCAGATTGCCCTACTGCTGGTTACTTTAAAACAGAAAAACAGCAAAACCATTCATAACCTTACACAATGTGAGGCACCAGAAAACAGTACTTCCTGAAAAGAAGATGCAGACTCTTTCATTAAGCATAAGAAAACCTCAGACTGAATCTGTTCAGACTTTTTAGGAAAAGAATCCTATTGGTAGAATAGAGCAGAAAAGAATATAGACACTCCTATAAGGAAAGTAGCTATCATTTGCATAGTTTTATGCACTTCTCTCTGCCTAACAGGGACCCACGGATGGCATACAAGGGAAGAGGAAACCTGTCTCACTGAGATAGGAATCTGATAAAAATAACATCTCAGGTACTTCACTAGCTCATTGCTGCGAGAGCTGTAAATTATGTCACTGCTAATTACTGTGGTTGCAGTTCTAAATTTTTTTCCAGACTATTTGCTACAGATACTAGTATTTACTAAAAATGTCAGGTGCACTTTTCTCTCCTTTATTTGCTTCATCATGAAGTCAATAATTTTCTCTCAGATCTAAACAACAAATAATCCCCCCACATTTTAAATGACTTTTTAATGATTCCTTTTCTCAGAATCTATATTTATACTGGAGGAGAGGAGTGCACTACAATATGCTCTTATCACATATCATTTTTGTCAAAAAGATTTCTTGGAAAGATATAATGTATTATTAACTGTAAGTCCTTGCAAACAAGAGTGTTTTTGAAGGTGATCTTTTCGTGTCAGCTCTTTTAGATGTGATGGAAATACTTTTGTATGCATTTTTTCAATTGTATAAGTTTATACAATGTTTCCACAGTAACAGGTTTGAATTATTGCTTCTAGCTGTAGATTTAGTTGGACTCAGTTCTAATCCATTTCCTGAAATCTTTAGATAGGTTGATTTCTTTCTTCAATGTTTTTGACTGGTCTTTTCTTTCCCATAAAAAAAAAAGGTGGCATGGCATTTTAACTTTTCATACAAATCTCCCCTCCCTTAGCCATTTGTTTTACCTCATTCTCTTCTGTGGGACATAGTGTAGTATTCCTCACCCACATAAAGTGCCCATAAACAGTCATTCATGTCCATAAGCAGTTACTTACTTGTATGAATTATCTCTCAGGATTCTCCAGTAAAATGTCCATTAACTTCCTGTTCTGTTCTGAAATCCAGACATAGGAGCTTCCACTCACATTTCACTTTTGTGCCTCCAGTTCCTTGTGATAACATGATAGTAAATCACCCATGTAATAAATCTGAAGCCTTGCTTTACTTTTAGAAATCTATATTAAATCTATATTCTAATGAAAAATTTGCTAAAAAGTAAATTAAATATTTGAAAAAAATAGAAACATTTAATGGACTTTTCCTAAGACAATGGCCCAGTAGAAGCAGTAATTTTTGGAGGCAGTTCATGAAGAGACAAGAACATTGCCATGGACCAGGAACTTATTGACCTAAAACAAAATGGAAAGACCATCTTGACTTCGAAGAGCTTATAGTATATAACAAGAAGTACAATTGGAGGCAATCAATTGGAAGAGGACAGGAAAATGAAAGATAGTGATCTTGGTATAGCAGAAGTATAAAATTTTCATATTCATTAAAGATGTCTCTAAAAAGAAAAATTTTGAAGATGTATTTAAAGGACAATAAAGCCAGATGTTCATAG
The DNA here is from genome assembly GCA_033459285.1 of Clamator glandarius. Classification (NCBI taxonomy): domain Eukaryota; kingdom Metazoa; phylum Chordata; class Aves; order Cuculiformes; family Cuculidae; genus Clamator; species Clamator glandarius. The sequence continues at coordinate 1,536,545 of JAUNZM010000195.1, forward strand.
GCTATTCCAATACAAATAAGAGGTATTAGAATATTGAACTTCAGGAGGAGAAGCCAAAGTTTTCCTTTTAAATATGACAATGGACAGGTATTTAACTATGCCTGGGAATGAAAACAAGTAGCGTATGTTTGATATAATGAAGAAGACATAAATAGTAGAAAAATGGGTGAAAGGGAAGCCAAGATGAAGTTCATTAAACAGTATTCTGAATAAGGATGGTTTAAAATTTTTCTTTTCTTAAAACTAGGGAAGGTGCCACAAATAGATGGCAAGCTGCTATTTTATCAGTGGCTAAAGTTGAAAACAGCATATAAAAAATCTGTAGGTATTTACATAATCATGATTTGTGGATGATGAAATTTGTCAAAAATGGATGATGCTAAGATAAGCACTGAAGTGTGAAGTAAGGTGAGGGTCTGGAAAATGAGATGGGTAAAAGACTGAAAGCTGAAGTGCTAGTTATTTATGCTACAGAGACATACTGAGTATTTAAGATATACTTTTGGAATATGAAATTAAAGCAGTACATTGCCTGCAAAAAAAATTGGGTTAAATCTGAATCTGTGATTGAAGTTAACCTAAGAAGGTACAGAGAATAAAAAAATTTGGGTTAAATCTGAATCTGTGATTGAAGTTAACCTAAGAAGGTACAGAGAATAAAAAAATTTGGGTTAAATCTGAATCTGTGATTGAAGTTAACCTAAGAAGGTACAGAGAATAAAGAGTTATGACTGAACCCTAAAAAACATAGGAATTTCAGGAATAAACAGCTCGTTAAAGGATACAAGTAACAACTTTCTAAAATACTAGGAGGAGACACAAGGAAGGGCTCAGATATAGTAGGCAATGTAATAGAGAATAACTCGTGGAGAAGAATATGGTTAGCTGGCAAAGAAGGTTTAAAGGGAGAACAAGCAAAGTGGATAGAGTACAGTTCACAGAATCACAGAATAACCAGGTTGGAAGAGACCCATCGGATCATCAAGTCCAACCATTCCTATCAAACACTAAACTATGCCCCTTAACACCTCGTCCACCCGTGCCTTAAACACCTCCAGGGAAGGTGACTCAACTACCTCCTTGGGCAGCCTGTTCCACTGCCCAATAACCCTTTCTGTGAATTTTTTTTTCCTAATGTTCAGCCTAAATCTCCCCTGGTGGAGCTTGAGGCCATTGCCTCTTGTCCTGTCCCCTGTCACTTGGGAGAAGAGGCCAGCTCCCTCCTCTCCACAACCTCCTTTCAGGTAGTTGGCTAGGAAATGACAACTTAAAAATCTGGAGACAGGGGTTTAAACTGAGATCAAGATGTGAAAGCTGAGAAAGGAATGAGTGTGGGTATAAAGGAGATGTGACTGCCACAGGGTCAGAAGAACACATGGAGGAGAGCTGGTGACATGTCCCTGCTCCTGCACCCAACTTCTGAAGCAGCAGTTGGCAGAATATGGATGACCCAGGGGCATATGGAGCATCACAGAATTTGCTCTACAGCTGCCTTAAGCAGCTCTTTCTCTCACATCACTGCCAAACATGTTCACGTTTGAGAGAAAGGAAGAGACGATACCTCCTACTGGCTGCCAGGCAGTGAGAGGTGCAGATTGTCTAACTGTTGAACTTTACAGAGGGTGGTCTAGACATTGACAATGATCTCCTTTCTAGAGCTCTCTAAAAGAGGTGCAGAGATAGTGTATTCCGAGACAAAAACCAAAGGGAAGAGCAGATAGTCAAGGATCTGAAGAAGGTGATTACAGCCAAGTCAAGAGTAGATAATAGGTATCTGCTTATTGTGATGTATTCCCAGCTCACTGCTCTGAACTCCTGAGGTTTCAGCCCTGTCATTCGCAGAGCACTTCACCATCTGCACAGCGAATGGTGTGAAAAGGTGTTTAATTCAAAGTGGCAATCATATAGAACAGTGAGTAAACGGTGGATTCAACAAAAGGGACTAGTTAGTTAAAATCATAAACTTTTTACACTACCAAACAGTTTGAAAACAGTAATGTTAAAATTGTCCTTGAAATATTATTTTGTGCCAACCTCTGTAAATCATTTGTAATCTCTCTCAAAAAAGCTTCATCATCTGACAATAAAAGTGTTGAGAGGTTTCCTTTGATTTTTATAACACTCAAAATAGGGAAGTAAACGGAAGTGTAACTCTCTTCATCCACATGTAACCCTGTGTACAGCTGGTTTCTTTCTGTAAATTTATTTATTTTATCATTTACTACTGAAAGGTAAACAGAAGTATTGAATTCTATCCACAGGATATAATACTTGGATGCAGCACTGAGGTATAATAGCCAATACTGGATATATATATCTTGCTGTATTTGCCACTGATTCTACATGGCATCATTCAGGATTAAACCTAGCATTAAAAATAAATAAAATAAAATATATCTGCTCTTTAGGAATTACATAGGTATTTACAACCTGATTTTTAAAATGCTTTATCTACTGCAATGAAAATTTCAATGATGAATTAATGTGTCTATTTTTCTTCATATTTTTCACATTCTTTTTCATTATGCTTCTTTTGTATAATATCTTCACCTTTTGGGCATCATTTCACAATTTTAAATCAATTATTCTTATGATTAACTGAATTCACTATTAGCAAATGCATTATTTACACACAGTCTGACTTTTATTTAATATCCTGATTTTTTGAGCACTAATAACCTTTATTGTGTTAATTACAATTCCACTGTAGCTTTATGCTAAACTGAACAGAAATTTAACAATAAAAAAATTAATTTCTGAAGAAATGCTGGTGTATAAAAATGTCCACATACTATGAATTGGGAAAAACTATACTTTTCTGAAACTTTCTTCAGAATCCAATTAGCAAAGAGTTGATTCGTCCCCCTTGTGATTATTGTGCAAAAGAACCCATTTGAATTTATAAGCTTGGAGATACTCTGAACAGAAGCAAAATTAAACATTCTCTTTTTTCAGGTTTGCTACTGAAAGTGTTACAGGAAGTGAAAAACTGAAATACTTTTTTAGACATGTATTTTTTTGAAAAAAACCTACAAGTCCCTTCCAATAACAGAATGCTACACATCTCATAATCTTTAAAAAACTGATTTTATTAAATGCCTAAATAGGCATTTAGGAACTTGAATTCAGACTCCTACTCTTTAAAATGTTGATTTCCTGGTCAGCAGCACCATGAAGCAACTTCTTATAAAATTCAAATTCCTGATGTTCTGTCACCTTTGATTACACAGGACATACTTCATATTGGATATGATGCAGTAGGCCTCACTTAATTTTTCATGTTACGGGAAGAGATGTGATAGGATAAATGTTGATAATGAGTGAAAAATGTACACAGTCTTTAATCTAATCTTTCCCTGTTTTCATATGGAGCCATAGGTTGGCCATGAAAGTAATATTACCAGATGAGTAGACCACTACAGTGCAAAATTTTCCTTGGGAGCCCTACTGATGAGTTCCTGAAGACTTCTCACCTCATACTTATTGTTGCCACTTATCCATGGACTCAACAGAAAACTCATACTTTTGAATTTCCACACTGCATGACAAGTTGCGACTCCTCTAATCATATCTCAAACCGTAAAGGAATGGCAGCTCTCTTCAAACCAGAACTAGGCAAACATTTCTATTCTATGTCACGTGCAGCGCAGAACGTGTTCCAAGTGACTTACACAACCTTGCATCTAGAGCGCAATGATTTTTTGCAGAAAGTGGACCAAATATGGGACAAGGGTAAGCTTATCAATGACGTTTTCCCCCTGCATTATTTTTGTGAGGAAATTAAAAACAACAACAAAAAAACTTCTACCTTTTTTGTTCAGAACATAGTCACTATTCTGATCAAGCATTTGGTCCCTGGCAATAAATAGATTTAAATCTGTGACTAGGTCACTTGATGAAGTCTATACATAAAAAAATGCTTGAGGTATACTTCAGCATCATACAAAACAACTTATATTTCATTCAATGTATATACTTGATCCTGCAGGTGCATTTGAATGTATGAGATCATTTTCTGCTTCTTGATGAAATTGTCTTGTAAAACATAATGCTTTGTTTTAAGAGCTTTTATAGGTCCTTTGTGGGTCAGAGTGAGGAGCCAATAAATAGTGCAGCTACTTATCTGATGTGTGGTAGGGCAAATTGATTGAAAGCCTTAGACTTATGTAAAAAATATAAAGTGCATGAATATACTGCTGGTAGGTCTTGAAAATAAACTACATTATTAAAAGCAATGGCAAACAAGACAATGACAGTTAATTCAGCCAGTTGTGAGTATTCCTGTTTCTGCTAACAGTTAGCCCAAATGAAAAGATGAACTGACCTGAGGAAAAATTCCAGATTATAGCAAGGACCAGACTCCTAGGTTCAATAATCTAAATGAGAAGTGTGCTTTACCTACCCTGAGCTCTACTCCTTTGATTTGTTCATCCTAGAATCTGAGAACCTAGGCCTGAAACACTGCAGCAGTATGCATTTGTACTTTCATTTGGTAACTAGACTGGAAGTTGTATAAGGCAGATGTTTTCTTTCTACTTTGGTCTTCATTTCCAGAATGGCTCCTGATAGAATCATGGAATAGTTAGGGTTGGAAAGGACCTTTAAGATCATCTAATTCCAACCCCCCTGCCATGGGCAGGGACATTGCACTAGATCAGGTTACCCAAGGCCCCATCCAACCTGGCCTTGAAAACCTCCAGGAATGGGGAATCCACAACCTCCCTTGGAAACCTGTTCCAGTGTCTCACCACACTCATGGTGAAGAAATTCTTCCTAATGTCTAGTCTAAATCTGCCCTTCTCCAGTTTATACCCATTCACCCTCATCCTATCGTATTTATGAATAGTCCCTCTCCAGCTTTCCTGTAGTCCCCTTTCAGGTACTGGAAGGTCACTATAAGGTCTCCTCTGAGCCTTCTGTTCTCCAGGCTGAACAAGCCCAACTCTTTCAGCCTGTCCTCATATGGAAGGTGCTCCAGCCCTCGGATCATGTTTGTAGCCCTCCTCCGGACCCATTCCAACAGCTCTATATCCTTCTTACCATCAGGATTCCAGAACTGGACACAGTCCTCCAGGTGAGGTCTCACAAGAGAGGAATAGAGCGGCAGAATCATGATGACGCTTCTTTCTAACTTATTTTAAATGGGTACAATACCTTAGCAGAGGAAGTTAAAGGTTTCAAATAATCTACAAATCACATATTCTTTAGGGAAACAGGTGCTGAGAACTGGATAATTCCCTAGTATTCTTGAATGAAAGCATCTTGCTCAGTGTAACAGATTTTTTTCAGCTATGAACTGGAGACGCTATATTTTCTACTTGATTGAAAATATTACTTTTCTCCAAAGGAAAATCAAGGATTTTTAATGTGTTTCTACTTCTTTTCAAGATATGCAATAAATTTGCTTCATATAAGCTATGACATTTCATTTTTGGAAAATGTTTTCTATTTATACTTTGTTAAAAAAAAATATGCAGTGGGTTACATAACACCTAATTTTTCCTTTATATCTACAGATATCAAGTAGAATAGGTCTGTGTCCTGAAACAGCATATCTGATATTTTTATGAAACACGTAGCTTTACTTTTGAAGATAATTTTGATGGAATGTACTTTTGTTGAAAAAAAAAACAACTAATTTTATCCAGGCATATGTTCCTTCTTGTCTGCATGTCACAACTGAAGCTACAGGTATATAAAACTATAAAATTACGATTAATGATTTTGTTCAGTTTAATTTCCCATATCTAACACCAGCATCATCTAAGCAAGCATTTTCTCAATACAAGCACTAAAGGATAAAGTTAGTGCAGAGTTAGATAATTTGATATGCCTACTGTTTTTTTTTTTTCATTAAGGTGTTCAGTTAATCAAAATTGGTTTTACACCTCTTTAAAATACTGTTTGCTTTTGGTTTGTTTTTTTTTTAGTGGATGGTACCTCTCTGGCCTTCACTCTGGATTCCATTATGACCCATTTATCTGTCATAAAGTGCCCTCGTGATGTAAGCCCAGGAAACTAAAAATGTAATGACAAGTTTCTGTATCATTATTACCTTTTTTGTTCCTCTCATTCCATAGAGTTGCCTTTTGTTTTTTTATACTTATGGATGACATGTTCACTATCACACTTAATCCTGGAGGCCAGCCAGAAGGGACCAAGGACCATGGTCACCGCCCAGCAGAAGAGTAAAGCTGCTCTGGGTGCTGCAGCAGGCAGGATGGATGTTGCCACATCAGAGCCTCAGTGGGTTCATGCAGCTACCCAGACCTTGGGCTGCAGGCAGTGCCCTCTTCCCACACTGACTCACACCACTGGTAAGGACTTCACTTGTGGAAGCTGTGTTCGCATGGGGAAAATCATTCACATGGTGGCAGAGCTGAGGGAGGTGGTGTCTAGACTAAGGACTATCAGGGAGTGTGAGAGGGAGATAGATCAGTGGAGCAGAGCCCTTTCAAAAACTCAGCAGGCTGCTGGAGCTAGAGTAGCTGTGCACCACCCACCTGCCAACTGCAGGGTTGGGGGAACAAGAGAAGGGGAATGGCAGCAAGTTCCTGCCCGGTGCAGGAAACCTGTTGTCTCCACTCAGACAACAAACCTCCAGATTCCCCAGAAGAATAAATATGAAGCACTGCAAGTGGAATCCATCCTCAAGGGTGAAGAGGACGGCTCCTACAGCCTAGAAACATTCCCTAGGCTACGCCATCCTCAAACAACCATAAACACATCCTCCAAAGTAAAAAGAAGAGGTGAGTGATTTTCTTAGGGGATTCCCTTCTCAAAGGAACAGAGGGACTTATCTGCAGATCAGACCCACTCCACAGGGAGGTCTTCTGCTTACCTGGGACACCAGTGAAGGATGTAACTAGAAAACTTCCTTCCTGTCCATCTGTCCTTGCCAGCATGTCATCACAGAGCGAGTCAGGGTGAGTACATCTTGTGACAATAAGAATGAAACTGGTGCTGAGGGGTTAGATGTTCCAAGGACCAGTCAATTGGGAATGAACACTATTCCCTTTATGAGGGCTGAAGTTTCACCAGCCCAGCTGAAGTGCATTTACACCAATACATGCAGCAGGGGCAATAAGCAGGAGGAGTTGCAAGCTGTTGCAGGGCAAGGAGACTACAATGTCAATGTCATCGACAGGAAGGGTAGGAGAGAAGGCGAGATAGCCCTTTATCTTAGAGAGGGCTTTGATACCCTTGAGCTAGATTATGGTGATGATGGAATTGAACTCCTGTGGGTTAAAATCAGAGAAGCCCAAAGGAAGGCAGATATTGTGATGGGAGTTCAAAGAGCAGAATGAGGCTTCCATGATGCAAGAGGAGGTGGTTAGAGACTTGGTTGCTCAGCTAGCTACCCACAAGTCTATGGGGCTATATTTTTGTTGCAAGAATTAGGAGGTGTGACCTTTGAGGCTGAACAATGTCAGAAGGTCAGACTAGTTAACTCTTACAGCACATAAATCTATGGTAATATGAGCTTTGGACCTAAACTTTGCATATCAAAATATTTGTTCTCCTACATATAAAAAGGAGATACTTTATATAAGAGACTTGACATACCAGAATAAAGTACATCAGAATGCTTTCTGTAATATTATCTTTCAGATCCATTGTGTTAAAATTACTCTTTACATATCTGGCTGTACACACATTTTATAAATTGCCAGGTTTTGCAGAAAATTCTCTACTGTTTTTACTGTGATGTAGGTGCTGTTTTAAAAGACACTGTGCTATTTCATCTATAATGCAATGAATTTTAATGTGCATTTGATAAGATTTGGGCTAAAATAGTGTTTAACACTTTTGTATTTTACAGTTATTGTTCCTGAATTTGTACTTGCATATTTTATTAGTTAGTGGTTTTGTTGTTTGTTGCTTGCAAGCTGCTTACAACAGACAGTTTATACTGCATCTAACAAAACAGTTTAGCAGAATATAATGTAATCAGAACTACTCAAAATATCAACTTAGCTTTGATCTTATAAAATCATGAGTGGTCTAAATGTACAACTTGCCCTTTCCAAGAAGATATTCTGTAGCTGGAATCTTCATGAACTTTTATTTTATTCTTTCCTTCTGTAAAAAATGAGTAAACTGAAATTGCAAGATCAGTCCTGTATGAGTGTTCCCTGTTGGACTTCTGAGAAAAGTAAAAAGAAATCTGATTCATTTCTCGTCCAGAGCATGAAAAATGCTAGCAAGTTGTAATGCAAAGTTAGAGGTGCCAGACTGGAGACAACTAGATCAGTAGAACTGAAAAGGCTGAAGTAGAGCTTTGTTTGGAGTTCTAATTTTCAATTTTTTTTTCTTATCCTCATCAGAAGACACCGGTTCAGTAAGAGTCAGATGTCTCTATGAAGATACTTCAGGGATATTTATCAAAATCATATATATTCTTTAGGACTAGGATAAACCTGTCAGGCTTTGAAATCTGCTTCTTTCTTAGGCCTTGTTTATAGCTGAAATATCAGAGCATCTGATTATATTTCAAAGACTGCAAAACTCAGCTGGGATGGTAAAAAAAAAAAAATAGTGAATATTTAATTATTTTAAAGAGATAGTAAAAGGGCTGAACAATCCTGGCCCATAATAGTAATTCACCAAATGGCTTCAGTTCTTGTGGTGAAATAACCAAGACTGAGTCTTCCACATCCTTAATGAACCTCTTTATCAGGATTTTTGGTGCTTTCACTTCTACGTAGTAAATCTCTGCAAAATTAATCCCTCTCCTGAAGAGCTGGTAAAGCTTTCTAAGCATATAATAGAAACAAAAAAACCCCAAAACATTTCCAACAGAGCTCTGAAGACCTGGATAACACAGAAAAGAAAGGGACATGATTGTCTCAATATCTAAAAATTAATCTTCATTTTAAAGTTCAAACAAAATTTCAACTTTACAATATTTGTTTGCTCCTTTTACAAATTCTTCAACATGTTTTCACAACTTGAAGGCTACTGTCAGGGCAACCTATCTACTAGGCTTGTTACTAACATCAATTAAAATTCTATTACATTAAAATCCTTTTAATTTTCCCTTCTCCTGCATGAGGAAGATTATAGAATGGAAGAAAAAGGTGGTTATTTTGAAAAGTACAGCTTAAAGCAATTCCTATATTTCATTGTCACTAATCGCAATTTGTGCTCCTGTTCCTCAAGTTCAGAAAAATCACTAAAGTAAGTGCCAATACTTACTCTTGTCTTAAGTGAGAATGTTACATAAAATACATATTGTTTGAGTTTCAACTGGTTTGTGCTTTACCAACCAGAAATACAAAATCAGAAAATGATAAGTCTTACATGAAGTTGGATTCATGAACTCCACCAAACTGAGTCCTCACAGAAAGTGTTTCTCATTATTTTAGAGGCAGAAGTTCCACAGAACAGTACATTTTACATACGAGTGTTAATGACCTTTTCAATCTCCCTCTAACCTAAAGCTATAAATAAAGACTTCTGTGAGAAGCTGCCACCTTTTTCTCTACTTATATTGACATAACTATGCTAGTTTCAGAGCACATACAGGGTGTACAATAGCAGAAAGAATTTCTCATTCAGTAGCTTTGACACCTCCCAGGAAAATATGTTATAAGCTGGCAAACTCTCTTCTGCTAGGAAAGGGTTTTCCCCATGGCAAAATGATTTCAGCTGAGGTATGGCTTTCTTACATTATATGTTGACAAAACTAGGCTGCAAAACTTGTGGATCAAGCTTAGGTACGTGCCCTTGCTTTCTTGGTCCATTTCCATCTATCTGCCACCTTCCTGGCAGCCAGCTCTGTCTACCATATCTCAGTATAAAGAGCATGATTTAAAATCAATGAAGAAGAACAGAAAAAAAAGAAAAAGGCCATAGGCATAGTTAGGCTTTAAAATAGCTGAATGTTATGACTTTCCTAATCAGTATCTCCACCAAAATGATTTCTCTTCTTCCCATTCATTAAGCTCTGTCTATCAATGTTTCCAGATATGATTCCTAAACAGTGTGTAGTCAAAACCACATCCCCCTCCCAAACTGTAGTTACTAAATCAGTAAAGTCATGGGGTTTTACTTTCTTTTTTTTTTTTTTAAAGAAGATAAACAAAGGAGGGGATCGTACCTTTGCATTTTTTACAACTTCTATGAACTTTGTCTTCTCTACAAAGTTCTATATCAGCAGTAAAAAAAACCCACATACAATAGTGTGTTTGGTGAATGTGACTCTTATCTGGGTTCCTCCAGCAAAAAGCACTGAAATACAGTCTCTGCTCTGTTCTCTTGACATTTGTATACAGAAGGACAGGATTTTACTCAACCCAGTCACGGAAAAAATCTTCATGCCTTTGAAGAACTTTACTTACTTTAAATACGTAAATGTATTCTAAACATTAAATGTAGCTGTTTGGTTTGCACATTAGACTAATAAGTCATTTTCTGTGTTTATTGCAATGTTCTAGCTGTATTATATTGACATTTTTGTTGATGTACCCACCTTCCAGGCAGTTTCTCCCTGGTATAAACCTTCTTAGAATGGCCTAATTCATCAAATGTGAGAAGCTTGTGAAATTCCAACTTCAAGTTTCTCAGCTGTCTTGTATTTTGTCTTTGATACATTATTGGAGCACTCTCATTTGATGGTATTAAGCTGTTGCCTCAGGCACAGGATGCCTTTTTCCCCAGACTTGTTCCTTTAAGATCAGAGAGCAAATTTGGGTTTAAGCCACTTCCATCTTCATTGCAGTTTTACTGGAAGCAGCTGTTACTTCTTCTCTAACAGTTTACTTGCTGTCAGGCAGCCTGAGGGACCCACCATATGACATCCGTCCTTGGTTCTAAATATACACCTGCACAAGATATTTTCTTGGGGCCAAAGCAGAGCAAAGGGACTCTTGCTTCCATTTGCACAATAGTACTTTCATCTCTTGACTGGAAAACTTTATTTATTCCCTGTAGTTAATGACTTTTCATGTTTTGAATAGAAGGGTTAATTCGACTTCTAGTCAGTCTGAGAATGTATTACAGCTTCATTGACTGTTTTCACAGAATTACAGAATCACTATGTTGGAAAAGACCCACTGGATCATCAAGTCCAACCATTCCTATCAGACACTAAACCATGCCCCTTAGCACCTCGTCCACCCGTGTTTTAAACACCTCCAGGGAAGGGGACTCAACCACTTCCCTGGGCAGCCTGTGCCAGTGCCCAATGACCCTTTCTGTGAAAAGTTTTTTCTTGAGGTCAAGCCTGAACCTCCCATGGTGGAGCTTGAGGCCATTTTCTCTTGTCCTTTCCCCTGTCACTTGGGAGAAGAAGTCAGCTTCTTCCTTCTCCACAACGTCCTTTCAGGTAGTTGTAGAGAGCAATGAGGTCTCCTCTCAGCCTCCTCTTCTCCAGGCTAAACAACCCCAGCTCTCTCAGTCGCTCCTTATAAGGCCTGTTCTCCAGCCCCTTCACCAGCTTTGTTGCTCTTCTCTGGACTCGCTCCAGAGCCTCAACATCCTTCTTGTGGTGAGGGGCTCAGAACTGAATACAGTATTTGAGGTGCGGTCTCACCAGTGCCGAGTACAGAGAGAGAATAACCTCCCTGGACCTGCTGGCCACGCTGTTTCTGTTACAAGCCAAGATGCCATTGGCCTTCACCTGGGCACACTGCTGGCTCATGTTCAGTCGGCCATCAACCAACACTAGCACTCAAGATCACCTGTTCCATTACTTTCCCTGGCACTGAGGTCAGACTGACAGGTCTGTAGTTTCCTGGGGCCTCCCTCTGACGCTAAGGAGATTCCTTCTTCTTTTTCCTTGAGGATCAACAGTTTGGCCAGACTTACAGCACGGCCACAGAAAATGGCCTTCATTTCAACTCCTATATCCCTTCTGCTGAGTACTTAATGGGTTCACACACTCTGCCCTGCAGGACCATATGCTTCACTCAGGAGAATATAAAGGTCAATAAGGTGAAGGAAGGATGTTCATTCCAAGAGGTCAGTGGTAGTACAAGTTACTTAACATGTGGGAGATGAGAAAGAGATACCTATATTTTAGCTTTGCTGTAGCAGAGTAATTCTATGAATTTTAATTACATTACTAACTTTTTAGATAAGTCAAGTTTAATTGGAATGAGAAACTGTGGACAAGTGAAGTAGACATCCTTTTCTCATATTGTTTCACTTAAACAAACACAGAACGGCAGTCTATTTTCTTAGGAGTTAATTGAATATGAGAGGTGCAGAAAAAGACCTTAAATAATGTAGTGTAGTAAGGTAGTACGTTTAGTTTGTTATTAAGACAGCCTTAAAAAAAAAAAAAAGAAGCAGATAGTCAATAAACTCCTTGCTTGTTCTGGATTACATCTTGCTGATGTTCTGCGAGCAACAACTCAAATAAACTCTCCTGAATTGAATGGATGTGGTGGGTTGACCTTGGCTAACTGCCAGCTGCCTCCCCAGATACTCTCTTAGTCCCCCTGTTCAACAGGACAGGAGAGTTAAATAAGATGAAAAAACTCATGGCTTAGATAGAGACATGGAGATCTCTTACCTAGCACCATCATGGGCAGACCAGACTCAGTCTGGCAAATACTAATTTAATTTATTGCCAATTAAAATATAGTAGGACAGTGGGAAACAAAGACAAAACCTAAAACACCATTCTGCCATTCCTTCCTTTTCCCAGGACCATCTTCACTTCTTCATCCCTCACTCCCCTACCTCCTCCCTCCTGAGCAGGGCAGGGGGATGGGGAACGAGGGGCTGCAATCAGCCCATAAAAGCTCCTCTCTGCCACTCTCTCCTCCTCACATTTCCCCCTGCTCTGGTATTCCCGGGGGCTGCAGGGAACCCCTTGCTCCGTGGGAGTCTCTCTGGGGGCTCAGTTGTGCCCAGGCTGGGCAACCCAGGCTACTCCTGCAACTCGAACATCTCCCCATGTGAAGAGCAGACCCTGGATTTCAATGCTTTTGGTTATCTCTCCTCCTGGAGACATATTAAAATATTGTTCCGGCATTAAAGTCAACTACCTGTAGCTTTGCAGATGCATTCTTCTCTTGATACACAGGTTTAATGTAGCCAGGGTTTTAAAAACCAAAGCGTTTCCCCAAATTGAGTATCTTAGTGAACAAAATAACTTAAAGAAAAGAAAAACAAACAAACCCACCAACAAACAAACCCACCAACATATTTACTGCTTCTGACTAAAGAAATATTATTCATCAGAGTCCTCTTTAAGTTGAATCATGTCTATAAAATGGTGGGTCTCTCTTTGTTCCTTAGCTTTTTCCCCTTGCCTTGTACTGATGGTTACCCATAAAGAGACCTATCTCAGAATCTGTTTGCACTCCAAGCTTCAGTAGATATTGCTTTATTAAAGTTGGAGTTGGAATTGGATTACTGGTTTTGCTATTTACTTTGTTGAGGACTGAGATTTCACTGTCCAACCTTGTCAGTATTTAGAAGATAATTCCTAGTCAGACAGAAGAATATGTCCAATATTCATATGTGGGGAGTTGATTTTTTCTGAGCAGAAAATACACTTAGAATTCTGTTTCCTTTACAGCAGACAGGCATCAAATTGAATGAAGAGGACCTGAGCCCTTCTGTCTATTCAGACACTGCCACTGGAGAAGATTCCTTACTTCTATTTTTCTTTCTATTCTTTGCCATATCCATTTGGATGGTGACTTCTTACTCTGTATTTGAACAGTATCTCACAGACTGTTCTGACTGACTTCTGGCTGTTACTATACTAATAAATAGAAAGAATAAATAAAATCAATATAAAAATATAGCATTTCAGATATCTAGACTAGTATTATATTTTGGATGCTAATTCAGGATGCAGCTTCATGAGAGATTAAGTTAGTCTAAATGTCACTGCACTCTTTGCTCTGGCACATTTGTTTACCTTGGCTTTCTTATGTGTCAGTTCACTTGCAAAGTCAGCAGAAAATTAACTCAAGAAAGAAGTTTCCTGCAAGCTCAGTAAATTGAATTGATTCATTGGAAGGCCAAATGAATGCTGGAGCTGCTACAAAGGGAAGTGGGCAGCTGTCAAAGCCCAATTTAAGTCAGTTTATGGTTCTCTAGAACTGTTTCTGATTTACCAAGGGAAGTAAACTGTTTAGATTGTTTAATGGAAAGTGTATGTCAGTCATGTTAACGTATCTTCTGTAATTTTTTTTAAATTTATGAGTATTTGATAAGTAATACTTTCTGGAACAACATTTTTGTAGAATGCAGTCTTCATATAAATGAAGATAGCTGTTTGGGTATTTGCTGGTTTCTTAACATCAGCAACCTAGAAAAATATAATATTTGCACAGTTCTCCTTCCAAACAGAGTTGAGGGAAACATTTTTTCCCTCTGTCTTGTAAAGAAACAAAAAACCCCAGAAAATTATTTCTCGTTATCACTTCCTCTTAGTGGATGCCTACTTCTATAAACACAGCATCAAAAAGACTAAGGAAGTGGTGGATTTACTGTTCAGTGAGGTGGAGAACCTCATGACACAGGACACAGAAAAGGCCAACGTACACTATGCCTTTTTATTTTCTTTTCTTTTTTCTTTATAAACTGTCTAAATTTAAGTCTACTCTTATCTAAGTCAGCTCCTTGAGATTGCTAGCAGAGTCTTTGAGAGTGAAATAGCAACCACAGTAGTTATGGAGCACCTGAGCCATCTAGGCATACAGAAGTCAATGAGCTGAGATGGTATGCATGCAAGGCTACTGAAGCTGTTGAATGATGTCACTGCAAGCCTTTTACCACTTTTGAAAGACTATACCAATCAGGGAAGTTGCTGGTGTTTGGAAAAAGACAAATATCACGGTCATCTTCAAGAAAAGCAAGAGGGAGGAACTAGAGAACTGCAGACTAGTTAGCCTTACCTTGGTCTTTGAGAATGTTATGGAGCAAGTCCAATCGAAGCCATTTCCAAATTCATGAAAGACAAGATCAGGAACAGCTAACAGGAATTTATCAGGGACAAATGATCTACACAAACTGGGAAAGATAGGTTGACAGGGACTTCGTGGAATTTATTAAAGACAAATGAAATTTCATATACCTAAGGTAGAATAATCTCATGCAACAGTACAAGATGGGGTTGAGTGATTACAAAAGAGCTTTACAGAGAACTGAAGTGGCATATGTAAGAGACTGTTATCATCGAACTGCTTTGGCTCAACATAAGCTGTCAACCACCGATATCTCGTAAGAGCTGTCAACCACGGAGACGAACTGTCTCCAATGGAAAAACCACAACATCCACCTAAATCCGTGCCTATCCAGCTGAACACCTGGACATGACAATACCTTCCTGGAAATGGGTGAATTGTTTGGGGAAATTGTGGGGACTGGGGCAATAAATGGGGGAGCCTCTTGCTTCTTCATTGCTCGGTGAACTTGAAGTGGTCAGTTGCTTTGTTGCTCAGTGAACTCGGGGTGTTCAATTGCTTCATTGCTCAGTGGGCTCGAGGTGCTCAGCTGCTTCATTGTTCAGTGGACTCGACTTTGTGTGTGTTGCCGCGTGTTCCCTCCCCGGTCTTCCTGGAGCTTGGAGCATCATCATCACCCCATGGCCCTGTCCTCATCATCACCTGCACTGAGACAGATCCAATGGGACATCACTGGATTCATGGTGGTGGTAATTAGCTGCACCTCTACCATCTTCTTGCTTAGGGATTCTAAATTTTCCTTTCTTTTCCTCTCTGTCCTATTGCGGTTATTAGTTGTTAAAGAAAATAAAGCTCACAAGATTGTACGGCATCTGACCCTGTTTGAGTCTTAATCTCGGCCTCTTGGTATTGTTTAAGAACTCTGCCTGATATCAGATCGAGACAGCATAGTGAACAGCAAAATGAAGAGGAGTCAGCAATGCACCCTGTAGGAAAAAAAAAAAGGGGAACTACGTTGTGGGCTGCATCGGCAAGAGTGTAGCAAGCAGGCCATGGGGAGGTGATCCTTCCCATCTACTCAACATTTGTGCATCTAGAGTATCACAACCCTGCTTTGTACAGGGATGTGGAGTAGATGACCTCAGGGGGTCTCCTCCAACCTTAAGCATTCTGTGATGCTAAAAACATAATTCCATATACATAATACTTAGTTTTTAAGACCGACTATATGCTACAGTATGTTTTCAGGTTCCTAGATGATGTATCCTTTCTGGATGCTCAGAAGTTTGGAAAATTTAATTCGCTATTAATGAGAATACTACAATCCAGGCAGCAAAAATCAGTGCAGGAGTGTAATGATATTGGTGTTATTAATTATATCTTTCCAATATGAGTATACCTGTACCACTAATCAGATTCTCCAAATCCTGTCCTAGGTGGCTTCATTTAAAATATGGAATGGATTCTGTAAATGCTACTTCAAGTCTCATTGTTTGTAATTGGAATGGACATTTAGGGACAATACATACACTTTCCCTCCTTAAACTTGGGTGAAAGAGAAAATTTTCTTTGTCCTTCCATAAATTAGGAATCCTTGACTATTTTTCATGTCTAATGAAGAGTTGTCAAGTATGTAAGTATCATTAATTTATAGCATGCACTGCTGCAGTCTTGGAGAGATCGATTATTCTGAAATACTGATTGCAAAATTAGGAGTAAAATTTTTCATATTAATGTAGTGGAGAATTATAATTGATTACCTTTCTGTATAGCTTTTTGAGATACCACAAAACTCTTCAAAAATCTAACAGCTTTTTGTGACTGAGAATGCATTGCTTTACACATTCCATAGAACTTGACTTTGTATAAAATGTTATATATCAAAAGCATAAAGTGTAATTATTATCTTTATTTAGATTAAAATTTGTCAGTGAAATTTCTACATAGTTCCCACAATAGGAGTGTGTTTCATACAGATTTAATACTGAAAGGAAACTGCTCTTCACTAACTAGAACTGTTTCATATGCATCACACATAAAAATGAAAAAAATCAGTTTTGTTATGAAAAACTGATTCTACAGGGAATTATTAAAAAATGGAGTCACAGCATAATGACATAATAACATTCATGCTGACTTTTCTCAGACAAGATGTATGTTACAACTGTGCTATATTAATAAAAGATTAGCTAAATATGCCAATTATCTGTTCAGTGTAAAATTTCTCCCTCATTCAGTATCACTAGGAAGTTGGGAACTATTTTAACAATTTGTTCCAATTTAATAATCTTTATACAAGACAAAAGCTTACATTAAAAAAAAAAAAGTTTTATTAAAAATAGCACCTTTCTCTTTTTAATATCCACCACACTGTTTTTGCTTCAGATGTTATCAGAATAATTATTAAAAGTTCTGGCCAAATTCTGTCATGTACAATTTCATTGTTTTCACCAGAACTGCTTGATCCAATGTCTACATAAAGAGAAAGTAATTTTTTTCTTCTGAATGTAATAGGGGCTACAATAATTTCATAACTCTGTGTCTGTGTCCATATACAAAAAGTATTCAGTGAAAACAGAGTAGGCTGGGATTTTTTGCATCAAGAAAGTATGTTCCAAATGGATCAGTTGTTTTTTTAAAATGTATTTATTTTATTGTATTTACTTCTATGCAGTTAGCAGTGACACAAAGAGCAGTTCATTTATCTAGGCTGATCTAATCTAGTTGATATAAACTATTGATTTTAGTGAGGGAGGACAGTAATAATCCCAGTCTGACAAGACTTGTCTTGATTTGAGGGCACATTTCTGGATCAAATCCCAGGGTAAGAATGCCAAATACTTCTATAGAAGCCTAAAAACTGCTACAATCAGAGCTCCTTGGAGAGTATTAAGTGAGAAGAAACAAAAAGCAAAGAGATTCTATTAAAAATAACAAAGCATTTCTGTGTGCTTTTTTATTAGAAATGTGCTTTTGTCTTATTAAAGCAGCAGAGGTTATCCCTGTTTTATCCATTTTTATCTACTATGTAAATATACTTTTGGCACAATTATGACAATTTAAATTTCCATTACTTGTTGCTGAGCCCTTCATTGTCATTTTAAAGCAAGAAAATCACATTAGAAATGTTAGAAATTTCAAAAGCATAATAACTTTATTTACAATATAACTGAAAGCCAAGTATTTCAGTGCATTGGGGGCAGCCATTTCCTATTAATTTCTGCTTATCCACATTACGTGAACTGCATATACAGAAGTGTACATCAGGGATTTCAAAACCCTGTTTCAATTAATTTCTAATGATAATTGGGAATCAAACCCCTTTGCATGGCTTTGATAACCCAACATAAATATTTCAAGAAGTCCTACAAACGATTCAGGAAGAACTCTACTTCAAGCATTTGAATTGACATTAGGAAAACTACTTACATTTTTTGAGTTAAACATATAGCCACTGTTTTCATCATTTGCATCCAGTTTTGGGTATAACTCTCAATCCCTGAATAAAGTAGGAATCTTTCAAAAGCTTCAGTAGAAGTCAGTGATCAACTGGGAAAATGGGAATTTTGTGTCTTGATGGATGAGATCTTCACACTTTCTATTCTCTATTGTGACCCGCAATCCATTTTGAAGGAATAGGGTAACAGCAAGAGACACAACCCAGTATCACACATCTTTTCTGTTAACCACAGCTCAACAAACAGCACTCCTTGTATTCCCACAGTTAAATTGCATACAGCATTAACAGGGGAGGAACACAACTAAGAGTAAGAAAGTGATAATTTAAGGTCGGGAAAAGGAAGTATTGCAGTAGTGAAAAGATGTAGAGAGGTTGTTCCAAATGCTAATTCTATAGCATAAAGGATCTAATAATGGTATAGCTGCAGGCCAGTGACAAGAGGACAGAGGGAGCTGTTAATGGAATAATGGAGCAATAGATCTCTACATTATACTGAAAGTTTTTCTTGATTTTAGAAAAAGGAATATTCTCTAGATATCCATACTTAACCTTAACATCCTTTTGAAAATGTTATTGTATTCAATTGATGACCTAGAAGGAAAGAACTTTCAGTTCCCACGCTGAAACAGTGAAATTATCTTCCCTTTTTTATTAAAACTAGTTTCTTCCTGTTTCATAAATAATGGTGAAACAAATTTAAGTTTTTGGATTTCATATGCTAGCCTCTTTGCCCTTTTTTATTCCTTTATTTAAACTGATTCTCTGAAATGCTGTGCAAGGAAAGTTCTGAAATGAAAATTAAATGATGTGCTAAAAAGCAAAAAGTTTTAAAGCACATTATGCTGTGGTGCAGTGTTATTCATATACATAGATAAGTTAAGCTGAATCTATATGTTAGATTGGAATTGCTATGTAATACAATTTCCAAAAAGTTCCTAAGAAGTAGAATTTCTTTTTCCAGATAAGTTCCTGATCATTGTGATTTTTACTGCCCAAACATACATATGCACAAACAAGCACACAGACAGACACATATGCCTTTCTGTAACAGGAGGAGTTTCTATATATCTGAGAAACAGTTGGAAATCTTTTGTAGGACTAAGGTAGGATTATAGTTACATTTTTATGTTTATGCTCACAGATAAAAGCTATCGCTCATGCAGCAGGGGAGATAAGATGGCTGGCAGCACTAAGCTGCCTTCACTAAGCAATGCTGATGGCTGGCTTTTTGGCAGCCCGGGGCAGTATGCATGATTAAAGAGAGAAACTTAAGCTAAACCAGACACTTGAAAAACAAATACACTTTGGAATAATGTTAACTCTACTTAACACCTAGGATTTCAGTGTATACATCTTAATAGTCTTAAGCAGCTCCCTTTGTAAGCCATTCATCCATGAGTTAATGTGTCAAATTTAATATGCATCAAGAAATGCTCATTTGTAACTAAAAGGTTCATAGTGCATAGAGGCTTTTCATCGTGGACATGTAACCACCAGCCTGCAAGCAGAACGCACCAGAATGTACATCCTGTTCTTGAGCTCTAGAACTGCCACAAGAAATAGCTGGCATGAATTTTCTTGCTATTATTTCCCTTCTCAGCCTTCTGGATTCCTAAGAAATCTGGATATGTCAGACTGATACTGAAAATGTGAAATAAATCAAAAACTACTCTCACTGGAAATTGTATATGTAAAATTTAAAATGTATCTTAGCTATAGACAGGAAACAGCTGGCGAGCCAGAAATGCTTTTAATATTTCCTTCTTCACCTGTAGTAAGCCTGGTTCCAAACAGAACTTATTAGGAATGTTTACCTATTTAAGGTCCTTGAAATGTAAAGAACTTTTTAGGGTAACTAAGCATGCTTTGGCTTTCAAGTGAATCAACATTCATTAGCTAAATGTGTAACCTTGATGCAAAAGAGAAATACAGTAGATATTTCCAAACCAGGGCTTAAGTGTTTAATGTAATGTTTTATGAAAGATTAATAAGACTTACCACCTTAATGAAGTATTTATGGGTGAGCCACAGGCATACTCTAAAAACCACCATGTCTGTGTATGAACTTTATAAATAACACGTGAAATACTACATCCTCTCTTTCTACTGGTAGAGACTTCAGAATAAGAGAGTTAATATAAACATTTAACTTAAACACATGATTAGAAAAATATAGATTAGCAAATATCAAGTGATTATCATCTTTGTAACAGCTAGACAAATTTTATATAGGACTGTGGATGTGAATTCAGTGAATAAATGTTATATCCAAGACACCTTGCAGAAGTAATTTGGATTAGAATTTATGTCAGCTTAATTTCTGTACAGTGTACTGCATTCATCTTGCAATGCCTTGATATATTATTTTCTCATATAACTTTCTAGGTGGAGTTTGGTAGATAATGTAGTTTATGCTTTACAAAACTGCAAGTCTTTAAAGAGGAATTTTACTAGGCAAGCTGACAAGCAACTGAGCAAGGAAGGCTGAAGAACATAATACATGAACTCCTAGAAGTTGGAATATTCAGAACTTCTTCATTTATCTTGTTGCTACCTTAAGAAGTACTTTAATCTAATGTCTGTCCAAGTATAAGATAGCCTTGACACTTTTTACAAAAGAAGAGAAACTCGATTTTACCATTTTATCTTTAATTACATTAAGGAATAATAATATGCTGCCTTTGGTAGCTGGTCTAAGAACATCTGTTGTGATTTTTCTTTCTTCTAGAGAAATCCATGATTTTTCAGGCCCATACTGGTTATCTAAACTTAAATGTCATCATGAGAACAGTGTGTGAACTTTTTACATCTGATGTTTACATTAATAAAGCCCTGCAGAAGTTTATTGTCTTTCTGCATGCAAATTTATATCATACGTTGAATGACAAAGCTCCTTAATGATATTCCAAACAAATGCAATTGATTAATAGATTCTCTCTTAACACTTACTTTGTAGAGTCAGGATGGGTCTTTATTTCAGAGACTCGTTATTCGTTGAATTCAAAGCTTTATAAACTAATACATTGATGCAAATAAAGAATCTGTTTGTCAAAGTGTGGACATTTGACAACACCAGTTTGGATCCTCAGAAATTTAGGTTTAAATCCCTAATATGATTTGTTCACCTAAAGTGGAGCAGCTACAATAATAGAGCAGAATATCCTCTAATAGTCAATTTTATGCACTTAGAACACTACCCTTTCTTGTGGGAAAGAGGCAAAAGAGCATTTTGAATAGATGTTTAACACTTTTGCAGTAATCAGTTCTGTAGTGTTCCCTGTCACCTGTTATGAATTATTTGTAATGTTTTTACTTATAGAATTATTATTTTTATTCTTATTGGAACACTGTGGATCATAGGGAAACAGATTTTTGCTCAGCTTTAATTCTATAGAATTATCTAAATAACAAAATATAAACTTTTGATTCTTATAAAGCCTGTGGTATTTCACTATTTATTAGTATTAAAAAATCAACTACTAAATGCACATAGCAATAAAGAGCTTCTATTCCAGGGAATGAAAAATCTAAAGGAAAAATGGCATTCCATCAACATCAAGTACTAGAATCAATCCACACTTTATATTTGAGAAGAAAAAAAAAAAAAACAAAAAAATAACTGTAGGATTTACATGCCCTTCCTAATATCACACATTAAACCTGTGACACAGCCAAGGACTACTTAGAATTTCTTAATACACTACTTTACCATTCTTCTGACGGGATTTGCTCAAGAATTCTAATTTTGTTGAAGAATTTTGCCAGAAAGCTGAGAAAAAGAATAGAAATTATCTGACACAAAACCTTAATCTGTAGGTGTGGCTAGAATCTCTCCCTGCCATCACAAATGGAACATTCCTACTGGCTGTGGTAAGGCTAGAATTTCATGCCAAGTTTTAAACATGTAATTTTCACAAAAAACTTGGAAAATGGTAACATTCATCAAGCATGCAATTTATTCTAAATATGCAAAATAGGATATTAAAAATAAGAGATTTCTTTTGCAGCCCCTGGGCATATAAAAGCACTATTTTTCTTTAACTATAAGAATCTCTTTCAAAAATTCTGATAACTGAGAATAACTATCAAATTTATTTGCAGAGGCATAGGTAGTATATATGTATCCTGTATATCTGGAGACCCTGGAAAATATGATGCTGTGTCAGTCTGTGAACGGTCTTTACTCCCCCAACCAGGAAAAAGAATATCATGAGGGAAAAAAAAAATAAGCAATCCATGATCAAGACAACATAAGCAATTATATGACCAAGTAAGTGATATTCACCTCTGTTCTGAAGTGAAATGATAGATGCAATAGCCAACGTTGTACACGAGTATAGGAATAAAAGTAACTGGATGACAAGAAATCAGGAATTGGTAGTATCTGGAAGGAGAATGGAGCTGACAGGAAAATTTTAAGGAAATACTGAAAATGAGTAGGTCATTGATTCTAGAATTTTGGGGACAAAACAATAAATACCATTATTTAAAAAAATGTACCTTCTCTCTTGCTTCTCTTCAACATCTGTGAAGTCAATGATGAAAAGTAAAGTACCGAGATGTCCTTTGACCTCACTTACTGGTAAAGTTGATAATGTGATACTGTCATGGATGTAACATTTTTGTGTTTTTCTGTGTTGCCAAGAGCAGACCAAAACAAAGAAACTGAAAACAGTTCAGCAGAGAAAGAATATATATATGACAACAATTATGCCAGCTTTAGTCTTAGATGCTAATATTTTTGGAGGCAGAACTGTGTAGTTCATGTCACATTCATAATGGCTAATTCTATGGATCTCTTAACTTATTTAATTCCTAGTAAGTTTCGATAAAATGCACCTTTTGGGAAAAGAAAATTCTTGAACTGCAAATATTGCTGGCTTTTTCTTACAGAAATAAAAATGGTGAAAAGAAAAAAAAATGGTGAAAAACACTGAAATGAAAATAAGACAGTTTAATCTTTGTCAAAACAATGATTTTCTTTTAGTTTTAGGACTGCTTAGAAAAATCATGTCATGATCTTTCTAAGCATAGAATTGAAATGCAAATACAATTAAAAAGCTTGTTTAACTAAAACCTTTAAAAAAACCAACATTAAGAGGTGTCATGAATGATGGCCATGTTCATTCAGTTTTGACTGAAGAATTTACTGGTATTATCCATAAAGGCCTTACACAAAACTTAGATGCATAGAATCATGGAATCATTAGGTTAGCAAAGACCTTCAAGATCATCAAGTTCAACCATAAATCTAACACTTCTAAGTTTACCTCTAAACTGTCTCCCTAAGCACCACATCTAGATGTCTTTTAAATACCTCCAGAAATGGTAACTCAACCATTTCCCTGGACAGCCTCTTCCAATTTTCATAACACTTGTGGTGAAGAAATTTTTCCTAATATCTAGTCTAATCCTAACCTGGCACAACTTGAGACCATTTCCTCCTGTCCTATCCCTTGTTACTTGGAAGAAGAGACGAACATCCACCTCACTGCACCGCCTTTTAGGCATTTGTAAAGAGCAGCTTCCTGTTCTCCAGGATAAACAACCCCAGCTCTCTCAGCGGCTCCTCATAAGCCTTGTTGTTTAGACCCTAACTTCACAATGTGTTATTAGCCTCTCCAGCTCTCTGTTGCTTATGCTTTCTTGTTTCTGTTATATTGCAGAGATAAAGATTTTGTACAAAAGAACTGGGATTTTATAATGCTAACTACAGCAAAAAAAAAATTTGGGAAAAAAAAAAAGGCAGACCACCATCTAGTAAGTGATCAGTTGATACTGATAAATTATGACCACAACTGTAGCCAGTATCATTTAAGTACTCTTTGATTCTGATGATAAAGCACCAGCTAATCACAGTGTTGACAACTGCCAGTGCGATAGCCCTAGCTTGTAGCTTGTCCATTTTCTACCCAGCCATCCACAGTGAATTTAATACGATGCAATAAACATTCACTGTGATTAGAAGCAGAAATGGACTGAAACTTAACCCAACACAAAAGACTGCCAACCAGGCAGAGCAAGGTAATGAGAAAAATTGATGTGAAGCCTTCTGCTCATGCATCATGGTGCTACTAAACATGTCAATAGTCGACTAATGTGATATAGGCATGAAGACTAAGAGGGGAGCATGTGTGTAATGAAAAACATTATGAAAATCTCTAAACGTTGTATGTGAGTTCATAAAGATGACAATAAGACCAACTCAGATAATTAAGCTTTGTGATAGTTTTAATTCATGGAACTATGTGACTTGTGCTATTTTTCCATTGTCACAGACTTTTCTAGTGGAGGAAGATTTGGTTAGTACATTTTAAATCATGCAATCTTGTAATATAATACATCATATAATGAAATCAGACAATTCAATAGGATCTCTTGTATAATTCAGATCATAAAATGACATACTTTTCCTCATGGAACCCATAGCTTCTGATCAAATTATTGGATATCTTTCAGTAGGGCAACCAGCTAGGTCTGCCTAAGCAGTTGCCAGGCCATGTCAGTTTTATATTGGAAGCACATTCAGAAGGTGCATTAAATACAAATTTATATGTAGGTATACACGTGGTTAGATATTTTAACATTTCTTCCTGTAATTGTTCCCCCATGATGTTAAATATGAAAGGTTAGCAGCTTATGAGTAGGAGGTTCAAGTGTTTGTATGTATTTTTCTCAAGTCTTTGAAAGACTTTGTGGTAAGATGATGAAACACACACATTTCGTGACACAATTGTGAATTAGCGTAATAAGGGCTGGATGACCAAAATTCAGATCTCTACTACCCATCCGACCAAGAATTCAGTCTTTGGTCAGCTGATGTGAATTGTGGATGTGAGAATGAAGCAAAGAGAGAAGTTTCTTATCTAAATTTCTCCCCAATTTCAGGAAGACTAAAAAATAAACCACTCAAACACTAACATCTCTGATTCTTTTCTTTCCAGTCAATTACCATTATATTAGAATAAAATGTATTAACAGTATGAATTAGCATGGAAATGGGTAAATGTATGCGTGTATATGTATATTTATGTACTTATTAATAACTATAACTGAAACTACTCTATCTGCAAAGTTTCTTGAGTAGTGAATGTATCATGGCCTGCTGTTTGAGGCATTAATTAAAAATCAAACAACAGCTGATAAAGAATTTTCTTTCTAAGATTCTTGCAGAAAGATTCCTCAAGATATTTCCTTTGAGATGGCTCTCAGGTTCATTCTTTGTCCTAAACATAATCAGCAATTCCTGTTTGCTGCATTGAGCACACTGTATCAGCACACTAGCCAGAGGGACTCGGGAACAAATGTATTTTAATTTATGGATCTCTGTTTATAGGAAAAGGGCCTCAAAATTTCATATTTAATTTCAGTAATTACATCTAGATTCCATCACAAAAAAAAGAAGGTTTCATCACATTTAACACTTCAGAAGCATGATGGAAGACATGATGCAAAATACAAACATCAGGTTGGATGTTAGGAAAAACTTCTTCACCGAAAGGATTATAAAGCACTGACACAGGCTGCCCAGAATGGTAATTCAGACAGAATCACACACTCATAGAATAACTAGCTTGGAAGAGACCCACCGGATCATTGAGTCCAACCATTCCCACCAATCCCTAAATCATCCCCTAAGTACCTCATTCACCCTCACCTTAAACACCTCCAGGGATGGTGACTCAACCACCTCCCTGGGCAGACTGTTCCAATGCCTAACCACCCTCTCCATGAAGAATTTTTTCCTTATCTCAAGCCTAAATCTCCCCTGGTGGAGCTTGAGGCCATTCCCTCTCGTCCTGTCCCCTGTCACTTGGGAGAAGAGGCCAGCACCCTCCTCTATACAACCTCCCTTCAGGTAGTTGTAGAGAGTAATAAGGTCTCCCCTCAGCCTCCTCTTCTCCAGTCTAAACAGCCCCAACTCTCCCAGTCGCTCCTCATAAGATTTGTTCTCCAGCCCCTTCACCAGCTTTGTTGCTCTTCTCTGGACTCGCTCCAGAGCCACAACATCCCTCTTGTAGTGAGGGGCCCAGAACTGAACACAGTACTCGAGATGCGGTCTCACCAGTGCCGAGTACAGAGGGAGAATAACCTCCCTGGACCTGCTGGTCACACCGTTTCTGATACAGGTCAAGATGCCATTGGCCTTCTTGGCCGCCTGGGCACACTGCTGGCTCATGTTCAGTCGGCTGTCAACCAACACCCCCAGGTCCCTCTCCTCCTGGCAGCTTTCCAGCCAGGCTTCTCCTAGTCTGTACCTCTGCTTAGGGTTGTTGTGCCCCAAGTGCAGGACCCGGCATTTGGCCTTGTTAAACCTCATGCCGTTGGTCTCAGCCCAGCAGTCCAGCCTGTTCAGGTCTCTTTGCAGAGCCTCCCTACCCTCCAGCAGATCCACACTTCCACCCAGCTTGGTGTCATCTGCAAACATGCTAAGGGAGCACTCAATGCCTTCATCCAGGTCGTTGATAAAGACATTAAACAGGACTGGACCCAGGACTGAGCCCTGGGGAACCCCACTTGTCACTGGCCTCCAGCTGGATTTAACTCTGTTTACCACCACACTCTGGGCCCGGTCATTCAACCAGTTTTTCACCCAGGAGAGTGTGCACCCATCCAGGCCAGAGGCCGACAGTTTCTGAAGCAGAATGCTATGAGAAACTGTATCAAAGGCTTTACTAAAGTCCAGGAAGACCACATCCACAGCCTTTCCCTCATCCAAGAGTCTAGTCACTCGGTCATAGAAGGTGATCAGATTACTCTGGCAAGACCTGCCTTTCATGAACCCATGTTGACTGGGTCTGATCACCCGGTTCTCTTGCAAGTGCTTCTTGATAGCACTCAAGATCACCTGTTCCATGACTTTCCCCAGTACCGAGGTCAGACTGACAGGCCTGTAGTTCCCCGGATCCTCCTGCCTGGCCTCCATCTCCTCCCCCCTCACATCTAGTTTAAAGCTCAATTTATGAGCTTAACTAGGTTTTTGGTGAGGGCTTTTGTCCCCCTAGGAGACAGGCATGTCCCATCCCTGGTAAGAAAGCCTGGGGGTGCGTGGGCCTTCCCATGATTAAAGAATCCAAAGCCCCTCTTCTCACACCAGTCCCTAAGCCATTCATTAACCAGTTTCTTATTCCTCATTTCATGCTCCTGATTCCTTAGTATTGGGATGGAGTTGAATATTACCTGTGCCTCAGAGCCCTCAATCATTCTTCCAAGAGCCTTGAAGTCCCTTTTAATGGCTTTAGGCCTTCTATGTTCTATTTCTTCATTACCAATTTGAAAAACTAAGAGCGGGTAGTAGTCCGTGTCTTTGACCAGGGAAGGGAGCTTTCTAGTAACTTCCCTCACTGATGCTCCCGGCAAGCAGCAGACCTCCCTATGGAGCGGGTCCAGCCTACAGATGGGACCCTCCATACCTCTGAGAAGGGAATCCCCCAAGACAATCACCCTCCTCTTCTTTTTAAAAGAGGATGTTTTTAGGGCTCTGGGAGGATAATGGAGTTTTGGAAACATTTCTAGGCTGTGGGTGCAGCCCTCTTCATCTTTAGGGCTAGGATGCACCCTCAGCACCTCATATTTGTTCCCCAGAGAGATCTGGGGGTTAATTGCCTGGGTGGGGGGAGCAGGTTTCCTTCTCCGGACAGGAACCTGCTGCCATTCCCCATCTCTGTCTCTCCCGGCCTTACAGCTTACCGGTGGGTGGTGCTCAGCTTCACTGGCTCCAGCAGCCTGTGAGAGTGTCCTGCTCCACTCGTCTATCTCCCTCTCACACTCCCTGATGGCCCTCAGCCTTTCCACTTCTTTCCTCAGCTCTTCCACCATATGCAGCAGTTCCCCTACCCGAGCACAGCTTCCACAGGAGGAGCCAGTGCCAGAGGCGTGAGCCACTATGGGAGGGGGGCACTGTCTGCAGCCCAGGGTCTGGGTAGCTGCATGTGCCCACCGGGGCTCCATCTGGGTGGCAGCCTCCATCACGCTTGGTGCGGCCTTAGTCTTTCGTCAGGTATCCACCATTTTCCTCAATCTCTTCTGACCGTGCTCCAGCCCTTCCCTGCTCACCTTGTCCGCTCAAACTGCCGCTCGAACTGCCTTGTTTAATCAGCCTTGTTTAATGAGCCCCACACCTCTTTGCCCTGCTCCTCTTCGCCTGTGCTCCCTAAGGGCCCTTTAAATCCCCCGCAGAAGCTTCCAGGACCGCCCCCTCCCGTCAGGAGCAGTTGAGCCCCGAGCCCAGCGCCGACCTCCTGGTCGAGTTTTTTTGGCTGTTCCCCATTCAGGGAAGCACCCAGCCGTCTATGGGCACCCCTACTACAGAACTCACCGTCCTGTCGCTGGATGCAGCTGAATAAGTCACTGGAAATACTTAAAAGATGGGTAGATGAAGTGCTTGGGGATACAATTTAGTGGTGGACGGGTACAGTTGTACCTGATGATCTCAAAGGTCTTTTCCAACCTAGTGATTCCATGATTCTATGATAAAACCCAACCAACTATACTCCAGAAAACATCTGATCTATTAATAGGTGTTATTTAATGTCAGAGCTCAAAAGCCTGACCATGCTAGGAGTTCTGAGTCTCTGCAGTGCAAGAGCTTCCCTGTGGGATCAGGCCAGCAGTATGTTTGGACTGGCCCACTTGACTTCACCCTTAGCTCCTTCCTTATTGCACCTACTATTGCAGTAGATAATAAATCTAAGTGAGAGAGAAAAAAACATACAGAAAACATAAAGTCAAGCAGAAATATAAAACCTCTGTTTGTTCATAGCCTTTGACTTTAAATTCAGAATTTATTCAAAGGGTATGCAGTTTTCAAACTGAGAAAAACAACTGGAGTAGCAAATGACCTAGGGTTTTTTATTTTCCTGAGTTATTCTCAGGTAATATCAAGGTTTCATTTAAGAAGATGATGTTATCAACAAAAAATGTAGCATCTAAAATGAGAAACAATGGAAGTCTACAAACTTTTTGTGTTGCTGCATTGGTGTTTGAGGTCATGTAGAGCTCTCTCTTCTCAAATGTTAGTGAAATATTTTTTGGATAAATTGTATCAGTTTCAGACAATTAATTGAACGGAATCATTGTTTTAGTCATGTTTCTTTGGAGAAGAAATAAATCCTATGAAAAGATTTTATTCTGTATGGATTCAGAGCAAGTGATTTTAGTCTTTCAGGGTTTGGCATTTATCTGTCTGTCTACTTAGATATGGGAAATAAAAATGGAATTTATCGGGCAATATCTAAGTTTTTTTTTCTCAGTTACCTATCAATTTATCTCCAATTACTAATCTGCCCAGGCATCATTTCTCTCTCTCTCCAATTTCTGTGACAAAGTTATATAATATATTTATTTTCCTTAGGCTCTTTCTCTGCCTTATGAGTTGTTTAAATTGCTGGAAAGCTTTCGTTGGCAGCAGTCACTAATGGCAGTTAAAATTTTATAACCTTTACTTATAATTACAAAATGCACCACAAAGGTAGCAGTTGAGAAAACTGTTTTTAAATTCATCCTGTAAACTGAAGAGTGTTAATATCCCTCCAGAAGGAAAAACGAGGATTCCTGATTTATTATAATTACAATCCATTAGAAAATTTGGATTTTTCAAATCCATTTGTTCATTGCTATTTTGAAGTGTAAAAGAACTCTTTCTAAAACATTTTATTTATCAATTTTGCTAAGTGAATTCATCACTTCTTTTGTTTAACATTTAGCTATTAGCAGTCTGATAATAGAAGTGGTATTAGGAACTAATGAATGACACAAAGTATTTTAAAATAAGAATCTTCTCTTAGAAATGTATGTAAAAATATATTTACACTTACTCTTGTGTTGCAGTACAGTGAGTAATCAGAAAACTGAAGGAGTTTTATGGAAGGTAGAAATGGGGGTGGGGAAGCTTCAAGTTTCTTCCCTGCTCCATTGTGGATTTCAGTCTTTCCTTAAAACTGATTGTAAGACATATTGATATTGAAATCTTTCAAGATTTTGGAATTACAATAAAATCTATAGTACTTTTCTACCAAAGCTCTTCAGTATCCAAGAAAAATCTGTCCAAGGATTTGCTGCTGGGAGTTGTTCCCAAAATTTAGCTTATTTTACGTTGTATATAATAAATGAAGTTCATCTTCTTAACAGTGTGAAACTCAAAGAAAATAAGGAAATTTAATACTGTAAATTGCTTTCATATTGTAGATTTTATTCTTGATTTGGTAATATAAAAGTACACTAAAACCCTGTAATTTCATTCAGGGTGATAAATGTCTGTGCTTGGGGAAGAATGTCGGTAATATATATAAGGGAGAATATTTCTAGCACATCATCTGTGCTGCCTTCTCTCATTGGATATGTTGGACTGTGTTCCCCAAAGCCATTGCCTGATGAACTGCTTTCAGAGTTTTGAAAGATTCTCAAAGAAGCTGTTCAAAGAAATTGGATTTCAGTTCTGTTATCAAACACAAAAAAAAATCCAACTCATGTGCTTAAATTTCCATATTTATATTGCTGATAAAGTTTTACAGTAGTTCACATCTTATGCTAATTCATTATGCAATACTGCAATGTTTTCTTGGACAGTTTTCTTTCCAAGATTTTGTTAGTGATGAGTGAAACACATCTCACTGTATCTCACATTTTGTCCATCAATATGCTGTGGAAACTTAGTGTTAGTAAATTGCTAAAGACAGGCTGAGGTGAAGTACAAGAAGGTCCTCTATACTGTAATATGCAAGAAACCAGGCAGCAATCTCTTTTCTCTAAGATATTTGAATCTGTCAAATGCTTTAAACAAGTATAAACTAATGCTTCTTTGTTGTTCAACCATCTTGAGCAATTCTTGCACTTGCAATACCTTCACAAGGTATTTTTCTTGTCTGCTATTATTATCTAGATTATGACAAACAACTATCATATGCAAAGTAATGATCTTTGCATACCAGTAATATAATAGCCATACTGCATCT
Source organism: Clamator glandarius (assembly GCA_033459285.1). NCBI lineage: Eukaryota > Metazoa > Chordata > Aves > Cuculiformes > Cuculidae > Clamator > Clamator glandarius. The sequence continues at coordinate 1,567,831 of JAUNZM010000195.1, forward strand.
TTATCTCAGTATTTACAGGTCTGGTTTCCATCCTTAGGATCAACAACTGAACAGGTAATTATATTACCAAAACTTTCATTTTAAGCCTCAAATGCAAGTTTGACTTCTGCTAATGTAGTGCGCATGAACTGCGTAAATGGTGGGAGAAGCTTGCAGTGTGAGCATGGTAATATGAAATCATTTATTTTCCTATTCACCCAATGAGCTCCATCCTGCTAGGAAAAAAAAAAAAGGAAAGAAAAAAAAAAAAGAGAGGAAAAAATTAGTTTCATTGCCTTTATACCACTAGTTGGTTGGGTTTTTTTCTTGAGTCATTAGTATTTGGTCTGCGTTTTGCCTGAAAAACTCAACAAGCTGTGAAGCCTTCAGAGAGTTAAAAGAAATAATTTTGGAACTAATCCATGACTTTTTTTGAAACCAGTGATAGTTCTTCTAGTTTAATTCATTGTTGCTAGAACAAATAGCTGTAAGAGATGGTTTGTCTGTTTTCTTACTATAAATTGAAAATGTGAATTAACACTTGAACTCACTAAATTTCATTCATTTTTTTGACTTTACTCAGTCCAGCATTTCTTCCATTACATTTGATATGGAATCAAACCCCACTGGCTTCCACGGCCTGAAGTCAATACAGTCTAAGTTAGGAGCAAAGATATTCAGGATTCTGGATGTATAAGTATGACCGCATTTCTAAATGTGATCAGATGTTTCAAGCAAAAGATTATGTGGAAGTACAGAAGAGTAAATAGGCAGTCACATAACTGAAGCATAATGGGCATACTACAGATTTGAGTCAATAGCAATGAGTTTGATGAGGTGACCTTTTAAATTAACCTGCTTTAAATATGGAATCATTCTAAATAGATACAATGAAGCTTATGAGCAATAGGTAAGATAAAAATACAAACCATCAATCAGGTTTGATGATTACTGGATTAAAAAAAGGTCAATTTCCAAATAGCCTAATGAGGAGGTGGTCAGGGCCTTGCTAGCCACAAGTCTATGGGGCTGAATGGGATTCACCCAAGTGTATTGAAGGAGCTGGCGGATGTGCTGGCCAAACCCCTTTCCATCATCTTCCAACAGTCCTGGAAGACCGAGGAAGTTCCACTGGACTGGAGGCTGGCTGATGTTGTGCCCATCTACAAGAAGGGTCGCAGGCAGGATCCAGGGAACTACAGGCCTGTCAGTCTGACCTCAGTGCCAGGGAAAGTCATGGAACAGGTGATCTTGAGTGCTATCATGAAGCACATGCAAGAGAACTGGGTGATCAGGCCCAGTCAACACGGGTTTACAAAAGGCAGGTCTTGCCAAACTAACCTGATCGCCTTCTATGACTTGGCTGCTGGACAAGGGAGAGGCTGTGGATGTATCTTCCTGGACCTCAGGAAAGACTTTGACACAGTTTCTCACAGCATTCTGCTTCGGAAACTGTCAGCCTCCGGCCTGGACAGGCGCACACTCTCTTGGATGGAAAACTGGTTGGATGACCGGGCCCAGAGAGTGGTGGGAAACGGTGTTAAATCCAGCTGGAGGCCAGTTACAAATAGAGTCCCCCAGGGCTCAGTGCTGGGTCCAGCCCTGTTTAATGTCTTTATCAATGACCTGGATGAAGGCATTGAGTGCACCCTTAGCAAGTTTGCAGATGACACTAAGCTGAGTGGAAGCGTGGATCTGCTGGAGGGTAGGGAGGCTCTGCAAAGGGATCTGAACAGGCTGGACCACTGGGCAGAGTCCAATGGCGTGAGGTTTAACAAGGCCAAATGCCGGGTCCTGCACTTGGGGCACAACAACCCTGTGCAGTGCTACAAACTAAGAGAAGTCTGTCTAGAAAGTTGCCTGGAGTAGAGGGACCTAGGGTTGTTGGTTGACAGCGACTGAACATGAGCCAGCAGTGTGCCCAGGTGGCCAAGAAGGCCAATGGCATCCTGGCTTGTATCAGAAACAGCGTTACCAGCAGGTCCAGGGAGGTTATTCTCCCTCTGTACTCAGCACTGGTGAGACCACACCTCGAGTACTGTGTTCAGTTCTGGGCCCCTCACCACAAGAAGGATGTTGAGGCTCTGGAGCGAGTCCAGAGAAGAGCAATGAAGCTGGTGAAGGGGCTGGAGAACAGGCCTTATGAGGAACAGCTGAGAGAGCTGGGGTTGTTTAGCCTGGAGAAGAGGAGGCTCAGAGGAGACCTCATTGCTCTCTACAACTACCTGAAAGGACGTTGTGGAGAAGGAAGAAGCTGACCTCTTCTCCCAAGTGACAGGGGACAGGACAAGAGGAAATGGCCTCAAGCTTCACCAGGGGAGGTTTAGGCTGGACATTAGGAAAAAAATTTTCACAGAAAGGGTCATTGGGCACTGGAACAGGCTGCCCAGAGATGTGGTTGATTCACCTTCCCTGGAGGTGTTTAAGGCACAGGTGGACTAGATGCTAGGGGGCATGGTTAATGTTTGATAGGAATGGTTGAACTCGATGATCTGGTGGGTCTCTTTCAACCTGGTTATTCTGTGATTCTGTGAGTCTGTAATTAGGAACAATTGCTTAATCAACTACACTCAGCTTCAAGAGTTAAATTCTTTTCTAGCAGAATGTAGCCATCTTGCTTGTTCAACAAAAGTTCATATTGAAGGAGGAGATTACAGATAGTTTTCTGGTGTTCCTTTAACTTGTTTTAAAAAATTATTCTAAAACCCAGATTGCATAGTTTGTGTTTACATGCTAGAACAGCAATCCAATGCAGTCAAAATGACTGCACAGCAATATCTCAGAGCTTGAAGGAAAGTGAACATTGTTAATTACCTAGTCAACCAATCAGTTTTTTAAAATCTCTGAGACAGAGGTTAACAGTATTAAGACAACAGACTGCTTTGTCTTCCTTCCATTGGGAAGCGAAAGGAGCAAAAAAAGGAAAAAAAAAGGGGGGGAGGGGGAAGAATAAGAAAAAAGAAGACAATAATTTGTCAGGTTTTACATGAAACATTGCTTTTTACTCACTGCTGTCCTCTAAATATGAAAGATCTTTTGGTGTCCCCAGTTAAATGTAGGAGATCAAACAAGCACTGACATGTAATGTGCTGTCTGTCTAGCAGAATTTCAAAAGACAGAACAACTGAAAATGTGTCATAAGTGGCTAGAATGTAGTTTCTTTTTATTTTTTTTCCTTTGTGTGATAAACCAGAGTGAAATTGCAGGTGATCTTTCCTGACTGTTTTCTGTTATCAAACAATTAGGTAAACATCAGATGGAACATTAAATGACATGAGGCAGAAACACCACAAATGTAATTGCTCAGAAAGTATTTGTGACAGAAATACCAAATTATTTGTCTCAACTAGCATTCACAACCACGTACTACGTACTGCATGTGGTGTGCTTGTCCTTATTCCTGAAAATTTTTACTTAGAGTAGTAAGAAAAAATTAAATTTCAGACCATATTTAAAAAAAAAAGACAAATCAGTATGAAATATTTTTATTTTCCTTTCTTTTTCTTGTATGTCTTCCTGTCAGCCTCTTATTGTCTGATTTTTCTAGTATAAAAGGCTGAGGAAAGAGATAAAGAAAGAAAAACTGAAGAAAAAAAGAACTATAAAGGTGAGGATTGCTCTTTCTGACAAACTGCCTCTGCAAGTACAAGTTGATTGGAACAATTTTTGCTATAAATGTGGGGTTTTTGTTAAGGTTTTCCATTACTAAAACTTCTGCTGATTTTTTTTTCCTTTTAATTTCCTTCTTCCTTTGTCAGTCCACAGAAAAACAGGCTATATGTAAAGATTCAGTTGGTTTATTCTTTTCCTGATTCTTTCATAAGGAAGAGTCAGAACTGGTAGGATTTAAGTCCTAGTGCCATTCTTCATCCCCCAGTGGAGGTGTGGAGACACCTATGTGACTGAAATTTAACGCATTGTGAGACATGCTTTACCAATCTAGAATTCAGTATCTAGTGTTTGGTGGATGTCTGGATGATAATCCTCAAAACTTCAGTTTCACATATCTTCACAGCTCCTGCACTGCAATTCTCTTTCTTTTTGGCTGTTACTAAAATAAACTCCATTTATAGCACTAATGCAAGTTTTAGCTGTAACTTTGCCTATGCGATGAACATATTACTCAGACTTCATGTTCTTTACACTCATCAAATGGATAATGTGTGAGTTTGAAAGGCTCTTCGATAACAGAGCTGCTCTACTATCCCTCTTGTGTAAGCTGCTTTGAGATTTCCAGATGAAAAGTGCTATAAAAGTTCTAAATGGTATTGCTGTTATTATTTATTATACATTAAGCTAGAGTAAACTGCACATTACTTTTTTATGTTTATGCTTGGAAAGGGTAATGTATAGATAACTCATACTTAAAACTGTAGGTATTTGGAACATTTCTCTGAGCCCTACCATCTATTTCCATTATTAAAGCCAAGGGAGAGTTTTACAGGGCCAGAAACAGAGCGAAGAGAGCAAATTAATTTCACTGTTACATATATTGAATCAGGAATGTTTCTCATTTCACCTTCTAGTTTTCATACTTCTCCAGTTATAATTGTCTGCTATTTTCTCATGCTACCTTTGTGCCAGTCAAAGTTTCTCACTGGGTTGTGAGAAACTTAATAGTTCCACACATCTTATTACACCAAGCTGTCTCTATAAACATCTCAGAATCTAAAATTACAAATAATTAATTCTATTAGCAATGGCTTATGAACAGTTTATTGGTTCACAAGTACTGAATCTGTATAAATAATGGTTCATATGTTTACAGGACCAGAGGAAATAACCTACATACTGTTGTGGTTTAATCCCAGCTGGCAACTAAACACCACGTAGCCGCTTGCTCACTCTCTCCCCAGTGGGATGGGGGAGATAATAGGAAGAGTAAAAGTGAGAAAAATCATGGGTTGAAGTAAAGCAAACTATAATAAGTAAAGCAAAAGCTGAGCACACAGGCAAAGCAAAATAAGGCATTCGGTCACTACTTCCCAGGCAGCCATGTCCCAGAAAGCAGGGCTCCAACATTTCTAACAGTTACTTGGGAAGACAAACACCATAAATCTGAATATCCTTCCCTTTCTTCATGTTCCCCAAGCTTCATGTGCTGAACATGACATCATATGGTATGGAATACCCCCTTGGACATCTGGGGACATCTGTCTCAGCTGTGTTCACTCCCAGCTTCTTGTGCACCGTGGTAGGGTGGTGTGAGAGGCAGAAAAGTCTGTGACTCTGTGTAAGCACTGCTCAGCAGTGCCTAAGAAATCCCTGTGGTATCAATACTGTTTCCACCACAAACCTCAATCATAGCCCCATACTAGGTATTATGAAGAAAACTCACTCTACGCCATCCACAACCAGGACACACAATAATAAACACATCATGGACTATGAAAAGCAAGAGGCAGGCCAGCAAAAAAAAAAAAAAAAAAAAATTAACAAACTGCCAAAACCCAAACATGAAGAGCTGTATTGTTATTTCATAATTTCTTGCTTTTAAGCAGAACTCCCAAAGAATTAACTGAGAAATATAGCATAAATATTGATGGTACAGTGAAACCCAATGATAGTAATAGATTTCAGGCAGATGTGCTATTTGCTCTTTTCATTTTCTCTAACTTTTTTTTTGGTTTGTGTGTCATGGCTACATTTACCTGTAGTTTTAATTTCAATAACAAATCCTTCAAGGATAATTGTAGAAAATGTTGATGCCTTCTACAAAATGAATCTTCACCTTCAGTATGGCTCCTGGTCACCAAAATAATATTAATTGAGGTATTAATTGTGATATTAATTGCAATATTAATTGCTGTTGCGTTAGCAACCTACTGGATAATTGCAACTATATAGAATTCAAAGGCTGAAATTTTCTAAAATGATAAGTGATCTCAGGTTCTGTAAATTAGCTGTAGTCACTGCATGACACACATTATATATGGGAGTGATACTCAAAGAAAGTCCAAGATTGTCATGAAATGATGTGTTGTAAGGTGTTTCTCATAGGGAATTCAAAGCACTAGCTGCATAGAGAAACTTAACAGAAATACTGGTTTTAAGGGCTTAAAATACAAATATGTACCATATGAAAAAGGATCAGAGAGTAACAAACAGTAAAAGTCATATCTGAAAGGAAGACTCCTTGACTTAGTCTCCTAAATTGAGAAGGAGGCATCTAAGTGATATGTTTTTCAAAACTTCAGAACCTCAAGATGCCTCCCAGAAGGCAAAAGGAATAGGTTGTTTTAGTTAACAGGTTTTAAACTTTGCTTTCTTTGATGACTAAAACACAATATTATGGGATCTTTGCTGATTTCAGGCAGAATTACTCAAGTGCAATTTTAAATGTCTTATATAATAAGGCTATGAAATTGTTCTACACATGAATTGTTTCAAATATCTGCAGTAACTCCCTGAAATTATTTCATCTAGTACAATGCCATTTTAACTACTTTTTAAAATTTAGAAAAATATATGCAATTAAAGTGCAATTATAGAAAAATGAAAGTGCCAGTGTAATTAAAATACATAAAATATATAAATCCGTCCACAAGTTCTTCTGATTTATTTGTCTGCTACTACACTCTGAAGTCTTTTGTCTACATGTACTTTTCTCATATATATATATTTTAGGAAGCTTAGCTGGAGGAAAACATCAGAATTATATAGTATCTTTCCCATAATTGTTAAATGAAGACTTATTTTAAAATCAAATTAAACACAACATCAAGAGAAGCTATTTGTATAGCAACATGTGGAAGTAGCAGCCCTGCTACCTAACGTTCAATTAAACCAAGAACAAACCCTCCTAGCATTACTTCTTGTAGAAAGAAAAGGCACTCAAGATTCAGTCTTGATATGACTGAAAAGGGTTGAACTGTTCAATTAAGAAAGAGGACAAATTGGACTGAAAATGGTAGAAGTGGCCAAGTTAATGTAATGCAGAGAAAAATTAAAGCAGGCATGTCCCTTCACCTTTGCTTGCAATATTAGACATTCAGGGAAATTGAAATGCAACTTTATGACTGATAAAAGGACATAGCTTTGGGAACTCGGTGTCCCAAGTTATTGCTAAGGCCAAGAGCTTACCAGGAACGAAAACAGGATTTAGCGTATACACGGATAACAAGAATATACAAATGTATAATAACAAGGATCAAGTGTTTGACCCTGCACTGATAGATTTGAATGAGTTTCCTGTGACTTCAGTGGTGTGAGATCCAGACTAGAAAGGAGAGAATTTTGAAAACAATACACCTCTTGCATCAGTGTATAACAAAGACTTTAACAATCAGAGATTAGAAAAATATTTTTCTGATGATGAAACCCACGACTTCATGATGGAGGTTTCTTCTCTGTCTTGTATTCGTTTAATTAATCTTTGTCTTTGTTTAGGGGTAAGCTTAAAAGCTCTATCAGCATATTCATCAATAAAATATAATGGTCAGTCAGAAGTATAATGAATCCAGCTCAGTTAGAATTTAAGTATAGTTAGAAATGGTAACCAGTATATGCTGAGAAAAATTAAAATATGTGGGTTCTCTTATTGTATTTGAGAGATTATTTTAAGTCAACTAAAATCCAACTGAGAGAAATTAATTTATGTAAGGAGCTTTTCTGTATCATCTTGCAGTCAACATACTATATACTAAATATATTTCTGTGGTTGCTATAGTAATTATTCTCATTTTTTTATTGAATAGAATAATACAGCAGGTTCAGATGAGACTTGCACAGATGACCAAAGCCAGTTTTATAGATACTTTCTGGAATCTCACCTGCTCTTTCAATGGAGAGTCAACTAATATCGGGATGCCAATAATTAGATTTCCCAATATGAATTTAACTTCAGAAAACTTCAAAATGCTTTTGGTTTTGTTTCCACTGTGAAATATTTCCTTAGTGACACTTCTAAGTCTCTTCAAATCTAACCTATAAAAGGAAAATAATCATTAAATCATGTTCTTAAATAAAAGTAAATTTCATATTACTCTTTATGATGTTATGATTTCTTAAAAGTCTGGAGATTTGATGTTACAACACCTGTGTGTCCAAAATGTCAGTTTCTCAGCAGAAATTATTCCTTATGGATTAATCTGAAAATAACTTTGAAAATAATTGTCTGACAGTTACTGCTCCTAGATACTCTCAATTATGACATTAAGAACTAGGTAAGAAAAAGTGCATTTCTGCATTGGAGGCAAAAACACCCAAAAAAGACAAAAGACTTAAAGTTATAAATGACATTTTTAAAAATCAAGTACATAATTGAATGTATTTATATTTTCTAACATTAGTTTATAATGAACACTTCCTATGCATGCACACACATTTGAGTATTTACAGTTTGCATGTTCACTTGAAGTCAGCTAGTGATAAACACAAAGGACCAAGGCTGAATTACTCAGTACAAAAAAATGTAGTCTAAAATGATGTCTCTCTCTAAACTCTGAAATCAAGTGATATGGAAAAAAAGTTTTGAATTAAAAAGAACGTAATCCTTAAACTTGCTCAGTACTGTAGAAATGAAAAATTTGCATAGGAATGTTGATAGCTGAATCATCAAATTATTTTAAAAAAATAATTTATTCACAAAATATATGTATGTTTATATAAGATGGAAAATTCAGAAGGTGTTTTATATATACAGACAAACTTTTATTATTTGTATACCTGCTTCTTTGCTGGAAAGGCAGGAGACAATTACTCTTTGAATTAATCACAAGCAATTACATCTTAAAGAGTAATTTTTTTTCAGTTTCTTCACAAAAATTGTGTAACAATTTACTATTCAATCTAGGAGAGTAATTGCTAGTCCTACTTTGAGCTTTGTGACTGGAACCTAAGACTACAGAAGATTCTTCCTGGATATCCATATGGGAGAGTTGCTGTTAAATGATTTAATCATTTTTTGTATTGTTACTGATGGTTGTGACCACACATCCCTTGAAATTTATTGAATGATTCAAATGAAAACTTTTAGAGAAAAAGACATCATATTTTCATTATACTTGGGTAGATATAGTCAGGCAGACTTTATCTAAAAGCATTGTGGACATTATAGTTGATACTAAGTATTTTCTCATTTCATACTAGAAGTTGTTACTCATATTTCACGGAAAAAATCAGTTATCATTGTATTGTGTACAATACTGCACAAACAGATCATTGGCATATGTTCCAGTTCAGAAGAGTGTAACTTGTCCTAACAAGACATTTATTCAGTTAAAGAAATTCACTTTTGTTTTCTTCTAGTTGAGATGAGAGGCAGTGTGGTGGTGATAGCAAAACCAGTTGAATTGTAGTTTTCCTAGGTTTCTCTGCTTTGTCTGGAATTATTTAAATGAGATGACCATCATCATTTTTTTTCAAAGCAGCCTCTCCTGGGAATAGAAAGCTTCACGGTATTTCCCTTGAACTTTAGATGTGACTACTTTCCATTCCAGGCTCTCATTAAGATTCCAGACAATTGACAAAACTTTCAGACAAAATCCATTTCTTACTTTATCTGTTTTTGAATAGATGCAATCCTTAATATTAGAAAAACTGAAATTTTCATTAATTTTCTATACTTTTACCAAAATCTGATTGCTATCATGGCATTTGTGGCAATAACAGTACAGTGATCTTTACCCTTGTCATAAAAATACGCCTTATTACATCACAAATAACACATAATAATGTGTCATATGAGAGCTAACAACAAATGGATGGTTCATTGTCAGGTTCACCATAGAACTGTGAGCATACAATTGCAGAGCCAAAAAGCCTCTGACAAACAACCCCACCCCCCAAAAAAAAGAGAAAATGCTAAAATATATGCATTGGAGATTATCAGTTCAGGTTGCCTAGAGTGGGAAGAGTCACAGCAATGAATGAGTAGCAGTAGTCTTTGAAGACTGGCATGTTCACAATGAAAATTACACAAAGGATCACTGGGTATTACTTAGCAAAATAGGTAATATGAGGCAAAAAGACCATTCTGTTTCCATATGATTACTGCTACCAACAACTGAAGCAGCAAAATTAGAAATGTTTCATGAAAATTGCATGCTGCTTCTGCATCTTTTTTTTCATTTTCAAACTCTTGCTCATCTAGATTTTCCACAAAATTTTATTTGTAGAATTCTTTTCTCATGAATAGATGCTGTATAAATACTCCTTTATTCTAAGGAATCATATTTATATCAGGGAGATCAACATAATAGTTCAATATTGTGGAGTATTCTCATGCATTAATATATTTGGTTCTGTCTAAGAGACAAACCACATGAGTCTGGTTGGTTTGAAGCATGGAAAGAGTAATAATTTAACTGATGCTTTTCAAAGTGTCAGTCCTGGGGATTTCTTACCCTGTTAAGCCATCAAATCCACTTCATATAATAAAACTTTATTCTTAGTAGTATCTTAGTATTTATCAGGTGAAATATGAGATGCAGGCATACTACTTAACCTTATTGTATATTTCCATCCCTTGAACGTTCTTGACTTTACTCAAGAGTTTGACTTACCTGTCTTTTTTTCTACATGACCTTTTGTATGTGGTTCCCAATCTTTCTATCAATATTTCTGCCAGAAAAAAGAGGTCAGATTTTTTTATACTGCCCAGCTTCTAGCCAGTCCCCGAAGTTTGTGTAATTGAAAGCAGATGAGACTTCAGGCTGCCCTGGATTATACAGGAAGGTATTTACAAGCCTTCAATACCACAAGGTTAGAGCAGTAGACATATGACTTAAAGATTTCATTCTCTTTCACTTTTTTTGGCTGTACTGAGCACAAATTGAGTGCATCCGAGACTTACACTGACTATAATTTGAAAAATACCCAGTCAGTTTTATATTCAAAATGTGAAAATAAAGAACATCTCATAAGACTTTGGAGTTTAGATTCTCTAGATCTATTATCATATCTAATACAGTGGTTTATAGACCAGAAGTCAATACTGATCTTCACCCAGATGCCACAATATGTGACAAAAGTTTCTAAATAAATATTTACAGACAAAATTATGTATTGGAGAATAAGGCTCCTCAAATTCAAGCTTTTTTATTTCTTCTTTCTATATAGAATTGATTTTATTTTTGCATTCAAACAAAGTATTCCACAAAAAAAAACTTTCATCTGTTTAGTCACAAGGGAGAGTCTTTTCAGTGTTATGTTGTTTATCAGAGAATGCCAAAGGAAAGAAAACTAAAAAACAAGCCAAAACCTTTGAAGGACACTGTCATTTTCTCTGAGTGTAAATGCAAAGCAGCACCCCAGAAACAGCAGAGCTTTACTTTCTCCATATAGACTAGAGATTTTGACCTGGAGTGCTTCCCTGAGATCCGACCCTTGTGCCTCCTCCTTCCTTAAAGAATAACTTAACTGTCTGTTCTTGTGCATTTCAATTGGTCCAGTATGTCAAATGTTACGTTAAGGGAGTGATCTACTCTGCAACTGGAAAACATAAGGTCTCTTTCTCATTTACACTCAGGGCTGTTTGTCTCACTATCATGTTAAATGTGAGTATGAAATGAACATGAATTTCTATAGATGTATACAATACATAGATATTCAATGTCTTTATCAATAACCTGGATGAAGGCATCGAGTGCACTCTTAGCAAGTTTGCAGATGACACCAAGCTGGGTGGAAGTGTCTATCTGCTGGAGGGTAGGGAGGCTCTGCAAAGGGATCTGAAGAGGCTGGACTGCTGGGCTGAGACCAACGGCATGAGGTTTAACAAGGCCAAATGCCGGGTCCTGCACGTGGGGCACAACAACCCTGTGCAGCTACAGACTGGGAGAAGCCTGGCTGGAAAGCTGCCAGGAGGAGAAGGACCTGGGGGTGTTGGTTGACAACCGACTGAACATGAGCCAGCAGTGTGCCCAGGTGGCCAAGAAGGCCAATGGCATCCTGGCTTGTATCAGAAACGGCGTGACCAGCAGGTCCAGGGAGGTTATTCTCCCTCTGGACTCGGCACTGGTGAGACCACACCTCGAGTACTGTGTTCAGTTCTGGGCCCCTCACCACAAGAAGGGTGTTGAGGCTCTGGAGCGAGTCCAGAGAAGAGCAACGAAGCTGGTGAAAGGGCTGGAGAACAGGCCTTATGAGGAGCGACTGAGAGAGCTGGGATTGTTTAGCCTGGAGAAGAGGAGGCTGAGGGGAGACCTCATTGCTCTCTATAACAACCTGAGGGGAGGTTGTAGAGAGGAGGGTGCTGGCCTCTTCTGCCAAGTGACAGGGGACAGGACAAAAGGAAATGTCCTCAAGCTCTGCCAGGGGAGGTTTAGGCTGGACATTAGGAAAACAAATTTCACAGAAAGGGTCATTGGGCACTGGCACAGGCTGCCCAGGGATGTGGTTGCTTCACCTTCCCTGGAGGTGTTTAAGGCACAGGTGGACGAGGTGCTAAGGGGCATGGTTTAGTGTTTGATAGGAATGGTTGGACTCAATGATCCGATGGGTCTCTTCCAACCTGGTTATTCTGTGATTCTGTGATTCTGTAAATTTCTGAATCTTAACATGTTTCTTTGCTGAATTCAGTGTTACATAAAATGTTACATCATATTTGTTATCTGTATATTTCAGTATTGTCTGTAGGACAGAAAGCTTTTCCTCTTGCTGAAGCTGAAAGAAAAGAGCATTATTAGCTGAGGGTGGAGAACTTAATAGGGCTTTCAAATATATTAAACATTTCAGTTTCTGAAGGCTTTATTTTTAATTGATCGTTATATTAAAAATTCTTCATTATTTTGAATGTTACCAAGTATAGAAGGCCTCATAGAGGCCAAAACTTAATACTGATCTCTGTATCAGGAAATTAGCAAACATTTTCTATTCTCTGATTTCTGTTTTCCTTATACAGTATTGTATATTCTTTACTTGTAGTAACTCAATGGGTAAGGCTTTGGTAATGCTGCTTTTAACTATGGGGATGAAAAACTGTTCCTCTTCCTTCTTAACTGGTAAGAGATATATGGTTTAACATTCATTACCTAGTCTTTCTGTTTTCAGTGATTTTGGAATGTGCTTTACATGAGTGATGCATTCCTGATTCACTTAGGAAATTAGCCTCAAAACTCCATCACAAGACATGACCTCATCCTTATAACGAGGATTGGACAATTTGTTTCAGTAATGGGTATCATGGCAAAAAGCCAAGGAGGGCAGAGGAGAATCTTGTCTGTTATTTTTGTCAGCCTAAGAATAATGTAAGCTTTGTACAATGTACAAATCACCACTTACAAGCTGTGCCTAAGTTACTGAAGGCAAACTCTTCTTTCTACACTGGGCAGACAACTCTCACTGAGAATAGTGAGTATTGTCTATTCATGTCTGAGTTTAAAATTTCTTCTAGACGATAGTTTTGTAACTTTTTCTTCAGTGAACCCTCTCTTAAAGTCTTTCCCCTTCAGCTGATTGAATTAGATGATTTTTGTTAGCACTTCAGTATCTTTACTTCAGTTTATATATATACTTAAAAAACAAGCAGCATGTAAAGAGAAAAAAAATATATAGGATTAGAGAAAATACAATGAAAAAGAAAAGTACAGAAGTGTTCAAAATAGATAATGATGTAGGGATAGCAAACAAAATCAGTACCTATAATAGCTTGATGTGTCAGTCTACAAGATGGAAAGGTAAACTCTTTCAAGTTAATATAAAGGAAATAAATTTACACACAATTCATAATTAGCTTGAAATAATTTGTTTGACAAGTTATCTTTTAGGTCAGGGCTCAATAGGGTTCGAAACAGCCTAAAGTGTTCATGAACAACATGAATAGCTATGCTTACAATAGAAAAGTCACAAAGTCAGTGTAAATTAAGACTATAAACACTAGGCTGAACTCCAGCAATTAGACATTTACGATAACGAAAAGTGTCCTCACTTAGTCCATAACTGAACTGTATTGTTTCTTCACTATATGGTGTTGGATATTGTCAGAAAAACAGGCAGCTGGACTCAACAGTTTCCCCACTGGCCTGGATTATGAATTATTCCAGAAGTGACCCTTCCTGAATGAAAATTATTTTAGCTTCACTAGTATCACTAGAGTTATGAAAATTATCTGTTTAGGGGTGCTTAATATGTAAAATGAGTACTTCTTGTCTGAAAGTCCACACAAATGCCTCTCAGTCCTCCTACATGCATGTTGTTTTTGTTGGATCATTCAGTAAAAGGCCATTGAAAACATTACACAATAAATTACATGATAAGCCCTTTATTTTCTTTGAAATATTGTTTATATTAATCGTAAATATGAATAAATAATCTTTGTATTAATAAATAGTATTTATATTAAATAGGAATCTCTAGGCTTAAAACATGGCCAAGAGAGAAGAGAAACAAAATCTTCAGAGTTCAGGGAGGGTGGACAAAATGTGTATCCCTTCTTATCAATAGCACTGACAAGTTTTACTTGTTCTTCATTTATCTAGTCCATGTGAGCTCAGGTCAGGCCACACTGAAACTTCTGAAATGCTCAGCCAATTAGGGCAATTTTGATGGTGTGAACACATGGCAACTGCTGGTATAAAATACTGTGTAAGTCAGCATGCCAATATGTAATTGGTGGCAGTATTCCAGAAAGAATTAAATTCACTGAATAGCTGTTAATAAGGTTTCTGCTCAGGGGTACTTCTCTCTCTTTCCCTGTGTTAGCAACCCCCAAATAACAGAATTCTCCCTCATGAATTAGTGAAAGAGACTAGATAAAATAATATAAATGGAACATATAAAGATTTCTATTAAACTATACCAAGCTTAAAGACTTCCTCTAATGCTCTCATCCATTATACTAAAGAATTATAGATACTCAAAGGATGCAGAGCTTTTGCTGAATAATATAAGAGATACATATGTGTCTATATTTTCATGTATATATACACGCACACATGAAAGAAGCAAACTACTTTTCTCTCTGTTAACACAGTCAGAGAAAGAATCCATATATTGAGGAAACAATCATGTACAAAATAGCAGTAGGCAATTACCAAAGACCCTATTCTCCAACTGCAGTGTGGGTAAAGAAACCAGTTGTATTATAGGTACTAGCATGTAGTTTACATGAAGAGTATGGATTTTAGGAATGTTGGAAATCCTCTGTAGTTCAGACTTCTTTCCACACTGAAGATTGTTCATGAGCATTTGTAATTATCTCCTGTATCATCATGTCAACATCATATTCACCTAACAATAGTCCTGAGCTTTCCTTGCTTCAAACAAATAAAAAGGGATGAAAATCCCTTATTTAAATATCTCCATTTGTGAAAGCATTATACTTTCCTGACTTGAATAGTCATGAAACACCTACAGATAAACTACTACATATGGTAGATTTGGTTTATCATGCTCTGATAATACATTTTACACTAATAAGTCCTCTGAAAAAACCTTTTTTGTAAAGCTTGAGTCTCTTCACATTGAAACTGTGCCAAAAGATATTTGGGAGGGACATGTCAGCAAGTACTTAGAAGTAATCATCACATCTTTCCTCCGGTAATTCATTTTGTTGTACCCTTTTCTGTCAAACTGGAGATGAAAATATTGCCCCCTCTGAATTGATGAGATTGATTTCTTTTACAGGCAGTGTTGTAAATAGTTTACATAAAATGAAATGTGTGTCACAAAAAATAAACCACACAGTGACACTGAATAAAGTAGCAAAGTCAGTCTTTATACTGACCGCAAGATTTTTGAGTAGGACAGAAATATAACAAGAATGTTTTCTAATCTGACATTTAACAAATTCTTGGCTGTTTAGCAATGTAAACAGTATGTTGTGATAGAGTTAAATGGCTTAAATTATTAAGGCTTATTCTAAGCTAATCTAAATGTATTATGAAATATATCTATGCTCTGAGTCATTTAGGTATAGCTATTCCTTATTTTTTTTCTTGAAGATGCTTCACATTGTAAGAAAAGGTCCATAGACCAAACAATCTTTTTGGACTGTTTGGAGAAACAAAGAAAACAGAACAAAAAGTGTCAGCAAATTTACACGTGCATACTTCTGTTTATGAAAGCACCATTTTACAATAATAACTGCATAAAATCAAGAGGGTAGGGAAAAATATTGTACACTAAGTTATGGTATGTTTGTAGCATTGTATTTAGTCTGATTTTTATTTGAATGAACTTCCCTTGTGTCTTTGTGGAAAGAAATATGAGGAAGAAAAAGGGTGCTTCGGATTTACTTCAATCACTTGGGCATTCTGCTTTGCCACAGAATGATACTTCAGCTTCTCTCTTCAACTTGTACTGCTACAGCTGTTCCACTTTATTTGATGATGTAGTGTATTGGACTCTGTTATTTGGTGAATAGGATGTAAATGAAACAGGGTATGTTTGCATGGTCTTGTGCTCTGTCTGTGCTAGAAAAATATTTGAATAATAATAATAAAAGCATGAACTTGAATATGGATCTCACAAATTACAATCTTGAGGACAATAATAATGACTACGCAGGCTTATATTTCTTGCATTTTAACTAAAATGTCTGTCTGAATATGTTTAAAAAGAAGGTATAGTTAAAATAATTCATTTTAAAATTTTATTCAAAACTGCATGTTTCTGAGGAAAGCTATAGTTCCAATATGACACTTTTTTAGAAGAGCAAATAATATTTAAGCTGTCTTGACAAGGTCTACGAAATGTTCTGCTTGTGTCCGTGGTCTTTAAATAAATTTGATTAAGTGTCACAGGTGTGCTACCTACTCTAAGAGAAAACAAAGATTAGTTCCAAACAAATAAAAAAGTGTGAAAAGTAGCTAGTCTTTCATGAATGCAAAATACCTCCATGGATTTGGGTGCCCTAAGTTCCAAGCAAATGAAAACTGAGTTAAATTAATTTTTAATAAAAGAGGTGACCTAAAATATCTGGTTCCTGTTTGGGCCATGGGTGACTATATAGCTCTGCTTTTTACTAGGGTTTTGTATCAACCCTGTCATCTACTAATAAGAATTAACCATATTATTCTTTCAGACTATATTAACGAAGCATTTGAATCTTCAAGAAATTCGGTGACCTTTTCTAGTCTTACTAATAGAAACTGGAGTATGACTGTATGGGTTGGCCTCAGTTTCTGATTCTGCCTTTGGTTTCCTTGTAGACCTTCAGCAGGTCACTCCTTTGCCCTTTGTCATCAGTGGTTCTAATTTGATATGGCTAGTCCTTCGTTTCCTTGGGTTTTGTTACAAGCGTGTGAAAAACAAATGTTTCAGAAGCACTGAAAAAACTTTCACTACTTCTGCCACATTTTGTTCATTTTGGCTAAGCTTTGCTGGATAGTTTATACACAGGAATTCTTGAAGCACTCCATTTTGGGTGATGCATTTCTGGTAAATGAATAATTGTCTGAAACAGATCACTCACTTCCATTCTGATCTGCTTCTATTCAATCCAAAATCCAGTAACAGAACAAGAGATTGCCCTGGGGGTTATATCTGACACAAACTGGAAAATACTGCAAGTCTTGTGAGAAAATTCTTTTCGTGATATTTAAAAAAAAAAAAAACAAAAAAAACCCAGTCTGGGTACTGGTAGAAGATCCAGTGTTAACTGAATATTAGCTTCTTTTATTTATTGCAAAGAATTGAATATCAAGTCCTGAAGAATCATAGAATCATAGAATCACCAGGTTGGAAGAGACCCACCGGATCATCGAGTCCAACCATTCCTATCAGACACTAAACAATGCCCCTTAGCACCTCATCCACCCGTGCCTTAAACACCTCCAGGGAAGGCAACTCAACCACATCCCTGGGCAGACTGTTCCAGTGCCCAATGACCCTTTCTGTGAACATTTTTTTCCTAATGTCCAGCCTAAATCTCCCCTGGCGGATCTTGAGGCCATTCTCTCTCGTCCTGTCCCCTGTCACTTGGGAGAAGAGGCCAGCTCCCTCATCTTCACAACTTCTTTTTAGGCAGTTGTAGAGGGCAATAGTGTCTTCCCTCAGCCTCTTCATCTCCAGGCTAAACAACCCCAGCTCACTCAGCTGTTCCTCATGACCAAAGTGGTTGATATTGGCTGACCTACAGCTGTATTTGCAAACTGTTTGGCTTTACTAATTCTTTATATGCTATCTTTTATTATTTCAAATGTAGACATTCTGTATTTGATACTCTTACTTAACTTTAGCAGCAGCTGAGAAGCTATTGAATTCATCTGAAGATAATCCAACATCCCTTCACTGCTTTTTGTAAAAGGATGTTGACAATGAAGGTTGGTAACAGCTCATTCTTTTTCTTTCCAGTTGTAAAATTTTATTTACTATTATGCTTTATACAGATTTAGTCTGATATTATCTTTGCGTACTCAGTCTTAAAAACATCATTGGAGTTTAATCAGTGGGAATGAAATCCAACCTGTGACTGAATCTCTACTTTCATAATGTGTATCATCCACTTTATGGGAAAACATTCTGAAAAGAAATTACATTGTATAAATACTTTTCCGGACAAATTGCATGCATCAAATACTGTATCTTAAATATCTTTTTTGTGATATTTAGGTAAGCTAAAATGCAAGCAGGACACAATCATTCTGAAACAAAACCCCAAATCATCATGGACCAGATTGAGCTGCTTTTTGCTGTAATATTTTCCATTCATCCTGGCAGTTTCCTGTAAGAAAGTATACATGAACTGTGTCCATGATGGGCAGTATGGTTTTCAGTCAGATGCTATCAATTTTTGCCAATTTATAAGGACCAGCAGATGGTGCTATTGCAGGTGACTATCTTGGTCTTTTTTTTTTTTCTTTTTTTTTTCCCCTGATCAAAGCTAGCCATAAACTCTTAAAAAAAAACATTTATTTTCAGCCACAGTATGGTACTTTTCAAAAACTGTAGATGTTATTTCTATATAAAGCTGTATCTCCAATGATGTTGTTTACTTAAGGATTTTTTACTGGTTTTAGTCATACAAGCAACCTGACATTTCATTACGTGGTAACAGGAAATTGCAATATTTGATATTTGTCTTGCTGGAATGGAGGGAATATACTCAAGTAAGAATTAACAATGTGATCCTACAAAGACACAATACTCTGGCTCCATATGGTCTGAACAGAGCAACTTGAAATTACTGTAACCCGAAGTGCTTAGTTAGACTCTCACAAGGTAAAGAAAGGTAAAAAGACATTGTGCTTCCAAGCACATAACATAAGTATTCTCTAGATAAGCAAAACAGAAGGGAAGTGTCTCAAGACAGAGCATTGGTTTAAAGCAATGACAGTTTTTTGACAAATGTTGGAATTTATCAAAGGTGCAAAGTTTGAGCAGAATTTGATGATCCATTAAAAACATGGGGAAGAAAAGGAACAGAAACTGGACAAAGACTTAAATTTAAGAAATATAATAAAAGTTACAGAAAAAAAGATCAAGACTGCCACTTTTCTTGACTGATACCTAGGAACATACAAGCTTTTCCCCTTTGAATTTAATTTTCTGAAGCAGTTTTCTCATTGAACAGAGATCTGTCAGCGTCTTCATGATCAGATTGTTGGTACTTAGATATAGTGCCTGTGGCCCAAGACTTTCAATGAAAGAAAGTAAGTAGGAGTTGCCTTTCTCTCAAGATTGTTATATAAGCTTTTTATTTTCTGCAACGTAAAATAAAAACTGAAAAAAATAAAGAAAAAAAAATATACATAATCTTGCCCAAACTCTGAGATTCTCCAGTCTCAGACACCCTACTCAGCTTTCTATTCTTGCTGTCTCTACACTAGACTTCCTTTGTTAGAAAATAACACATAACTCCAAATTAACCATCTTTAAAATTATGGGCCAAAATAAAAAAAGGAAAATAACATATTCATTTTCAATATTCCAAGGAAGTTTTTGATTTCAAACCAGACAATTTGCTAAATAAGTTATAGTACTAATAAATTTCATTTGAAACTAGTAATCCAAAATATGTAAAGATATTAAACGCAGTTTTCCAATTTTTTTTTTAAAAAAACCAAAACACTGCCCCATTTAGCTTAACCTTCGGTCTCTCTCTTTAGACTGCCAAGAAAGTTCTTCTTTAATAGTACTTTAAATCAACTGGTCACTTTTCTCTAGAAGTTGATTAACCTATCTATTTGCTTTATGCAAAGCATTGAACAGCTGCTAAAGAACGACAGATTTTGACCCACGCAGACCTGCCCTAGGTCAGAGCTTTTCAGCCCAATGGAAAGATGCTTAATATCCAGTCCTCAGTGTTTTATAATTGCCATACAAGTACCAGTTTCTGTATGAATGCTATAAAACACAAAAAGTGCTGCAATTTACTGACTGAAGAAAGATAGCGCTCTCCTCACTGATACTTCACCGGTTATCACAGACATTCAAAGCAGCCTTGGCTTGATGCATACAGCAAGAAATGAGTAGTGCAGCTGGCAAAACCCCCTCGGTTTCAATCTTTGATTGCACACTAGGGACTTTGAAACACAGGCTATTAGTTAGCAGCCTTCTTACTACACAGTTGATTGTGCCAAAAAAGGACAAAGGAATCAGAGGAAGATATGAAAAGGCCATGCAATTTGAGAAAAAACATCAATATGTATAAATGGTTTAATTTTACTTTTATTTTGGTTCAGTTAATGGGGTTTGGGTTTTTTTCTGAAACCCATAACCTTCCTAGAAAAAACAATGAGAAAGGAGGGCAATTAGTGCACAAGGAATTAAGCATATCAAAAGTGAAACATATGATAGTTATGAGCAGGGGTCCTTCAGTATAATGTAGGAAGGAAACTGTCTCACTGTTCACTTTCAAAGGATGTTGGCTAGTCATCTGTTTTCCCATCCTTTACTGACAAACATCATAAAACTCAGAAGTAATTTTTTTTTCATACTAACTTTTAAAGTCATCCAGAGTATTTCAAATACAATGTTATCTAACACAGATCTGCAGTGTCATGATCATGCTATAGGGAACAGATATAGAGAGAATTATGAAAAATTAGACTCTGCTTGACTTTGCTGAACTACTTCAACTTTTGAACAAGCTTGTGAAGAACTGCTTTGCATCTTCTAACACAATACTACAGATCACATGTAAAGACATTGTCAGGAAGAATATTAACACCATCCTATCCACTCAAAAGCCTATTATATTTGTGTCCCAAAGAATAACACCTATACTGTGTCCACTGCCTAAGCCTGTTTCACCACCAGCAAGTTTTGCCACCTTACACTTCCGAAGTTATGTATCTCTACATGCTGCATAGTGCAGACCTAGCTATTGTACTTAAATTCTTGCTTGCTGGCTTCCTGAGAAATATATTTTATGGATGGTGAGGTTTTGATGGGAATTGTAGCAGTTTTTCTGTGTATATTTTTAGCGTGACTTTTGTGCCAAAAGAGGTACACGTCGCAAAGACCTTGTGGTAGTGTTCACCTCATGAAGGCCAATATTCTCGGCATTTTGCATGCTCCAGTGTCTTTAGAGGGGTGCCTTCTCAGGGAGAAAACAGTTGGACATAGACAGAGTGATCTTCAACCCAAGATAAACTTTAAAAACATCACTAAGTGGTGTTCTATAAAAAAGTATTTTTATTGCTTGTGCAGCCTGAATAGTAAATGTTAGTCATTTATGCAATACTGTTGACATTTCTTTGAAAGCAAAACCTGGATAATACTTTAATAAATTCACTTACATTTTATATGCATTTGTATCATTAACTTATTTATTGCATGCAGAAAGGCAAGTGAAAGGAATGAAACTCAATCATCATATGAAAAACAAATATATAACTATGCAACCTATCAGTCTTGTGACAAAACTATTTGAAAAATGACTTGTGAAAAGCAACAAGATGATTTATCATTGTACTAAAAAAGTTCAGTTGATAACTAAAAAATTTTGAAAGACATTGTACAATCTCTTCCTGAATTTTTTGCAGAGTTTTTGTGACTCCTTTGCTACCAAACTGCACACAGAAATTGTCTCTATGGGCTTCACTGCATGTCGGCATTGAGTAGTACCTTCAGCAAAAGAAACTCACGCATTTTCTTCTGAAAATCCTAAGAGCACCTTCTAGACTGTCCAGGACATTTGTCTATAAACCAACAGGCTCCCTGACTCAAGACTCAGAGATGTTTCTGCTGCTTAGCAACACAAGCCAAAAAAAGCAACTCCCTTTCCCTGTCCTTGCCTCTATGCTAACAATGTTACTTTTAACTCTTTCTCAGCGTGCTCATGAATGGTTTATCTGCAACCAGTATACTGTATTTTAATGTAATATACCCATGTATTTCTTGTTAGATGTCCAGAACTGACAAACCTGAATTTGCTCTTGTGCTTTAGTTCATAGTGATGAGGAACAGTTTTGCTGGAAGGGATGCGACTGGCTTGTTACTGTTTATAGTACCAACAATCAACAATGACTCCAAAGTTACCTGGAGCTGCATGCAAAACATACCTCTAAATACTAAATAAAATAATAAAGACTAAATATGAACAATATAAAAAGGAAAGTTTTGTAAAAGAAAATGATTCTTGTAAGAGTCTCTGAAGAAGTCCTTCTGCCCCTAAAAAATGGTGGAATATTGGTTTCAGACTGAACAAAAAGACTCTGACATGAAAATGCATGTCCTACTACATCTACCAGAACATTGTTCTCCATCTTTCCTATGATAACTTTGTTGTTGTTTCTTTTGATTTTGTACATAATGACAGGACCATTTCAGATTTTCTCCTTTTCCCTTATCCTTAACGTACATTGATACAGATGCTCTTTTTTTGTTAAAAATAAGACATACAGATCAGAAGTTAAGGTTACTCTGACCTTCTGTGTCATGTAAGTCTCTTAAAAGATTAAGTCCCTGAAGCAGTTCCAGATTTTCTTTTCTCAGTAGTCACCTTATGGAAGGTTTGTCATGTTTCTTTATTTTTGCTATTCATTAATCGTTTTATTCTCAGCTTTATCATAATCCTAATTTACACAATTTTTTGCAGCTGCTACTGTGTCTGCAGTTGACCTATGATTAATCTTACCAGCCAATAAACTCTTTATTGGCTTTGGGAGCAATAAAAGGACTAGCTGATTTCTTTTTCTTAGACAAGCTACATGCACTTAGTTAGGACATGATACTGTAAAAAAAAAAAATGTGGTTTCCCTGATATTGAAGATGAAAAAAATAGGAAAACTGAAAATGAAACTCATGGCTGTTGTGACCTTTAGGCAGTCAGTGAAGAGGTAGACTCTGAATAGCCATTCAGGAACAATTGTTATGTGACTGTAAGAAAACCAGAAACCAGCAAACACAATGTAGCAACAATGCTTGATTTGTCCTTGTTGTTTGCATCCTTGTCCATAAAGGAGGCAGTTTTATTTTGTGACTGAAGGGCTTGGTTGCACCTTGAGGGATTGCATTATGTGGAGCCACATTCAAGGCTACAGTAACAAAAGTCAAGTTTATAAAAAATCTTGAGGCATAGAGCAGTACTGCAACAGACATGGTCACAATATCCATAATATGTACCCTTAAAACTGTAGTGCATTTTTGTGCACAGAGCAGCTTCCCAGGCTGGTGGTCTCTCTCCCCTTGAAGTCATTCTCAAAATTTCCATTGGAGCTGGATTGGGCCCTACAGGTGAGAGGACTTTGTAAGTCAGTCTTGAAAATCGGAGGCATTCCTTTACCAGTCTCGCAATATGTATGGTTGTTCCTTTTCTTAATAGTCCTGAACTACTCCTGAATAGTATTCACTGAAAGCACCAGGAATAAGAAAAAGAATAATAAAAAAGTGAAACTACTGCAGTTTTCAAAAACTTGTTTATTGAATGCCAAACTGAGAGCAGATATTGACCCCAGAGGATTACGGTTTATTCAGGGTGCCAAGTAATTATAGAAATGATATCAGATCATCACTTACACTCACAATGTAGTCATGAATGACAGTGTGAACTAAAACAAGGACAAATGAAAAAGAGTCCACAGTTTATAGTATTCCTGAGAAGCACTGCACAGGGTGTAAGTAAATTAGAGTTGTTTGGTCTAGTAGCTACTCGTTTCCATTGGAAATTACCACCCACTGTTCTCAGTGGCAGTTAACACTAATAGGAGAATCCCTGAGCCAAAGCAATAAACTAACAGTGAATGTAGTTTTCTATTTTCTGTCTTTTCAGTTGTAACATAGAGGAAACTACAGAAAAGACCTCTTAAGCAGAAAGTACTCAGCAAATGTACTCCCTTATTGGGAAATCGTGTAATTGAGTTTTGCAAAACTTAGAGCACTTGCTTAAAATTGCATCAGGTATTCATTTACAGGTCAGGTATCTGTCCTCTTTGCATGTTTTCCACACATTGTTTTCCAGATTAAACTCCAACATATGGAAACTTATCTTCTGGAAAGAAGAAAGCTCCTCAAATTGGAAATACTGGGCTCTGGCATTAATGCGATCTCATTATGTTATACAGATCTGCAAGCAAAACTGAATATCCAACCCAGAAATATTCAGTAGAAAAGATCTCTCTAAAAATGTTCTTGTTAGGACAAACAATGGAGCATTTGACATAACATATGAGCTTTGCAAACAGGAAAACTGAAGGAAATTCTTGGAGGTCATTAGGAGACAATACTCAATGTAGTCTTCCTCTATATAAGACTTCTCTAAACAAGACTGTTCTACAAAAATATTCCTAAGAACCCATACCAGTGGTTTAATGGGCCCTGGCAGCTGAAAGATCAATGGACACAGGAGACAGGAGCATAGGAATTTGCACATTAACCCACTTACTGCAGCTTGGACAGAGATCTCTCTGTTTAACAAGCCAATCTCTTGAAGAAAAGAAAAGAACAAAGCACTCCACTAACTAAACAACCAAAACAGAGCAAGAAGAGAGAGTCTCACTTGTTAATTTTTCAGCTTTCTTTTTTATACTTATCCAAACTAAAAATATCTCACGTAGCTCAGCTTAGGAAAAGGGTACACTTATCTAAATAAAGAGTACAAATTTCACCTCCTTACTCATTCAAACTAATGTTATAATCAACTTTCCGAAGCAAAGGAATTTTTGTATAAGTGCTCTGGAAAACAGAACCCCCTTCTGCTCTTCTGTTTTGCCTACGGCAAGCTATTCTTCTGTCTTGTGCAAGCTGTGGAAGATGGGCATCAACCCCAAAGGAAAGACATAAACAGGAAAAATGAAGGAAGGCATAAGACAAATCACTGATCTAATCAATGAGTACCTTTTTAGATGTATATTTATTATGCTTATGCCAATTAACCATTTCTTCAGGCAAAGAAAGAGCTAAACAGCTACTTGAAATTTTCAGCCTGCAAATTTCTTATTTATATCATTTTGTGTGTGTGTATTCTCTAAACACACAAATGTCTGTACAAAATCACACTCGCATAATTGCTAAATGGTTCTACATTATATATTTTACATGCTATGTTCCATCATATATTTCAGGATATGTACTAGAGATTTCCTTTTGCGACCGAGCTATTCTCCAGATGTGAGTAAAAATGATGGCTAGTATCCTATTGGAACCTACTATATAAGAGTGACTGCATTTATTGGAAATAGTGTTCTTTTTTTCTCTTATAGCTTTTTTTTTGATACTTATAACTAAAAATAACAAAAACTGCCGTTTGCAGATTAGACACTTCCGACAAGTGTCTAATCCTCAGGTTTTGAAAACCAATATGATACTAAAAGCTAAATTTTAAAAAACAACCATGAATTCTTTTAAAGTTACTTCTATTCCTGGACTTGCTAGTCATGTTAGTTTGTTGGCCATACAGATACTTGATAGCCACACCTGTCCAGTTTTGATCATCCCATTACAAAAGAGGCACTGAAAAATTGAAGCAGGTCCAGCAGAGGACTAGTAAGATGTCAAGAAAATTAGAAAGTTGACATATGAAAAAAGGCTGAAGAATTTGAGTTTTTTAAGAGAAAGCTTATGACGAACATGAAAGTTCATCACAGTTTTCCCTTATCTTAAAGGTAATTATAGAGAAGATAGAGATACCTTCTTCATGAGGATACAGGGCAACAGGAGAAAAGAAAATGGACGCAAGTTGCATAAGGTAAATTCAGTTTATGTATAAGCAAAAGTTCTTCACAATGAGAACAACTGAGAATTGAGATAGATTGCCCAAAGGATTCTCCCTATTGTAAATATTCAAGACTCAATTTGATAAGACCCTGGATAAGACCTTTTTTCAACAGAAGATTGCAGCATATGATTTCCAGAGGTCCCTTCCAACCTAGATTTTTTCCATGAACCACTGTTTCTGTGATTCTCTTATTATACATGGATAAGAAAATTGTTTGATCATGGTAAATTCTTAAGCCAATTAAACCAGCAAGTCAAAGTTTACAGTGTTTTAGCTTGCTTCTGTATGTATCCTTGGTCTGTAACAGGAGCCATATGCTCAATAGTATTACAAGCATAACTGCAGTTATCTGCAAGGAATTCTTCCAGTACGTAAGGAAAGGGAAACAGCAGTAGAAGCGCTACTGAAAACTGGCATGTGAAATAACAAAGTATCTGCACCACAGTGACGGAAGAAAAGAAAATATAGGATAGTTTCCTGGTGTTTTCATGAAGCCGATGTTTCCCTAAAACCTCTGTATACCCTCAAGCAAAAAATAAAAAGATGTTGTATGCATTTTAAAAGGAGGGAATGTGGAGAGAAATGGCAGAGGAAAGGAGAAGGAACAAAGATTGCAGTGTGTGTGTGGAGCTGAAATGTTGTTTCTGTTTTCAAGCTGATCATCACACACCTGCATGCCTTCTTAAACACATTATTGTCAGGCCTGTTGGATCAGTAGAAGCATATTACAGGGCAGCAACAGTTTTTATAGTCCAACCCAGCATCTAAAAATGCTAGATCCTTATTTGGCCAATATTTATGCATAAGTCTACGCCTAGCCAAAGTGTATTTTAGCCTAAATAACTTTTATCTGTCGTTGATATGCTTATTTGCTTTCCTTAGCAGAATATCTAAGACTGTAAAATGTTACAAGAATGCAACATGTTAATTTTGCCCAATGGCTGTGTTTTGTTTAAAAAGGGGACATTGGTACTCTCCTTATACTTTAAGCCAACATTGTTTCTTTGGCTCCGAATGTTGCTCATTATAATGAACTGAAGGAGAAAGAAGATCTTACAATGAGGCAATTTGGGGGATTTGACAGTTAGTTACTATTAAAATCTGATTTTAATTCATCTTCAATGATCATCTGATTTGTGCATCTAATCTCATGGAACAATCAATGTTAGATGCAAAATTACCCCAACACGCTTACAGTGAAAACAGTGTTGTAGCACACTTTGAAATGACTGTTTATAACAATTCAAGTATTCAAGAATCTAGGCATTCATACTTTGAGACATAAACTCTTGTGTACTCCAAACATTTTGCCTAACTCCTTGGAAAATAAATACAGCATTTCTGCTGCAATGTAACTGTAGAAAATAGGTTAGGAAGCAAAATATTTACATAATGGTATAATTCTGACAACTAATAGTTCACCTGTCACGCACAGTGCTACAGAAAAAGTGACCTGTGTGCAAAGATGCTGGAAAAATGTGTGTTCACTTTAATGGACTTAACATCATCATTTGCATTTGTACCTCTTGGAATTATAGTGTTAGTTAGATGACATGCCCTCAATGAAAAATATCTAAAGTCTCAAAATCTCTTTTTTTCTGATCTGTGCAGGCTAGGAAGAAAGTCCATTATTTTCAGCAATGTTAAGGAATATTTAAATGCTTCTCTTACAACATTTTTTTCTCTAAGAACAAAAGCAATAAAATCACAACATTTTTTTCTGTTTGGAATAAGAATAGGATTATGCTCTGGTGCAGGCTGGTCTTTAAAATATGAATGCATGTTTATTTCCTGACAAGCACTGCTAACGTGAAGAAATCACCATTTATTCTAGGAACACAGATAATTTTTGCAAACAGACTACATGTCTGGACATTATTATTTTAATATGGGAATTATTTCATACAAATAGTCCTGTAGGAGGAAACACGTGAACTTTCAAGGGATTTTCTCCAAATTCAATAGTTCTGTTAATAGTAAATCAAATGGACTTAAATAATGAAGTAGCTATATCAAAAGGAGTGAAGGAACTAATTCTGTTTCTTATTTCTGATTCTCAGGTAAGTTCCACAGTCTACTTGATACGTCTAAATAGAAAACATATATTTTTAAATGAATTGAATGCAAGAGAATTTTTTAGCCTACGATGTTCAAGGTTGATGGATTCCTACAACGCCCAAGAAACACAACTAAGAAAGCAATTTCAGAGATGTCAGTTTTGATGCTATTGCAATGGATATCCTAAATTTCTAAAGAAGTCTACCTTCCTATTGGAAAGTTAATACTGTAAAAATAGTTGGACGCTATTGACTCAGATTCTTTTGCAGAGTGTCTGATCACAGTGTTCTGACCTGGCCCCAATGGACCAGTTCAGCAGGATGAGGCTAAGGGTGATTGTGGTGTAGATTTCTTTTGTATGTTTGCACAGCAATCCAGAATGGCAACAAATCACCTCAGAGATCTACTCTAGATTCCAGTCTCTACTTTAAACACAGTCAAAGTTAAAACTTTTCACTTTGAACTCAGTCAAAATTTCAACTTTGACTCCAAACTGTACTTTGAACACAGTCAAATTGACACACTATTCACAACAAGAATTTGGATACAGCCAAGTTCACCTGAAAGTGTCAAGACAAAAAAAAAAAAAAAAAAAAAAGAAGGAAAAGTAGAAAGAGAGAATAAAGCAGAGAGATAGAAAGAAGAGAAGCCACAGAAAAGGAGGAATAAAACATAAAAACAACCACTACTCCAATGAAATTCAGGACAGGTTTCCTCAGGAAATGTGGTCCACAGGGCAGAGGGCACATACATATCCTTCTTTCTAGAGGACCTCCATCCTTTAGTAGCATGCAGGGTGTGGTTGCACTGCTTCTGCACCATCTCTGTCGATAGAAATTTCTCAGACTGGGGCATGTGCAGAAGTTCCTTCAGGAAAGGTCTTGAATTGCGGTTAAGGGCTCCAGAGGTCACTGGCAGTTCAACAGACTTTTACCAGAAATAACAACCACTTGAACCCTTTGGGCACACATATTCAGTCAGGGGCACTCCTGACTCTTCAGAGTTCACAAACCCCTCAGCCACAGTAGCCCAGGACAGCTCATTGTCCACTAGAACCCAACCACAGACTGGGGGGGCAGCACCTGCTCCCACATCTTCCCCTCTCTCCTCTGCTGCTGTCAAACTGCACGTAGCCCTAAGCACACACAGCCTTGCACCCAGATGATGTTTAAGACATGCAAAGTTGATCTTTACACACAACTTCTTTCTCCATCAGCCTGTAGAACAATCATGTAATAAACATTAAGAGTGCAAGAGGTAAAATGGTGTTTCTGTGAGTACTTCCATTTAAAAGGAGCAACTGCCAGCAAAACAACGGTTGCACAAGTAACAATAGTTTCACGACCACTTGTATACTATGAAGTTATGGGTTATGTGAATATTCTTTTAGGTCACATGTTCTGTACCTACCATATTTTACCTCGTCTAGGGTAGACATAAAATTAGACATGTTTCCCAATAGCTTGGCATACAGATCACATCTACCAGTGTACTGGCAGGTAATACAATTATTCAGTCTTAAAGGCAAGCTACCTTGTAGAAGTCCTACTTTCTGATATGTTTTCACAGCTACATTATAGTAGAAAAATCTTTCTTTATCCCCCCAAAAAAACTGATGTGTTGGAGTGCTCTTATGTTTTGTTTAGGTTGGAGGACATGTTTATTTTCTTGCAATCTGAAGGCTGAATGTGTTTGAACTTGTAGGTAAAAATGGCAGTTAAAAGGTTCTGGGTTTTTTTGATTCCATGACAGAGAATGCCATTACTAATTTAATTAAAACTCACTCATACATGCTGTCATAACTCTACAGAGTTATCCAAAGCTCTCAGTGCTCCAAGGACTTGGCAGACTTTTTATAGTTGAGTACATTGCATTGTCAAGATTCATTGCAAATTAAATATCTTTAAAAAAAAAATTGTCCCTTCCTAGTCTATCTTTAAGAGCACAGAATGGTAAAAGAAATAAATTGTTTTGTCTTAAGAAATAGTATTTATTGTTATTCTGTGTTTTACCTTACCCTTGGCAATGCGTAAACACAGAGAAGTAATAAGTGGAGGAAATTGTTTCAGTATGAAATGTGAAATTTTGCAAATAACAGTTTATGAAATAAAGCTTATCTGAAGAACTGATCAGATTTTGTACTAATCTGTAACTTCATAATGGTGAATAGTCATGGACATTGTCCTAATACATTTATAATTGTCCCAATTAGCCCATTAGGTATCTGAACAGGCTTCTGACATCTTCTTTGAAGTTTGGTTGTTGTTCTTTTCATGAGCCTTGTCTTAAAAATATTGGTATTGTCAGACCTGTTAGGTCAGTAGAAATGTCCCAAAGACACTCATACAAATGTAAAATATCATCAAGTGTGGCATTGTTTTAGGTGTGATAATGCACACCAAAATAAAGTATTCCATTGCAGTCATATATGTTTTCTACATCCAGCATTGAGCCTCTGGCAGGAAATAGATTGCATACATCACTTTAGAGATGTCAAAGAACTATTCATTTTTCTCTTCCTATATAAGCAAGAAAATCATGAGTTCAGTGAGCCTACAAGTATTCTGTTGTATAACAGAGAATGAGATCCTAAAGCCTGGAATTAATATTCACTGTCTTTTTTTGTTCATTTATTTCTTTATTTAAAACTTGATCATGTTCAAGACTAGTTGTTAATGAATTTTTGAATGCAAGGACTAGAAGAAACTATATGGAAGTTTTCATAAGAAATACAACTAAACAAATTCTGTCAACTTTGTTCTTACACTCAAGAAAAGATGAACTTTAAAGGTTTTTTGTATTGCCAGTTTTATTTTTATTCTCTCTTATCCAAATTATTTTCCTCCTCTTTAGCCATATTCCTACTTATTTTTTTAAGATCTATCATAGCCACCAAATATGTGCTTTGACATATCCATTTCTGTTTTAATTATCTGCTTTCAATGTCTGCAGATAAGTAGTTCTGTTTCTCTTGGGATTTTGTAAAAGGCCTTTGAGAAATGGCATTTTGGTGCTAATGAGTCAACAAAGAGAAAAATGTCTGGGGCTCTCAAAATACCATGTTCAAACAAACTAAAAGCACTGAAAACACCCTTATCAGATAATTATTAAATATACATTAGGAGACAGATAAAATGATGGGTTTGACTTGTCTTCTAGAGAAATTCTTCTAAATACATAAGGGAAAAATCTTATCAGCTGGCTCTGATTCTACATGCACAGCAAGAGGAAAAACCACTCCTCTATGTTGCATTATATAGACTGTTAACAGCAGGAAAATAAGTTTTTCATTTATAGTTCCATCTTATACACACAAAGCCACAACCTGCAAGAAGAAGTTTCTTGAATACATTTTGGCCTTCTGGACCACAGTGCAGGACTGCCAATCCCAGATTTTCATTTAAAATGAAATTTAAAAAAAAAAATTCAGTCTTCCTTGTCCTCAATTCTCCATCTTCCTTCATCTTCCCCATCACCTCCCCCCCCCAAAAAAAAACCAAAACCCATGACATTTAAACATAGTGCTGTTTTACTTTTTAAAAATTGCCTTACTTACTGAATGATCAGGGCTTACTGTCTTCCAATTTTTTCTCCACACCAGGAGTTGTGGAACCTTAGTGACGTTTTCTTCTTTTAAATAGATGATCTCTTAACTGCAGGAACGGCAGCCTAGAGGGACCAGCGGGTGCTTGTCCCTGTCTCAGCAGTGGAGTAGGAAGCAGGGCAACAGCTCCCCATGGAGGGAGTAAAGGGACTCCCCTCTCAGCTCACCTCACCATTCAGTTGGCAGCAAGCTCTGCTTTCTACTCATGGGTGGGGAATGAGGTCTCAGACACCTGTGTCATCTTACTTCCAGGGGACTCCAAATTCTGGGGAATACAATTACACAGGAGTCAAAATGCCAGGTGGGATTTAAGACTCTGGGAACAGAGTGTCAGCATCATCATTCCTAATGTGCAGGCACTACCCAACCTCGCTGTTTCCTTCTGCACAGTGGGAACCAACCAGTAAATGTCAGGATCTTTGTGGGTAGATTTTACCAGATCTTCTTTTTTGTTCTCTGTCAGGACAAGATAATATCAATATGACATATCAAAATATGATAAGTCACCCATCTATTTTTCTGGTTTCCTTAACAGAGAAATGAGTGCTGAATATGCTGTATATGTTTTAATATTATTTTAACAGTTCTATAAATATGTATTTACTTTTTTGATTTGAAAGAAACAAGCCACTAGAAAATAGAAGAGTCTTGTAGAGAAAGAACTGATTTGGTCTGAGAGAACTGGAATACAATGCAGCTTCTGCACAAAGAGTCATGACATTTGTTAGTCCTAGTAGAAAGATTTCACTTTAAAAGCATTCTTGAAATTTACTTAAGCTCAGAAAGATGTAAAGAGCAGGTGGAATTTACAGGGATTTGAAAATGGGATTTTAGAAAGTCTGGCCATCTCAAAAAAAGCATGAATTAAAGTCACTAATGACCAGGATTGTTCTTATACAGCTTAAAAAATTGTCTTCAACTTTCACTGAAGTCAGTGGGTTATCAGAACTCAGCCGTTCATGAGAAATGAATACTGTGAGGCACTGCATCTTTAACAAAACAGAAAGTGGACTAAAAAAGAAAAAGGTTTACCTGACTCAGTCAGGGATCTCACTAGTGCCCAATCTTATGGTGGATTTTATTACTTCCTTGCTGAGCCTCTCTCCACAAACTCCAGAGGGATGCAGATAGTACTGGGGAGTTGCTGGAGAAAAGTGAGTGAAATAATCCTCGCAGGAAGTTATGGTGAGTAGTTGGTTCATTAATTCCCCATGAAGAATGTCACATCTTAGCCAAATAGAGCTGGAAATTGTTGTTTGGATTATCAAGGCCAATTCCCCACAACTATAGGCATCCACTTGGCTTAACTCTTTTCATAAACCTATTTTCCCTCCTGAACATCTTCATTTTATATCTTTAGTTCTAATTAAGATATTGTCCTTCCTATGAAGTGGTCTGTTTTTCACCTTATGGATGCAAATTAAGGAAAAGAATCATGAAAAAATGCTGTCAGGAAAGATCTAGTAAAATATATCACTAAGAATCTCTCCCTGGTTCTATGCCATTTTTCACTACTTCCATCTTCTTAGTTATGGTATACTTCAGAGTTTGTACTCATGCATTCACAGAATCACAGAATGGTCAGTGTTGGAAGTGACCTCCGAAGACCATATAGTCCAATCCCCTGTTGAAGATGACATACCTATAGCAGGCTTGTGCACAAGAAAATGCCCAGGAGGACTTTGAGTATCTCCAGAGAAGGAGAAACCACAACCTCTCTGGGCAGCCTGTTCCAGTCCTATGTCACCCTCACAGTAAAGAAGTTTTTCCCTGATGTTCAAAGTTGGACTTCTGTGTTCTAGTTTGTGCCTGTTGCCCCTTGTTCTGTCACTGGGCACCACTGAGAAGAGTCTGGCCCCTTCCTTTTGACACCCATCCTTTAGATATTTATAAGCATTGATAAGATAACCCTTCAATCTTCTTTTCTACAGGCTAAACAGACCCAGGTCTCTCAGCCCTTTCTCTTAAGAGTGATTCTTCCATTTCTGAATCATCTTCATGCCCCTCCAGTAGTTCCTTGTCTTTCTTGTGCCAGGGAGGCCAGGACTACACACAGGACTCCAGATATGGCCTCTTTAGGGCAGAGTAGAGGGGGAGCATAACTTCCCATAACCTGCTAGCCATATTCTTCTTAGAGTTCCCTGAGATCTTCCCGGCCACAAGGGCACATTGTTGGCTTATGGTTAACTTGTTGTCCACTAGGACTTCCAGGTCCTTCTCTGCAAAGCTACTTTCCAGCAGGTCAAAGCCTAACCTGTACTGGTGTATGGAGTTATTTCTCCCAAGATGCAGGACTCTGCACTTGCCTTTGCTGAATTTCATTATGTTCCACTCTACCTAACTCTCCACTCTGTCCAGATCTCACAGAATGGCAGCACAACCTGCTCCTGTATCAACCTCCCTGCACAGTTTTGTGTTATCGTCAAACTTGCTGAGGATGCACTCTGTTCCTTCACTGATGAATATGTTAAGCAAGACTGAGCCCACTACTGACCCCTGGGGAGCACTGCTACCTAAAGCTTTCCAAATAGTCTCTGCACCGTTATGGCTTTGCTTATTATTGAGTGTAGGGTAAAATGCTGTACTTCACTTCTCTCCAATGATAGATTGGGAAAAAGAAACACTCCTTTCTTCCTTGATGAGTGTTTGCATATGTCATTTTTCCCTCAGTTTAGAAGCAGAGATAACTAGTTCCTCCTTAAACATTCAAAAACTACTCAGAAAGTAAAAATGCTCTCTGTCTTCTTGTTTTGACACTGGACTGGTAATTTCTGTATCCAAAATCTTATTATCCAAACTGAAAGAACCCTGAAACAAAGAAGTAAGGATCTACTTTAAGCTTATAAATCCAGATGCTAATAGAATATGTAACATGTATGCATAGTGTACTATAACTATCTGTATGGACGTCTTCACTCGGCATATTAACTGCTGTGCTATAATCACTTTGTGTTAGGTTTGGGTTTCTTTTCTGAAGACTCTGTAATAGTTACAAGAATAGTTAATGACCTCTCTTAATACAACATGAGCTACTTTTTTTTTGGCAAAAGGAGGTGTACACTTGAGAAAGTAAGCTCCAGCTCTCAGGAGGTTTTGCTTTTATATTGCTGAGCACAAATATGCAGAGCACAAGGAGAAGGATCTGTCCTCATATATACCTTCTCATGCCCCTATGGGGGAAAGATAAAAGTTTCAAATCATCAGTTTAGCAGCCTATTTGGTCTTTTTATAACTTGACTTTTTAAGGGGCCAGGAAACAAAGGAATTCAAACTCATTCAGTTGGAAAAGCTGATTAATACTTTCACTGATTTAGAATTGAGGAATAACCCACTCAAAAGAAATCGGGTGAATTTGGAGATTCTTACCACCAAGAAAAAGAACCAAGGAAGATCTGAATTCTCAACAGCTACAGTAATCCTAGGCTATTAACAATGGATGAAACTGAATTTGCTTGAATATAAATTAGCTTAATGTGCTGCCATAAATAGGTATAACTTTGGATAAGCAACTCTGATATAATTACTATATTCATTTTTCTTACTTACTGAAGGAAAGAAAGTCTGTTGTGTCAGTGGGGGCAATCTCTGCGGGACAGACATTGCCAAATACAATTATTCTACTGAAAACTGAAGAAAAATGCTTATTTATTTGTAGGCAATTCCCAGGTCACTTTTCATCTCCAACATATCCCCATCGTATACTGACCCCACTTTTGCTTTTCTTGCTCTTTTCCTCTTTATGTAACTGAAGGAGCTTTTACTTGTTAAAACATCTTTTGTAAGATCTATCACCTCCTTGATGGAGTTTTCTTTGCTGATCCCTCTTTTTTTACAGTCCTTGAAGGCTCTCTATTTATTCTTACTGTATTTTTGAAGGAGTTATTTGTCTAGGTAGGTCTGGAATTCTTTTCTCAATGCTTTTCTGTCTTACTTGGAGTAAAATTGATTGATCTTTGGAGGACAATATCAATAATTTTCACTATTCTTTCAAAGTTTGTCTGAATAAAAAGAATATTAGTTTTCTACTTCTCTGAATGTTTCTTCTTAATTTGACACAATCCAAGTTCAATTTCCATAGTAATTTCCTTACTTTTCAGAAAACACTGCCCCTTGTTTTTAGTAACAGAGAGACAGTCTGTTTGCTTCTCATTTCCAGAAGTACTAAGCTAGCTGTATTCATTCTCAAATCCCTTTAAGTAAATGTAGAGTTTCCAATGAAAACACCATAGTCAGAGTGTTTATTTGAAATGTTTTTAATCCTACTCAAGTCCATCCAAAGGTAGACATTAGCTTTAGACTTTAGCCATATCTAGAGGTCTGTAGAGGGCAAATGATCTCACTGGTTCATGAAAACATGTTCCTTGCATGTATTTTATTATATTAACTGTCTTCAAATATTTATATTTGTCGAATTATGGGATAATATAAAGAAAGGATCGATAGCAGAATCTTGCAGTTGCTGACATCTGGGATAGTTCTATACACAAATGATCAGAAAAATTTGATCAATACATGCAAGTTCAAAGTGATCTGTGCTATGTGTTAGTGACATAGAAATTGAAATTTCTAATATAGTCTAATTCTTGCAGCACAGTATACTGACCAAAAATTCTTTTTCTGAATGAAGGAAAAGTTCTGTAACTGAAGTTACAGAAACTGAAAGTAACTGAAACTGAAAGTCTGGTACAGCCTTTGTCTCTAGATTTTCATTATGGCACGAACACATTAATTTCTCTCTTTAAGAAATAATGATTCTTAATTTTCTTCAAGATCATTGATTCAAAGGCTTAACAAGATCAATAGCCTCGGTGAATATCAGCAACAGGTTCTATCCAACAGAAGCTTACTACAACTCTCATAGACATGTAAATAAATAAAAGCATCATGTTCATATACAAATGTACCGGATTTAGGAGAGTTCTCTTACTTTCTGTTATGTGTCACTATTTGGAGAAGAGAGGAACACATGTGACTTTTGTCTTGATGAAAGTTTTATCCTATTAGAAGCAATTACTTTGTCACTATCTTTTAAAAGAAGTACTTTTGTGTCCTATGAAACATTAGGCCCAGAGATCAATTATTCATTGTTCCCCAGTTTAGATCCATTTTTCCATTCTTACCTAAATATTTTTGTTGCCTTTAAAATTGCCCTTGCATTTTGGTTCAGTTAAATATATCCATTAGGGACTGAGCTCTGTGGTTTAAAATGCCCTCTCTTATCAAAACTGGGAGAAATTTATAATTTTTTTTATTATTATTTTTAAGAATTTATCTACAGAAGTTAGCATCTATATTTTTAAGTGTGTGTATGTGTATGACATTGGACTATGGATACACTTTGACTTCCCTTACAACAGATAAAATGGGAGGCTAATTTTCACGGTCCCTGGAGGTTTTTAAAAAGACCTGTAGATGTGGCATTTAGGGACATGGTTTAGTGGTGGCCTTTGCGATGTTAGGTTTATGGCTGGACTTGATGATCTTGCAGGTCCTTTCCAAGCTAAATGAAATACTTTCCCATGGGCTTTGTCTTCCAACTTGAAGAAGAGAATCATACATTAACATTCATATTTAAATAGAAGAATTTCAATCACAAAGTATTATTTGACTGCTAGATGAAACCTATTAGATTTCATATATTGCTGTATGCTCCAGAGTATGAACCATCTGTGGTGGGTTGACCTTGGCCAGCTGCCAGACACTCACTCGGCCGCTCTCTCATTCACCTGGGTTGAGATAAAGACAGGGATATCACTTACCAGCTACTTTCATATGCAAAACAGATTTAATCTGGGGAAAATTAACTTAATTAATTGTCAGTTAGAATAGAATTAGGTGGTAAGAAACAAAAGTCCCACTCCCAGCCCTTCCCAGACTCAACATCACTCGTTCATCCCTGTAAGACAGTTTCTGCAACTCAAATAATATGCCTTGAAGTACTTGTTTTCTATATCACAAATTTAGCTGCAGCAGGGAAGAGTCAAGCCACGTGAGGGTCGGTGTCCTCCTGTGCCAGCTTGCTGTGCTTGCAAGCAGTGCAGCTGCACAGGGGAGCCAGGAGCAGTCATGCTGCAATCCTGCTGGTAGGGGGAGCAAGGGCAGAACGATGCTTCGGACTCACCAAGGACTTTAGAGCACCCTTAAAAACCTCAAGCTCAGTTCTAGAACTTTCCAGAAGTAATATTGTACAAGTACACGAAAAAAATCCCTCCCCTCGGATTCTAATCTATAAATAACACTTTGAATATAGGGCTGGCATGCCTGCCGTTCTCAAAGCCTGCAGACAGCACAGGAGCCTTAATGGTGATCTTACACTTTTCTCTCTCCTCCCTTTTTTTCTTTCTTCCATACTACCTTTCTCCTTTCCTTTCTTTCTTCCTTTATCATTCTTCTGAGGAAGAAAGATAAATAGATTCTCTATTATGTGTTTGAATATTATTTATAGTTTTGGTGATTTTAGAACTAAAATATAGGAGTAGCTCGATTAATAACTTTTAGCTAGCCTGTGCCTGGATGCTTACACTTACATAAGAAATTTTAACAAGGTTGCAGTTAGAAAGAATAGGAAAGGATGTGACTGTATCTAATTAAGCCAGATAACAAGAACTAGTGCAATGATAAGAGAAAGAAGAACCAGTTAGAACCAGATGCAACCTTGAAGAGGTGCTCAGGGAGTCTAAGAGCATGCACAAGAAGGAACGTTGAAAAGTTCACTGTGAAGACTGCAAGTCTTCCTCCAGAAGCCCCCAACCCCAGGCTTCCAGAGGGCAGAGCGCACACGCCTAGGGGAGAAAACTTATGTAAATAAATGCCAGGAATTTATTATAATAGACACACCTGTTGCAGGAAAAGTGATGAGTATGTATGCTTTGACTGTATATAGTGAATTGTGCTAGAAGTTGCATTAACATTAGGTGGAGCTATCCTCTGCATGCCTGACATGGCAATAAAGTATACCTTAATAAGCAAATTGGCATTGATTATTGAGTCTGGCTTTTCACAGCATCACTTCTTTTTTTTTTCCTTTTTCTTTCTCTCTTTCCTCTTTCTCTCTTTTTCCCTTATCACAGATTCATCAAGCTAATACCTGTCTTATTCCTCAGAACATTTGTAGAAGTAAAGTCTTTTTAAATTGATTGCTTGGTATCCTTTCATCTTTATTAGCATAAAAGGGAACAGAACTCGGACATTTTATAGGGAGACCTAGGGTCTACCCTGGTGACCCCTGTACTTTCCAACTTGGGTCGTAACAATCCCTGACTCCACCACTTCCTCTGCTCAGAGCAGCAGAGGAGGATGGGGAATGGGATTTCCAGCATAGGATTTCCATGTTTTGCAGTTCCTTTGGGGAATATCCACCTGCTGTGGAGCAGGCTGAGCAAATTCAAAAGAAAAAGAGCTAGGCAGGGAAAAAAAAGGGAAGTGAATGGTTCAGGTATGGAGAAAGAATCAGAGGAAATTGTTTTCATTTAAAGTGACCAGAGGGTGTTAGGTGATAGACTCAGTTAATTCACTTTTTCATGTTTAAAAAATCACTTATATATCTTCCAAAGGTATTTCTCTAATAACCCATTACAAATTACTAAGTGTAATTGTAACAGTTTTTTCCCTAGAATCTTCTATTAACTGGCTATATGGCATTTTTTTGTAATAAATATTCTTATATTTTTTCACCTTTTCATAATGTACTGTATATTGAACCCTTATTTCAGTATCAATATTTTATAATAATTTTGAACTCTTTTTTCTATCATTTCTCAATAATATGGAATAAGTAGAAAATAATGTTGGATGCACTTACCAAAAATACATATATAAAGGCAAAAGTGGAGTTTTTAGATTCCATTATTACCTTTGAATATAACAGTGATCTCTCAGTTTTATGGGGATAATACAAAATATTTTGCAACTTCCTCATAGTCCTGTGCTTTTGTTCAGTCTATTTAGAAAGATCAGAGTAATTTCTAAATATCACCTGCCATTATATTCTTACAAGGGAAGAGCTGAACCAGGATACATGTTGCATATATTTATGCTCTGTGAGGATATTTAGAGAGAATGCATATTATTTAATTTATATTACAGCCTTTATTTTTTAAAATTATATACATCTTACATAAATCTCTAGGTGTCAAAACCACCTTTATTCAAAGGTGCATGTGTAAAAAATATACTTGCATCCTGTGTTAGATATAAAACCGAACTACTGGAGGAAATTAGGGAAACTACTTTGCTTCTTTACTTTCTCCAATAGTTTTTTCAATGTCCATTGCATTGAAGTCAAAAAGAAAAATTAGCATGTGAGCTTTAAAGGCATGGATTTCCTGGGTGCCGAACTGCCTATCCCTATCAAAACCAAGCTGCTTATGAGTAAGCAGCAAGCAACAGCAAGCAAGTGACACCAAGCTTGGACGTCAGCCAAAATCTCCTCTAACCACCTCCTTAGCTTATATATAAGAGACAAGTTTCCATAAGAGACAAGGAAGAAAGTAAAGGTGCCAGTCCAGGAGGTTCCCTCCTCCTAGCACCATTTCAGCATCTTCTCCATTTAATGTCAAATGCATTCATAGTCTTTGAAACAGAGAACAAAACATCAATTTGTTTCTTTCACTTTCTTAAAAGCCTGTTCCTTAGTAGTGGGCTATGAAGCATTAAACCATTTTGTGTAAGGAGAACCTATCTTCCTTGGCAATTGGTGCCACCTGGGAGCCATTATGCAAAAATGTGGGGTAGAAAAAAATGTTTCTTTGAGCTAAATTTGGACACTTAAGTACATAAAATACTAAACAGGAGTGAACCATGGGACTCAAAGTGGAGCTTGATTATTTACCTTCTCATCAGCTGGATGCTTAGTAGCTCATTTCTGGGATTAGTCTATTCTTAATTAACTGGAGAGCACTGCATTCAAAAGTAGAGATAATGACTCAGACTACAGTTACAGCTACAACTACAACTGCAACTACAAAGTAGAGTTGACAACTCTGGAGCAGGGAGCTCTAAGGAGTCTAAGTTTTGAGCCTGTCCATCACTGTAAGCAATCTGTACATAATCCACAGTACATGGGATACCGCTGTAGCCTAACATGGTGTCATACAAATACATAGTAAAAAGATAGACACAAGATCTTGCAATCAAAGCTGGAACACCCAAAACATATGTAAGCTTCAGTCCTGCCAGAAGGGATTTGTCATGTGTATCCTTTTGAGGGAGAAGACTAATTTCTTCTGATAGAAAGTTGTGAATTGTTTGCTACTAAGAAAACAACCAATGTATGAAGACAGTAAAAGAGAAAAAAAAATCTGTGCTTTCATTGTGTTCATAGAATCAATCATAGAATGACCCACAATGAAAGGGAGCTTGAAAGATTATCTGGTCCAACCTTTTGTGGGAAAAGGAGACTAGATGAGATTATCTATTACCTTTGTCTAACTGTATCTTGAAAATCTCCTGTGATGAGGACTCTGCCATAGTACTGGGGAAGTTGTTCAAGGAAATGATTGTTCACATGTAAAAAATGTCTTTCTTATGTCCAGATGAAACCTCTCCCTGTGCAACTTTTACTCATTAGCCCTTGTCTTCTTCGTATGGCTCATTTTGAAGAGAGAGCTTTAATCCTCTTTGTAGTCACTCTTTCGATCCTAGAATACTGTACTGAGGTCCTCCCCTAGTCTTCTCTTCTCTAGGATCTGGGGGTTCTGATCAACATCAAGTTGAACATGAGCCAACAGTCGTGACAGCCAAGAGAGCCAACTGTGTCCTGGGGTGCACCAAGCATGTCACTGCTAGCCAATCAATGGAGGTGTTTGCCCCATTCTGCTCTGCACTGCTGCAGTCCCACCTTGAGTACTGTGTGCAGTTTTGGGTGCCACAGTATAAAAAAAGATATAAAGCTACTGGAGCATGTGCAGACGAGGGCCACGAAGTTGCTGAAAGGTTTAGAGGGAAAGCCACACAAGGAACAGCCAAAGTCACTTGGTCTGCTCAGCCAGGACAAGAGGAGGCTGAGGGGAGAGAGACTTCCTTGCAGTTTACTGCTTCATTACAAGGGAAGGAGGAGGTGCAGGTGCTGATCTCTTCTTCTTTGCACCCTCTTCAGTCTGCCTGCATCTTTTTTGAGTTGTGAGTACCAGAACTGGGCATGTTACTCCCAGGTTCAGCCCAACAAGCACTGTGTTAAACTATTTTACATAGTAGACATCATCACAAGATCTTTTCTAGCCCTTCCAGTGCCTGTGTTGCTGTGAACCTGAAGTTCTACCATCCTCGTTCACTCCAATGAGGAATTTGGTGCTCTTGTTTTATTTTGTGTTCCATGACTAAAATAATTAGATTTCAAATCCCACTGGGATTATCACAGTTTACCTCTGTACTTTAAACATGCAATACTGGGAAATTACTAGACCATAAGAGAAGATGAGACTCTCAAGAAGTTCTATTTGCAATTGCATTAGCTTTGGTGATGCACTGGAAATTAAGGAAGTTTGCTTGATGCAGAGCTG
Organism: Clamator glandarius; assembly: GCA_033459285.1. Classification (NCBI taxonomy): domain Eukaryota; kingdom Metazoa; phylum Chordata; class Aves; order Cuculiformes; family Cuculidae; genus Clamator; species Clamator glandarius. The sequence goes on from JAUNZM010000195.1 coordinate 1,610,015, forward strand.
TGTGCCTTTGATTCCTTCAGACCCTGTAATGTGTTCACTGTGAGAAGCTCAGCCACACAAGCACTTCACTGGCTCTTATTAATACTGGTTGGGGTTTTTTTTTCACGGTTAGAGGATAGTCTTTTAAAATACCCACAGAGCAGCCATATGCTAGCAATCTCTAGCAATCACCATCAGCAATTGAATTGCTCTAGAATGGAGAATAGATAGAATGGAATTCACCTGGCTCTATTTCATAGCTAGCTAATACCACACACTCTAGTGAATAACTATGTCTGCACAAAGATGTGCATACATACACACTCACAAGTTAATGTACGATGTCTCTTTATCAGACATCTGCCATAGTGATCCCTGGTCCCTGATATCTTTTGAAGTTTGTTTCAGTTCAGGTAGGTGTTCAGGTTACTGAATACAAAAACATGGTCTGAACTTTCCAAGGCTCTGGAGCATGAAAGAGATGGCTGCAGCTTTCTCGATATCCCTTACAAGATGTTCAGTACTTCCTGCTATAGGTCCTGATTCCCTCCTGAGAGCTGTAAATGAAAAAGAGGTGACCTTTTGCACACAATTCTTTCTTCTACAAGGAAAGGAACAATAGGATCAGCCTTAGGGATGGAACACAGTGCTTTTGAACGGAAAGATACTCATGCAGAAAAACAATGCAACAATAGCAGAGATGAGGGTAATGCCTGTAACTTACCCTGCTCCCTGGACCCTCAAATTTCATTGTGATTATATAGAATTCTTACTATTTCTGAAAGCCATATTCTTGCTGCCAGAGACCTCATTTTACACATTTCTAAGAGCAAGGATATAAATGTGTGATTTCGAGGGTATATTGTTAAGAGAGTCTTTGTACTATTCCATTGAAACTGAAATTGATCTACAGACTTCAAAGTTGTCCTCGGTGATGAGTGAAGTGTTGAGGAGTTAGCCCAGATTAATCTCTCTTGACTTAGGCAGATAACCCAGGCCCAACACTTTACCTTTATCATTCCGACTTTGAGAACTGATGTGCTTGAATGAGGGGCTTGGCCCTTCTAGGCTCCCTCTGTAGTAAGAAGGAAGTATAACAATTTTTCTGAATCTTTCACTCTTACTGAGTTGAAAAACAGGGAGATAAGGATAGCTAAATCTTATTTTATGTGCCTTAGCTAAATGCTTTAAGTAAGCAGGACTAAATCAAAGACTTGGAACAGAGCAAGCACAGAGAACATCCTCACTGTTCAGTGTCCAGTGTCAGCCAACAACTTCTGTTTTGTAGAATACCATGTTTTTGGAGGCTTTCTTCAGACTTCTGCTCCTAACAATGCCTTTCCTAAAGCAACCTCAAATGCCAAGCCTAAGCCCCTGTCTTGGCCCCTAAGGCCAAGCCTGTGTGAGAAGCTATACTCTGTCGCACCATCCTTGTCAGTACTGCTAGATAGGCCTTCTGGGTGTCTTCTCATACGCTGTGGGCAAACCTAATGGTACTTCTGGACATTGGGGATAGGGGGAATGTATTCCAGAGGACTGTCAGTGCACAAATTATTTAGCTTGAGTCTTCATTCTTGACAATTTTTGAGATAGTAACTTAAAGTTCTGCTATAACTAGGACACTACATTTTTCCTACAATATAAATGGTGGGTAGCCCAAAATGCAAGTAGCTAAATATACTGTGAAACATAACTGTATCCAGCTGACAGGATGGAGGCAGAAATTCATATTACAGCTGTGTCTTCATTTGGGCATTCCCCATACTTCTGATTTTGTTGAAACAAGGAAAATGTCTAACTCCCACATGTAAAATTTCTTTGTCTTAAGTATAGATATTTTTTTCTTAAATTAGTTTGTATAAGTTTCTAGACATTAACTGAATTTGAGTCAATAGCATTATGTTTACATGGGAATCACGGAAATTATAGTAAATTGGGTCCCAAGAGGTCATCTAAGCCATCTAGTTGCCCAAAGGCAAGATCAGCTATGACTAAACAATTCTTGACAGATTTATGTCTTACCAGTTCTTGAAAACTTCTAGTAGCATAAGTTTGTATGTTCTCCCTTGGCACTGCACATTAGTGCTCTACTGTGCCTATGGTTGGAAAGATTTCTCCAACTGCCAACCCAAATCTTTCTTGCTGTCATTTAGGCCCATTGCTTCCTGACCTGTCTGCAAGGAATAAGTAGAAGAGTTTATTCCAATCAAATATTCTGGGTGTTTTAAAATTATGGTTTGACTCTGTCTAAGTACCCTTCAGATTTATAAACAGCATACCTGTGAAATTGTCCAGTTATGATGCCCCCACACATGCTACCAGCAACCTTTTCTCAGAAGTCCTAATGATGTCAGTCTGATATCAATTCTTCTTGACAAATTTGTGCTGACTTTTACTTCCTATATTAATATTCCTTAGAGTCTCTGAAATTGACTTTTTTCTGGTGGTGTAAGTTTTTTAATATCATTATTTCTATATCAATATCTATATTATTACATCATCTTATCAGTTCTATCTGTATCTATATCATCTATATCTGTATCTTTCTAGGAATTCTGAAAGTCTAATCAATAATTTTCTAGTTCAGGCATTCTCCTGCCTCCCCTTTCACAGACTAGTACTTTTTGCCATTTTGGAGTCTTCTAGAAACAGATATGTTCTCCACAAGTTCTTAGAGATAATCCCAATACCATTTAAGAATATTTCAGACACTCCTTAGGTATTCTTGACTAAATTTTTCTTAGTTCAATTTAGTTTCAGGAAAACTTTTTCAGGGAGTTTCTCTGCAGATTTTCTATTTTGAATTGAGTTCTTACCTTATTGTAAATGAGTCTATATCAGCTATCTTGTGGCAGTTAGTGCTTTTTTAGTGAAATCATAGAATCACTGTGTTGGAAAGGACCCACTGGATCATCAAGTCCAACCATTCCCATCAATCACTAAACCATGCCCCTCAGCACCTCATCCACCCATCTTTTAAACACCTCCAGGGATGATGACTCAACCACCTCCCTGGGCAGCCTCTGCCAGAGCCCAATGACCCTTTCCATGAAATATTTTTTCCTGATGTCTAGCCTGAACCTCCCCTGGTGGAACTTGAGGCCATTCCCTCTTGTCCTGTCAGTTGATCGTTGAAAACCTAATAAATCAGATCTGCCATCATTCTCGCTTTCATCAGTCAATAATGTTATCTTCTCATAAAAAGCAAGAACTATCTTCCTTCTAATGAGGTGTTAACTGTCTTATCTGAGAACTCACGTTTTCCTCATTATTCAGAGCAATCTATGCTGATCGTTAAGACATACGACTTTAATAAGCTTGTAACAAAAACCCAAGCTGCCTCTCATACCTTGCTGACTGCCAAATGTTCCAAATGTCCCCAGCCAAAATCCCCAGCTTTCTTCTGACAGTTTCTATAATACACAAAATATTGGCCATGGACAGTACTACATCAAAAGTTATTTAGCCATGAAGAAATGAACCAAATTGAAATTCAAGTTAAAGAAGGGGTACTTGAACTCCTTGTTCAAGTGCTCATTTTTACATTTGTGTGATTACCCACCTGTATTTTCTGAGATGCTTGTTGCTGTGAAAGGCTCTTTGTTCTGTTGCATTGGCATACAATGCAAAGTAATCAGTTGCTATTTTAACCAACTCACATAGAAAGTGAGTATTAGTGCCCAAGAGCCTGTCATACCATGGGAATGCAGCTGACTAGAGGACTAGACTGATTAGAGTTGTCTTCTTTTTTCAAGATGAATAATGGAGTCAGCCCTTTGCTGAGAGAAAAAAATGAGAAATGAAGCAGTTAGTTCTCTGTGAGAATGGGGGGAAAATAACCTTTTTTTGGACTAAAATATTAAGTTCATCTTCTGTAACAGTAGCTTTTAGTTCTTTCTCAAAGGGCTGTCTGGACTCTGTTCAACCCAGAGCTGGAGAAAACCTACCTGGTGTTATTGAAGATAATTTTGTAATACTTCTTTTGCCATTCTACTTATGTTTCTTCCTGATCTTACTAGAAAGTTACATGAAATAGATCCAGTTGTTTATTCTGTCTAGTTCTCAAAAGGGGTTTAGATTATGTTTGCTTTGACAGAAGAGAAAATCGTTCACTCATTTTTGTTTTATCCATACTGCATTGTTTACCCTAAGCCTCTCATAAAGCAGAAGTCATTAATTCTCTTCTTCTGGTAGTGGGGAGGGGCTACAGAACTGACTTATGTGAGAAGTTTCTAGAAGCTTGTCCTATGTCCAATAGAGCCAATGACAGCTGGGTCCAAGATGGACCCATCGCTGGCCAAGGCCGAGCCCATCAGCAGAGGTGGCAGAGCCTCTGTGATGACACATTTAAGAAGAGAGAAAAGTTGCTACGCAATAACAACTGCTGCCAGGAGAGAGGATTGAGAATAAATGAGAGAAACAACTCTGCAGACACCATGGTCACTTAAGAAGGAGGGAGAGGAGATGCTCCAGGTACCAAATCAGCAGTTCCTCTGCAACATGTAGAGAACACCATGAGGAGAGAGGCAGCTCATAGAGGTCCACAGTGGAGCAGATATTCAGCTGGCACACCCCATGATGGAGCAGGTGCGTACCTGAGGAAGGCTGTGACCCCATGGAGAACTCACCCTTGAACAGTGTCCTGGCAGAACCCGTGGACCCATAGAGAAAGGAGCTAACCTGGAGCAGGCTTCCTCAAGGGGAAAGCATGAAGGGCTGCCTTCTGTGGAATGGACCAGTGCTGGAGCATTTAATCAACTGTAGTACATGGGAAGAACTCACTTTGGAGAAGTTCATGGAGAAATGCCTCCTATGGGAGGGATCCCATGCCCGAGCAGGGGAAGAGCGTAGGGAGGCTTTCTGAGGAGGAAGGAGCCACAGAGTTGCAACCTCTATTCCTTGTTCCTGGGAAAAAGGGAGAGGTAGGAAGCAGGTACTTTTAAGATTTGATTTTATTTCTCATTGCTCTTCTCGGATTTAATATTAAATTAGTTTTCCCCAAGACGAGTCTGTTTTGCCTCTGATGGTAATTTCTGAATGATCTCCTTGTCCTTATACTGACCCATGAGCCTTTCATTATATTTTCTTTCCCCTGTCCAGCTGAAGAGGGGCAGTGATAGAGCAGCTTTGGTAAGCACCTGGCATCCAGCCACGGTCAACCCACCACAGGCTTATTGAAAAAAACTTCTTTGAAATTTGACAGTGTTTATGAAAAGTAAAATTGCTTACCCCACTGGATGTGTCCTACCCTAAATATTTAACTTCTGACTACTTTGTATAATTCAGGATAAACATAGTATGTAGTATGAGTCTCTTAGTTTCATTTTTTATTCTCTGTGTTCAAAGAACCTGAAGAATCCACTGAAGATTTATTCTCTAGCAGGAAAGACCTGGTTTTCATCATCTGGTTACTCAAGTCCCATAAAAAATGTTCAGTGCTTGGCAGAGCCTCAGCTCCTAATCTTTATTGGATAGGTAGTGTCCAAATAATGTGAAACCATGGCTTTTTGGTGTTATGCACTGAAAACCTAAGTGGTCTACATGAATTATAAATAAACTTGCATTCTAGGACTTTGATGATACTGAAAATTTGCTCTAGAAGGAAAGATATCAGAGCTACACAGGGGCAGTCAAAATTCACTGCCAGAATTCAGTGCTCCAGAATAGAATTGAGTGTGGACATACTGTCTCAGTATATAGAGGAGGCCAGATATGTGGGATTATTTTTCCAAATCCAATTAAAAACAGTGAGTCTGAGATTTGCTGACAAGTGTTGAAGTTTGATGGCCTCCATTTTTTTGTGCACTTTAAAAAGCTGGCCATGAAAAAATATAAATAGAAGCTTATGCAATCTGATCTGTTCCCAGCCAGTCAATCAAATTTCAGATTGTGGCCAGGCAGTGAAACGGGAATTAGATACTGTGAAGTATCAGCAAAATGAAGATGGAACTGATAATGTTATAAGGACATTGGGAATAAAAGCAGAGAAGAGAGGAAATAGAAAATATAGTAGAAAGGCAAAGTATCAATGATGAAGTAAGAGAGAGGCCTGAAAGAGTGAGAAATAGAAAATACAGAAAGGCCATTTCTGATGAAAACAAGCAGAGGGAGCAACAGAGAAAGTTCTGGTACAAGCAGGGAAAAAAAAAAAAAAAAGACACAGCAGAGCCATCCAAACTATAGTAATCCTGATAAATATGGAGAGATTATAGCCTCCTAGAACACATTCTATGAGGTAAATTAACTATTGAATTCTAGCAATGTGCCTGTTAATATTGTTTTGTCCTCAAGATATTTACTGTTGTAAGAACTAATCAGCTAACTATTTTTCATTCATTAAGTGCATTATCCATCATGAAAGTGTAATATTTGCAAAGTTCAGGGAAAATGAAATTTCAAATGTATGGATTCCTCAATTTAAACTAAAAACAGAATTCCAGTTCAGTTTCTGAGTTATCAAGTCCAAAGGACAGCCACAACAGGTCCTAAAGACTGAGGAAAAGATCATTTAAAAAATTGGAAGTAGGAAACTAGAGTAAGTAGTAAGGTCATGATGATGGCTTATATTCACATATTCATGTAAAAGTTTATACACAAGCAGTCAAATTAAAATCAACATGAATACACAAAGTACAACACTTGCTTTCCAATGTGAACCTAGGGGAATACTGCTGTCACTGATATGTAAAATTAGTCTTAATTAATTAGCATTGCTTCCTTTTTTACGTTAGTAACTATATGAGGCTTAAAATCAGTAGCTTTAACTGCACTTGTACATATATTACATCTATATTTTACATACATTTATATTTGGTATATTTATCTAAAATAGGTGCAATTCAGTTGCCCCCTTACTGACTTGAGTCTTGATTTTGTTTGGAGCTGTACAGAGTCCAATGCCTGCAACAAAGCACTTCCAATTTCTCTGTAAGATACAGGGATAAAGAAAGATGAAGTAAACACATTACGTGTTTCAGGCAGAATCTGAAATAAAGCCCAATATCCTGTTTTCACAACTGCAAACTGATGTTGCCCATGTCCCCATGTGCAAACCTTAGCATCAGGCATATTCTGTTCTTTCAAATGTTCAGTGTAAAACCACAGAATCATAGAATCAGAGGATGGTTGGAGTTGGAAGGGATCATAAAGATCATGTAGTTCCAACCCCCCCTGCCATGGGCAGGGACACCCCCCACTAGATCAAGCTGCCCAAGGCCCCATCCAGGCTGGCCTTGAACACCTCCAGGGATGGGGCAGCCACAGCTTCCCTGGGCAACCTGTGCCAGTGCCTCACCACCCTCATAGTGAAGAAATTCCTCCTGATGTCTGGTCCAAATCTGCCCTTCTGCAATTTATAGCCATTTCCCCTAATCCTGTCACTACATGCCTTTGTAAAAAGTCCCTCCCCAGCTTACATCCCCCATCCTCTTGCACTAGCGACCCTTTAAAGGTTTTCTCCTTTCTTTACAAGATGTTTCCTGGATGTCAGGAAAGGAAATTGAAACACCAAAAATTGGTCCTGCACACATCATTGCTGACCGAACTCTTTTAGTTTCCAATCTCACCCTAGTCAATTAAGAAATCCTTGGAGCCTCAAGATAGCATCTGACTTGTGGAGTACTGGATGCTTTCTGCTTCATTTGTTGTTCACAGTGCCTTAACAGGAAAGTGTGCTTCACAAATTAAGAAGAGTACACAGACTGTGTTTATATGTGTGGATGCACACGCACACATACACATACTCCCATATATGTATGCACATGTGCATGTACATATATATACGCATACATTATAGCTGAATAGAGTATATATCTCTTAGGCATTGTGATTTGATAAAAGACACAAGGTTCGTCATGTGTTTTATGTCATTTATTACAAATAAATATATAAACACAATGTGTTCTCCTGTTACACACCAATGTGTAAAAATATATTTTAATACATAAATATGTATCTGAATGCATAAATGTGTATTTTCATGTGTATGTATGTATCTAAAAGCATGTTTATGCACTCCATATATACAGCTGGTGGGATGTAGGTCCAGCAGATACCTCAAGCTTTGAAATAATGTGACTAAGCACAGAAATTATGTAGACTTAAGATTCATTTGGGTGGAGGATGGATATATATTTTTTTAATTGAAAAGAGTGCTATGAATGCAGTGATGCTGTGAAAAGGGGAATTATACAGCTGAATGTAATTCCAAGCATAATGGCATTCAACATGCATCCCACAGAGGAAAACAGTAACTAGGGAAGGGTTAGGGCCTTTCTATCCTACTTAACAATTATCTGCTTGTGGGCTTCATGACACTAATTTTTTTTTCCACCTCTAACCCCTAGTAACATAAAATGGATAAGACTTCAAAGCAAATACTTTCTTTCCTTTGACTACGTAATTTTCTTCAACAACCTCATAAAGTATAGTATAAATAAAGAGTTCATCAAAAATAATATCAGAAGACTGAAAGCAGAAACACCACTTTGAGGTTTTCTTCCTCAAACAGTCTGGCAGTGACTGGACATACAGTTACAGCAGGAGGGAATGCGTGTCTATGCGCAGCATGCTAGCCTCTTGCTGGATATGTGACTGCCAAAGATTGAGCACAGAAGTGCAAATGAATGCTGAATTACAACCCTGTAGCACTAATGAGAACCCAAAGGGTACCTCTTCTGGAAAGCTGCAATTATTATTGCTGGATCAGGCCCCAAAAATGCTGCTGACACAGTATACTTTAAATTACATATTTATGTTCCGGGAAACGGCCCCTTTATAGAATGCATTGAATTGGCCTTAAGACAATAAACTTATGTCCTCTCCTCCCTTACACATTATGAAACTGATCCCAAGAAGCCTTTTAATGTTACTATTTGTCTGTCATTTTACTTGTTCTTCTTCTGAGGGATATGGGATAGAGTGGAGGTGAGGCTCCTGTTCAACATCTGAGTTTTAAGATATTAACTCTGAAGAAAAGAAAAATTCTAGTGAAATGGGATAACTCACATTTTCAGCTTTCTCCTTTACTGAAGGAAAACCATATGTGTCTCAGCCTTGGAAAAACACACCCTGAGCTGGTACGAATCAGTCTCACTGAGTGCCATGCTGCTTCACTAGTGGCATCAGTTTTTCCTAGGCCCTAGAGTAAGCAAAAGCTTTACTTACCCTTTTCTTCATTTTCCTCATGCATGTTAATGAAACTACTTTTCTGATTCTTTTTGCGTTATACCTCACTGTTCTGCAATACTTAAGTCACCACTATCAATTTTGCTTATTGTGCATAATGTTTAAGTGCTTATTTCATGTTATTTTCAGACACATCCTATGTTTCTGTTCCTAGATATGGGACGGGCAAAAAAAAAGTTGTTTATTCTTTTTAATCATGAAGAGTTTGAAATCTACTTGACTCTTAAAGGAAGCATATATTCCTATCAATATAGCACTTCTCTTCCTGCAACCTCATAATATTTTTGAAATTATGAATTAATTATGTCTCTCATAGTAATTGTGAGAATAAATAATTATGCTAATAGCCATTTACATGTGATAAGCCAAGCAGAGAAAGGTACGGCAAGATTCCTGAATTCACAGAATATAGTTGTAGTAGAACCAGAAAAAAACTGACATATTAAAGCTTTCTTCTTTGCCTCAGTCACGAAGCCCAAGCCCTTAGCAGTATTCACTGTGGACAAGAGTTGGTTAAACCTGAAAACTGTGAACAGAAGTCATCTACATGGAATCACTGTAAGAAAAAAACTCTATATGCATTCATGGACTTTATTAGTCAAGTAAAATTATGTAGAATTCAGGTTTTAATATCTGAATATCAGGATCATTGGTTCCACATAGCATGTTTGTTTTGAAGAATTTTCTTAACTTTTTACAAACAATTTGTATAATAGCTTCAATCTAAATAAAAGAAGAGTGATTTCAGCCAGTATTTTTAATAGTGTGTCCTGATGACTTTGGTGGTTGTTCCTTCACAAACTATCTTGGAATATGACAGCAAAATGTGTCAGTGATCAGTTTATTGTTTTTTAAATGTCTGCTTTTCCACCCATGTATGACCATAACCATAAAACAAATGCATTGTACAGTGAAGGTAGATGAAACTTGTAGGTCTATGCTGGAAATTAATGTGGCCACAAGCAAAGTTTCCTTGATCTTCAACTGAGAATCTCTTGCTTCTTCAGAAGAACTGTTCCTATCTACGCCAGCCCTATGAGAAGACTTGTCTTCAGAGCTGGTCCCTGAATCTACCAGCTTTTCTGATGTTACATTTGGATCTCAAAGACTCTAGATCTTAGGTAAAGTCTAATGTGTTGCAGGGATTAAACAATTTTGACCGTGGCTGCTTGCAGAAGTTCTTTTTGCAAGGGGGATGAAGTTAAGCTGGAGCTGTATGTGATCCAGGCAAGAGGACAAGATGGTAAGTGACTCACAGTCTATCTACAGAACACTATTCTGGGTTAGCACTGAATGACGTTATTTGCCTACAGTGTGCTGCCTCTGACGCCCTGGGATCAGACTGGCTTTTCAAAGCACAGGAGCATACGTGTGGTGCTTGGGTTGGAACCAGAACTCTTGGGAAATGGGAGAAATAAAAGACGAAGCACTAAACTAGCAGACTCTGGATAGTATGATATGATTGTAGAGTCACAGCCTGACTGTTGCCTGTTCTCCTTGCTCCTGCCCGTTCTCCTCTCTCTGCTGTCCAATGAGAGTATAGCAGGATCCTGTCCTGGGTAGTGGTGCTATGGATTAGCGTCCTATCTACTTAGGCTTCCCTCTCATTAGGGATAATTAGTCTGGGTACTAAATAGATGTGCCTAAGCTATCTTGAATTTTAGATCTAACTTTTCAAGGATGTCCCTGATACACTGCATAGCTTAAGTAGTGTTGTAATACCAAGATATATGGCTAGAGATCAGCTCCTTGCTCTTTTTATTTTGGACATTGGCATACAGTCTTTGTGGGCTGTTTACAAACCTTTTCTTGGAAATGATGAAGGAAATCAGTGGAAGTGCCTGTTGGTCTCTGTGGACAGAGCCTCACACAATGTGTGCTACTGAAATATAAATAATAAATAAGTTTTTTTTCCTTGTGGACTCAGTTGTATGATCTACTAATGTAGAAGTGGGTTGAAGGATGACTTTGTTGTGTGTGTTGTTTAAAAATTAAGAAATATAGGTGGCATATTTAATGACTATATTGAAAAGCAAAGTTGCAATGCAAATTTAATTTTAGCCAGTATTTGAAATGTTTTTATTTTGAACCTGGGTTTAACTTTGTCAATAAGTTAATGAATATTTTTACAATGCTCAAGTAAAGGAAGAATTGGACCAAAGAGGAGACAAAGGCACACTAGCATAAATAGATATGAGTGAATTTCAATACAAATATATATGCTTTAGTGTATATGTCCACATACATATTCACATATGTGTATATAAAATTTAACTAGTATCTATTTGACTATACTGCAATTTGTAAACTTGGCCTGTATGACTTCCATGAAGAGCAGTTTGTCCTGTAGAACAAATGGTGTCACGATAAAATTAGTCTTATAACTCTCCCATCACTTCTCTGATGCCTACTTACTTAAAGTCTTGAGGGAAATGAAATCTTTGCAGACTTGCTGTACAAGTAAAGAAGAGTTGACTTGCTGCTCAGTTATATCTTTTTATGTAGAAAATATTATTTGAACTTCTTGACAAAGTGTGGAGAGGTAAAGGGGAAGATTCATTTGGGCCAAGAAAAACTGATTTAAACAAGAAAGGGAAGATTCATATGGGCTAAGAAAAAAGTTTGCAGATCACACTAAGCTGTGTGGAAGCGTGGATCTGCTGGAGGGTAGGGAGGCTCTGCAAAAAACTCTGAACAGGCTGGACTGCTGGGATGAGTCCAATGGGATGAGGTTTAACACGGCCAAATGCCGGGTCCTGCACTTGGGGCGCAACAACCCTGTGCAGCTACAGACTAGGAGAAGTCTGTCTAGAAAGCTGCCTGGAGGAGAAGGACCTGAGGGTGTTGGTTGACAGCGACTGAACATGAGCCAGCAGTGTGCCCAGGTGGCCAAGAAGGCCAATGGCATCCTGGCTTGTATCAGAAACGGTGTGACCAGCAGGTCCAGGGAGGTTATTCTCCCTCTGTACTCGGCACTGGTGAGACCGCACCTCGAGTACTGTGTTCAGTTCTGGGCCCCTCACCACAAGAAGGATGTTGAGGCTCTGGAGCGAGTCCAGAGAAGAGCAACAAAGCTGGTGAAGGGGCTGGAGAACAAATCTTATGAGGAGCGGCTGAGAGAGCTGGGGTTGTTCAGCCTGGAGAAGAGGAGGCTGAGAGGAGACCTCATTGTTCTCTATAACTACCTGAGGGGAGGTTGTGGAGAGGATGGTACTGGCCTCTTCTCCCAAGTGACAGAGGACAGGACGAGAGGGAATGGCCTCAAGCTTCACCAGGGGAGATTTAGGCTGGACATTAGGAAAAAAAAATTCACAGAAAGGGTCATTGGGCACTGGAACAGGCTGCCCAGGGAGGTGGTTGATTCACCTTCCCTGGAGGTGTTTAAGGCACGGGTGGATGAGGTACTGAGGGACATGGTTTAGTGTTTGATAGGAATGGCTGGACTCGATGATCTGGTGGGTCTCTTCCAACCTGGTTATTCTATGATTCTATATATTAAATTCTCCTACCACAAAAAGAAAGCATCAACACAAAAAAAAAAAAATCTTTAAAAAATACAGAAGCAGAAGCACACTCAAAAAAACCCCAACTGTTACTGCAAAAGAACTTTCTTCTAAAAAGTTGCAATTCAAAGACTCTTGCAGCTTTGACTGAATTTTAGTATTTTTATCTCCTTCCCCTGTATCAGTTGCTAAGGTTTATCAAAAAAGAGAGTAAACTGCTCTTGACTTCGAAGGAGTGAAATTCAGCTCTTAAACTTTTCCCTAAATTCCAGTGAGGTCTTTAGCCGTGGGAACTGCAATCAACTCATAGTACATAAACCATATAGGACAGGTTAACTTGCAAATATATTTATAGGGTCGTTTTAAATTCTTGTGTTCTACTATTGTTCTTTAAAATGCCAGGTAATGTTGTGGAAACTAATATCATTGTTTCACTGAAGCTCTAACCTCAAGTTTTATTTCTTGTCTTGTAGTGTTAATGAGAGTGTGCCGTTTGCTGCTAGTAGAGCTGAGTAAACAATCTATGTACATTTTATTTAATTACTTTAGCTCTTTTTCTTCTTCTGGTAATTACCTATGAGCGGACAATGATCACTACCTTTTGTTTGTTTGTTCCTCCCAACTGCTTACTCTACACAAACAGCTTCTAGCCTGTGTTATTGGAAACTGACTGCTTCTGATTATTCCAAGTAATTGTTTCTTTTCCATGATTGGATGATCCACTTTGTTACAAAACCCATTTTGTTTAATAAATTCATAGCTTCATCTTGCAAGATCCTCTCCAGACCAACAATCTGGAGCTACACTGCGCTAATGGGAATCTACACATTAAATACAATACTTGTAGTGAAAAATAAATTCTGATAAATACAGTCATTCCAAACCTGACACACCACTCCATAGGCAGGCATTTATATAATTTTGGTGGTGCTATCAATTAGAAGTATTTATTTCAGGTTCCTGTCAAAAATATTTCAACTGTCATTTGAAATGGCAAATAAACTCATAAGAACTCTAACATTTCTTTACTGAATTAAAATGTATATATTTAGTCTCAGGGTTCACAGAATCACAGAATCACAGAATAACCAGGTTGGAAGAGACCCACTGGATCGTCGAGTCCAACCATTCCCACCAATCCCTAAATCATGCAATATTCATTTATATGGAAAGTGCAATGGCCAAATTACTATGGTTTGCATCAAAACAAATATGTTTCTGAAAGTCTTTTCAGGTCTACTACCATGGCAAACCTCTTTCCAATATTCTTTCTAAAACAACTTAGATTTTTACATACTTACATATATAATAATTGTACAGGACCTTTCATGAAACAGCATTCTGAACTATTGAGAGCAAAAATATTTCAAAATTATTAACTCATTTTGAAATAACTTTTAGATTGAGTCATGTCACAAAGAAATGTGAAATACACTGAAGACAATCTGGAAGATTTGAATCCCAGTTTGATTTGTATCAGTTGCTGCAACCAAGGTCAATTCTTTGTAATCAGCACCATTTGAAACAGGTTTTCTGGTAAAGCAGCATATAACATCATGTAGATTTTTCATCTACTCTAGCATAAAAATGCAAAAGAGATTAAGCCATATACTTGAATCTTTTTCTCACAGATCATTTTTGCCTGTCAAGACTGGTTGTTGGCTGAACCTATTTCTGTTCACCTCTGCTTCTTGTGTTTCTCATTATTTCATTAGCCTGGTACCTGGTATTGAGCCTCTCATTTCGCTTCACAGTAGATTAACAGGTCCATCCTCTTAGTAATGTCTGTCAAACAATAAGGCATGAGGGGAGTTTCTGAGGAGTGATTTGTGAGGCTGTGATTTGTCCCTGCACCCATTCTGTAGAGGATGTGACAGAAGCAAATTGAAAAAGCTGCAGTAGATTAAAAAATCCACAAACCAACTGTGATGTTAGACCATGTTAACTAAAAATTCTTTTACAAAAGCTTGTAGACTAAATGAGGTTATTTGAAATTATCTTTCCTGACATGTAATTTAAGCATAAAGATCTCACAATTTTTGTCATTTTCTTACTTGTCATGATGTTTTCTACTTCAGGAGTAAGAAATTACTTAAAACTAGCTCTGGTTTTTGTTTCCAGGCCTGCACCTCTCCAGTAGTGTAAGAGTGAGTAGGACACTTACTCTCCAGCTATAAAATGATGATAATGATGTTTGTACACTCATGAACGAAGAAAACTATTCATGAGCCAGTGACGTTTGTCTACTATTTGACATCCACCTGTATATTTTGCCTGTAGGGAAAACCTGCATCTGGAGATTGAACAGATTGTCCTAATTCATGTAATTAATTCAAAGGGATTTGGCCAGAACTTGATATTAAATTTTAGCTGTGATATCCTAAGGTAGAAGGCATGAATTTTTATGACACAGGAATTTAGATGTTCAAATTATCCATAAAAGTAGGAAGGGATTCACAGGGATCATTTAAATAAAACTAGAAAAATAACACAATGAACACAAAGCCCACTCTGATGAATTTTTTTGTATTTTTAAAAGCTGAAACAAGTTTCCCCCCCCCAAAAAAGATATACATCAAACACCAATAACAGTCCAATTAGAATGTCCTTTAGGTGATGTATCCTAATGAAAGAGAATGAAAGGTTAAAGTTGAGCCCTGCAGTGCTGTCATTGAAAGAAACAGATATGAATAGCAGCAGCATTTATGAAGCAACTTCTAAGTTTTGGTCCCATAAGATTTTAGATGGAAACTTGTCATGACTTGGATTTCATTGTCTCTATTACCACAGATTTCAGTAGCCAGATGGTCAGGGAAAATATAAAGTTGCATGCACATTTTTCAAAGGTTAGTGATATGTGGGAAAAGATACTGTTACTTACACATTAACTTTGAAGTGAAGATAATGCCTAACGACACAAGACCAAAACGTGTCTTATTATGCATTATGCATCACTGTTATGCTCATTATTGCTGTGCTAATTCTTCCCATGAAGGTTTTGATTTTCTTTCCAGATGCTGCAAATTTAACTGGATTGTTTCAGTCAAGATTTGCTTCTTGAAGTTTGTTATTTTTTTTTAACTCTGTAAAGCTCTAGCTTGCCAGAAATGTTAACAGTTTCCTGAAACAATTCAGCAGACAAATGAAGTGAAACTGGGTTATCAGGTTTTAAGTGAAAGTTAAAGAAACAATAATCTCTCTAAAAATATTAGAAAGATAAATCCTAGTAAGTAAATTGTGCCTATTTCAATAACCATAAAGATTGACTTAAACTACCTCAGTAATATCTCCTACTTTTTGATCTTTTAGAACAATTAAAATCAAATAGACTGACTGTGCCTGTTGATTATGCTCAGGTATTCTCTGTCCTGAGACAAGTACAGTGAAAATCCTCAACAACTGGCTGCTTCTAATGCATTTACTCTAAGGAAGTTAGCTGAACCTTTTTTTTAATGAGTCTTTGCTATTTAATTGCCTTCATTAGTTTTAATTGAACTTAATTTTTCAAAAATATTTATCCATAGAAGTTTGGAATGTTTTTATTGTCTGTTTGTATGGTATGCATGTGAGAAAATCATCCACTTTTGTGTTAAAAGGAGAGTTGATTAGGTAAGCAACAAGTTTGTTTATTTTTCAATTAGAACAGTAAAAACAATTTGCTATGAAGTGCTGAAACTTCTCATGTGAGTTACACTTCAAAAATATTTCTCAAGAAATAGAATGCTCACTAGACTAGACCATTTATGATTCCCTTGTGATAATTACAAACTATGCCCTTTGCCTCTAAGGAAGAGGGGAAATAGTATTATAGAATGGGAATTATCATAGAATCATAGATTCACCAGGTTGGAAGAGACCCACCGGATCATTGAGTCCAACCATTCCCACCAATCTCTAAACCATGCCCCTCAGTACCTCATCCACCCTCACCTTAAACACCTCCAGGGAAGGCGAGTCAACCACCTCCCTGGGCAGACTGTTCCATTGCCTAATGACCCCTTCAGTGAAGAATTTTTTCCTTATGCCGAGCCTTTACCTCCGCTGGTGGAGCCTGAGGCCATTCCCTCTTGTTTCATCCCCTGCAACTAAGGAACTTTCTACAAAGAAAGCACTCAGCTAATTTTATTTTTATTTTGCCAAGACATGTGAAGCAGAACTCCTCTGAGGTTCTACAATTCTTCATAATTTACAATACAATATTTTTTATACAGGGCAAATGATGTACAGAAAGTTCAAGGTTATGGAAGTGCTTCCTTTGAAAATACTTACAAAGAGATGTCAATATGTATAGTGTTGGCGCAAGAAAAACATTATTCTGTGCTTTGTCACTTGAAGTAAGTCATGTTATTTCATTTTAACTCAAGACTGATGGCTGAATATAACCTGAAACCAGGGACCATCATCTAAAGTGTATTCAAGCCAACAGAAATATCTGTAGAAATCCCAGTTGTGCTCCCACTGAAGTCAGTGGTAAAGCTCCTAGTGGCACAGACTTGTTGTCAAGTCACTTAGTTGCAAAACAAATGTGATGCACGTTAAAAAACATATTAAAAAGAAAAAAAAAAAAGGACAAAAATGTGACAGGTGCTTTAAAAACTGAATGGGGCAGCATCGTACTGTCAGTTAAAAAGACACTAAACAGTAAGAGAACCTAGCCACTAATTCCTCTGCTCTGGGTGATTGTAAGCATGGTGAGTTAACAAACAGTCAACAATAAAATGTTTTCCTATGAACAAAACAAGTAAGGTTTTTTTTAAAGGAATGTTATTGATCCAAATATCGATCCTTAATACTTCAAAACAACTTATTCCTTGCAAGCTCTCAAACAAGCTGTAGTTAAAATTATATAGCACAAAACAACCTGTTTTTAAACTATAAAGCCTTGATGTACAGCAGTTATAGCATAGCTCTGACTCTGTATAAGTATGGCCAAAATACTCACAGGGCAAAGATGCAGTACACTGTGGATGTCAACTGAGTTTCCACTGCCTATAAGTTCAGCCGATTCCCTCATGAGATACATATTCTTCACATAATTATGATTATTACACACATTCTGTTGCCATTGCTTCTCTTAGCATGATGGCTTGCGATACAGCCACTCTGGGGAATCTATCTGGGACAAATAAAACAAACACTTCACATGAACAGTTTAATGTGGCCTCATTTGGTAATGCATTATAAGGCTTAGTGAGCATGTCTCACTTTTTTTCAGCAGGCCGCTGCTTCAGGAAAAATTCAGACAACTTTCCTAATCTTGCATTCAGATTTTAATGAGAAAAGGGCCTACTTAATGGCATCTCTATGCTATTACATGTTATTAAGTCTTCTATGTCACACTGGAATCCCATTGTGTTCTAAGTTATGTTACTGGATGTTTAAAAAAAACCAGCTTGGTTGGTTTGTTGGTTGGTTTCCACATATCAGGGGTAGAACTAATATTGCATTACTTAGTTGCCTACAAACTAATCATATAGTCTAAGCAATAGTCATACCTAGTAGACAGGAGTCAGGGCAATCACAAGACAAAGGGCGGGAACACGGCACATGAAAGCTCTAACAGGCAGTAATTTGAAGAGGCTGAGCTCTGCCTACTTGTCAGTTTGATTAGTCCTCCTGACAACAGCAACAACGGTGGCTACCGAAGACAAAATAGACACAAAACTCAATCTTCTTTGAAGGAATGAAAGCATAACCACCCTCACCCAAGCTGTGCCCACACATCCTTCAGTGGACCTGACTTAATAGGATAACAATCATGGAAAACCTTTTTGAGGTCTGGGTCTCATTTGGTGTCTGACCCAGCTCCTGTGAACACTGTAACTTGAGCAGCTGCATCCTTGCCATACACCAGCATCCTCTTTAAGTGCATCCACAGGTCCTTAAGGATGAGGCTACCTCATCCACTATTCCCACCAGGGATGGTCTCTTCAAGCAAGATGTTAAGGCCCATTCAAGGCAAGACAAGAACAAAGGATGCGAGTGCTCAACTGGCAATAGCTCAAAGAGGCTGACCTCTGCTTATTTGCCAGTTTTGTTAGCTTTCTTGACAAACACAACAACAATGTGTACCAAAGACAATATTTACAGAATATCATCTCACTTGAATTGATAAAAGCACTGGAACAGGCTACCCAGGGAGGTGGTTGATTCACCTTCCCTGGAGGTGTTTAAGGCACAGGTGGACGAGGTGTTAAGGGGCATGGTTTAGTGTTTGATAGGAATGGTTGGATTCAATGATCCAGTGGGTCTCTTCCAACCTGGTTATTGTATGATTCTATGATTCTATGAAGGAGAGCAAGTGATAGGTCAGAATTATAATACATGGAATTCAGAAGGAGACAGGTACCTTGCTCACAATACCAAAATCCCAGAAGGTCAGATGTATTCCTAAGTATTGTAAAAACGTGGGAACAATTTACAACACTTTAAGAAATATGTATAACATTCTGTACCTATTCATGTATAAACAGCCCTCCCACAGTTCTCTAAAAAATTATATATCATCTTTACATTTCTCCAGTGCTTTTGACACAGAACTGTGAAAATTATTGCAAGTGATGGGCAAGAAGTCAATGATCAGATCTGTTCAGATATGTGGCAAAAAAGTTGGACGTTCTCTGTGAGATATTTATTGCCTCCAAGAGGATTTTAAAAGGTGAATTCTTCAAGGGAGTCTGAGAGGTTTTGGCACTCATGTCCTTTTAAACTTAAAATAGACCATAGTCTGTAAGGACTTCTGAAAATTCGCACTTTTATTTTTTAATACAGATTTGCTTTCATTAAGTCTAAGTATGGACTCGTTTTTCTCTTTACTGAGTTCAATTCCAAATCTCTCTAGAGAGC
The DNA here is from genome assembly GCA_033459285.1 of Clamator glandarius. NCBI lineage: Eukaryota > Metazoa > Chordata > Aves > Cuculiformes > Cuculidae > Clamator > Clamator glandarius. Next base: position 1,629,529 of record JAUNZM010000195.1, read on the forward strand.
TTAAACAAATTATGTAAAGTATAAAAAACCATATGGAAAAAAATAAGTGCATCATTAAATTTTGACATATAGGAGAGTTCAAGCCTAAAACTGGAACTGTTAAAACATTTATGCTGATTATAAATATAATAATAGGGACAACTGCCAATGATTTGATAACTTCCAGGATAATCTTTGACCGGCCTTGAGTAAACTGAAAACTTTTTGCCCCTCCACAAGATAACTGATTTTCTTCGTATTTGGAGACATGGAATTGAAAAGAAATAGACCTGATATCACCTATTTTCCAATTATTTATTTTCACTTTGAGACAAAAATGTATCCCCTGCAATCTTCATAAATTAAACAGCTATTCATTTTCTTTGTTCTTGGTCCACTCAAAGACATCAGTGAAAACCTCCCTGATCTATAGCATAGGCCAGACCTGTACAGATTAAGTTAAGCAGAAACTGGAGTAGAACAGGAGAATAAAACTCAGAGAAGTGGAGATGTATACTCTAGTCACCCATTCCATTAACAAATCAAAACACTGCTCAAAAGTTTACATTGTGAATGAACTTCACATTTGCCACAGTTTCTTTGTGTGCTTAATATTGTGATATTACTCAGCTGGACACTGAGATTTACACTAAGCTTAAACAAAGTCTTTTCCTTTCCAAAATTAGCTTGTTTGTCAGCCTTCTCTCTTTCATCCACCCATCATTCATTTTTTATGTTTTTTTCGTCTGCTCTGTGTTTATCTATGTTTATCTTTCTGTCTACCTATATCTCTGCAAACATTTGACATCAAGACATCTTAATCTGACTTTTCTTTATACAAACCAATTGAACATTACCTAATCTGGCAATGTTTCCTTCAAAGGTGACTAAACTGAAGTCTAAATGTATTAAATCTCACAGAGTATAGTGAAGTCAAACAAACTTACAATTTATAAATTATTTTCTTCATTCTATACTCTTTATGGAATGGAAAAAGTTCATATTGCTGCACACTGCTGCAACATGTTCTTTACACTGCCACATGTCTAAATTTCATAATGTTATACATTTTAATTAATATTCGCAGAGGTAAATTTATGAAATCAGCTTAGCAAATGTCAGTTTATTGGTCCAGCCCTCTTATTATTTAATCAAGTTGGAACTGTAAAAAGGATCTTTCAGGACTAATGTTATCTTTTTTCATTGGAAAACAGAGATTTTCTCCATCTATCTAGAGAATGAAACGTCTAAAGTTTTGTAACTTTATTTAATTACATCATAAGGACTGGCTTCTATTAGGTTTCTTCATCTTACCCAACTTATAATAACTTTGTAGCATACTGTGATTTCTTCTTTTTTTTTTGTGTTGAAATTTACATGCAGTTGGAATTGCTGTATAAATGCTAAAACAATACAATCAGCCAGTTGTGTTCTTTCTTGTTTAACTTACTAGTAATATATCATTTAAATATAAACATTATTAAATTGACTGTAATTTTGTATAATTACTAGAGACATTTGGACTTGAAACTGGCAGATCTGGAGATCCTGCTTAGGAGGTTGAGCTAGAGTCATTAGAGTATCTTCTTCTCTTCCCATACAAGAATTTCATCAACTTATTATGGGCTGTATGTATATCATTTTTCCTGGGGAAAAAGAATTCCTGAAGATCTCTTTTTCTTTGGCTATAAAAGATATGATTGAAGATTGTTTGTTTGCATTTTGTTAGCAAAAGATTTTCTCCTTCTGTTTTGTAATAATAGTGGGAATTTGTTATTTCCTTCATCATAGATATTCATAATGCTTCATTGCTCTTCAGTATGGTTTATGACAGTGAAGCTAATGGCGTGCATTTAATGGGCTTGAGTCACAATTACTCAGTAACTCATAAGAACATGTGTACTATAAAGTATGTAAATCACTACTTTTTTGAATTGGTATCATTTGGTAGAATTTGTATCTTATTTAGTCTGCCATAACTAACTACTATGTAAAATAAAAAGCAGCAGTGAACCAAGTCCTGCATCTCCAGGTGGATATAGTTGGACACTCCTTCTCTCCCTCTCTCTTTTTCTCTCTCTCTTACACATACAGGTACATACATATACAGAGCAAGTCCTCTTAAAAACTGTTATGTTTTAAATTAATCTACCATATCTACCCTCAAAGAATTCCCAGCATACTGAACAACTTAGATACTTCTCATACTGGTATAAAACATACTTATCTAGAACAGAATGTTAAGCAAGCAAAAAAATGTTAATGATGAAGCATTTGGGTCAGTCCTACCACAACTATTTTTGGATGTGATAGAGTATAAATCAGGATGCTGCTGTGTGAGAAAGCCGTTGTCTTATTTTCACCCAAAGCTTTCCTGACCATTTACGTATGTGGAAAGCATGCTACTTTTTTAAAGTTCCTAGTTTTCACTAATGTGAGCAAAGTCCTCATCTAACCTGGCTCCTGTAGACAGTCTGAAGCTTCTAAGTGGTTTAAGTTAAAGATTTCATGGCAAGTCATATCTTTTCTGGCAAGTCATTTTCTAAACTTGGGTCAATAACAACTGAATATTTCTCTTTAATGTAATTCTGTATAAATTAGAAGGTAGCTATTTTTATAATGTATGGATGATCCCATCAGAATAAATTGAGGAGTGAAAAAAGGAGGTAGGGGGAAAAAGATGAAACTGTAAGGAATTAATCCTCAGGGGAAGCTGTATAATGTCTCAGGTAGAGTTCCCTATTGGCCTCAATTCTACAAAATAAAGAGTGAAATGTACTTCCACAACTTTGTAGGCAAAATTTGTACTGATTTCCTCTGGAGTAAAGTGTGATATTTCTTTCCCTCCATCTTCCTACCCTTGAGTTAAGGATTTAAGGAAAAAACATAAATCATTGCTCTTGTTCACACAAATCCCAGTCAGGCTTATTCCCCTGAAGTCCTGTGCCAGTAGAAGTGCTATGAAAGAAGAACAAATACCCACTTGTATTTTCATATTTACTGTTCAAACTCTCCTGTGCCACATCCTAGTATATACTGTGAAGTAAAGCATTTGTCTTTTCCATAGGACACTTGCCTTGTTGATATCTGAAGACATTACAAAACACAAGGTGTCTCAAGCTAAGATATTTCTACTTCACGGTGGGAACCATTTTTCTGCAGATAATTTGATTTTTACATATCATATGATATTCGAGCAAAGTTTACATTTATCGCAATACTTGGAACATTATCCTTAAATAGATACAAGATGTATTTCTGTAGGGAAGCTCATGAGAGCACCAATATTGTAAAGAAAATACTATCAAGTTCTTCCTCTGTAAGAAAAAAACAGACTCTGCAAACTTATTAAAGAAATAGCAGTAATAGTAAAGTTGAGTAGGTCAGATTTACAGGTTATTAACATCAAGAATGCTTTATTAAATAGGCAAACATTTTAGTAATTTTAATAGCTGGATTAATTCTTGAGTAGGTCAGAATTAGAACGTCAGTTAATAGGCTTTATAGAAGGTGTTTTGAAGAGGAATTGTGGATAAAAACGTTATTGTGATACATTAGGCCTCTGCACCTGAACTTGAGAATTTACACAAGAGAAAAAAACATAAAAAAGACGGAGTCCCATTCTGCAATGGGAGTATAGTGCTTTTAGAACTTGCAGGCCTGAAATTAGAGTGCTAAATCTTCATTGCAAAAAAATGAGCAATATCATATGCTTATACTTCAAATTTATTCTCAATTAGTTATTTGTATAAATACTAATAAATTTGGTCATTAGTATTTATACAAATTGACTCATCACACCAGGGAAATCGAAAAATGCATAATTTATCTGATCAGTCATAATTAACCTACATCTAAGTGTTGAATACTGCAGACTGAATATCAACATCTTTTTTTTTTTATTAAAAACCCAGTGGTAACAAACAAACCAAAACAAGAAAAAATGTGTTAGGCAAATTCTGATAACAAACACATGAACACTTGGAGTTGCCATGGGTATGCAGTCAGTAAGAAAAACCAGCTGATAGATTTGTTGGCTAAGTATTTAGCACATTCTTTTCACAGTACATTTTGCTTCAGCTTTCAACAAAAGCATATGAAGACCTCAGCTGCAAGACGTTTGAGGCATGTTAGAGAAAGATTACACTGAAGTTTGTTTTCAAGCAGAATTTAACTCTTTTCTAAAGAAAACTGCAAAGATTGTGACCTGTTATCGCTACAGGTTTAACATGAAATGAAAGTGGAAAAGGACTGTGTGGCATGCACAAAGGTCTGGAAAAAGAAAATATTTGGTATAGAATTATTTTTGGTTTGTTTTTTTTTTTTTCTTAAACATTAATCACACTGCTGTGACACACTTGAAAATGTCTGTCTAGGCATGTGTCTATAGTTTATTTTCTTAGCATTACAGTGCCACTTGCATTACCATGATGTCTTCATCCTAATAATTCTAATACGTATGAGTCATAGATCATAATTCCTTGTGGAAAATCCTCTAATTCTTTTAGTCATACCCTGTAGTCCTTCCATATTAAGTATCAAAAGTCATACTAAGCTTCATGCATTTCATCACCCAGTCTTGTCTCCATGATTTTTTGAAACAATTAATAAAATAAAATTTTATTTATAATTGAATCATGTCTGTTTTCTGTAATATCTTGGATTAGTCCACCAACATAATCAAAGGTTGCCATACTTTGGACCACACGCAACTTTTTTTTTCAACAGAAGTTTTCTTAACTGCGCAAATTTGACAGCCTGTATACTAAAGATAGCCAAGTTGCAGTTTATCAGGAAAATTCTGACATTTAGTGCAGCTACAAAGAGATTATTTAGAGTATCCTTTGTTGCTGATTTTGGGGGTGTGAGAGAGCACCGAGGCTAAACATTAATAGCCAGTTATGCTAACCATTAAAATAATGCACTGATGAACTTGTTCATGATGAACTTGTTCACCTGAAAGAAGTACAACTCAGCAAGATGGGTCCTCCTAATTAGTTGCTCAAATAGCTGCTGCTTCTTCATGGATTAATCTCTATCAGTACCAGTAGAAACCAGAATTATTTTAATTTACTTTGAAGCCATTGAACCAAAGAGATATGAGCTGTGGGGCTGTTCTTGCAAATTGCTGAGCACCTCTGGGAGAAGTCCTGTGTTTCAAACTCTCATCATATCACTGGGAACTACGAATACTGAACAAAGGAGAAAAATAATGCAAAATAGTTTCTGTAAATATTTGCCCACATTTTAAATAAAATGAGTCTTGCTTTGTTTGCATCTTATTATATATTCAAGTTTGATAAGTGTTGGCAGTATACTGGCAAAAGTGAACTACATTGTTTATGCTTGTAACAGTAGCATGATCATTCAGTCAGAGGAAACAAAAAAATATCGTGATGCACCTAACCACCTAGATCTGCTGTCATAGATGACTTGTTAACCATGCTACCGGTAAGAGTTCAAACTCCATACTGGATCCTTGCTGGAGACAGACCTGAGATTTTACTCTGTGTTAAATATTGCTGGAATTCACAGAACAGATGATCATACGTGGGTAGTAATGCAAAAATCATAATCAGCCCTCATTTATATATTATTCATCAGCATGATTCAGTGTGCAAACAATTTGAACTTAGAAACCCAGATGTTTTAATTACTGTAACATCACTGTTTTGTACTGCTTTTTAATTTCTGTATCTAAAAAACCCCACAATTCTTGTTTTGCAGTGAAACTCTTTTGACGCCACATCTCAAATACTGCGTTCAGTTTTGGGTCCCTTACTCCAAGAAAGATATTGGGGTCCTAGAGCATGTCCAGAGAAGAGCAATGAAACTTGTGAAGGAACTGAAGAACAAGTCGTATAAGGGGAAGCTGAGGGACCTGGGGTTGTTTAGCGTGGAGAAGAGGAGGCTGAGGGGAGACCTTATCACTGTCTACAACAACCTGAAAAGGGGTTGTAGAGATGTGGATGTTGGTCTCTTCTCCCACGTAATAGGTGATAGGGTGAGAGGGGATGGCCTCAAGCTGCACCAGGGGAGGTTCAGTTTGGACATTAGGAAAAACTTCTTCACAGAAAGGGTCATTGGGCACTGGAACAAGCTGCCCTGGGAAGTGTTTGAGTCACCATCCCTGGAGGTATTTAAAAGACAGGTAGATAAAGTGTTTAGGGATATGATTTAATAGTGGACAGGTATGGTTGGACTTGACTATCTCAAAGATCTTTTCCAACCTAGGGATTGTATGATTTGTAGTCCAGAAGTATCTCCCTGTGCACAAAAGAAATATTTTTAATGTAAATATCAGTGTTCTGCAGCTTGGTCAGGTTCAAGCCATTCTTTCATTATATGCCTAAGTATTATATGACATGAAGCATAAAACATGAAAAGTAAAAAGGGGAAAGGGAAATGGAAGGGAAGGAAAGGAAAAGAGAGAGAATGACAGAGAATGACAGAGAATGACAGAGAAGGGAAGGGAAGGGAAGGGAAGGGAAGGGAAGGGAAGGGAAGGGAAGGGAAGGGAAGGGAAGGGAAGGGAAGGGAAGGGAAGGGAAGGGAAGGGAAGGGAAGGGAAGGGAAGGGAAGGGAAGGGAAGGGAAGGGAAGGGAAGGGAAGGGAAGGGAAGGGAAGGGAAGGGAAGGGAAGGGAAGGGAAGGGAAGGGAAGGGAAGGGAAGGGAAGGGAAGGGAAGGGAAGGGAAGGGAAGGGAAGGGAAGGGAAGGGAAGGGAAGGGAAGGGAAGGGAAGGGAAGGGAAGGGAAGGGAAGGGAAGGGAAGGGAAGGGAAGGGAAGGGAAGGGAAGGGAAGGGAAGGGAAGGGAAGGGAAACTGTTCCATGTAATATTCCTGATTTATTTAAAATATATATTCTTTGATCCTTTAGAGAAAAAAGCAGAGAAATCACAAATTTTGCATTCTTTCTAGAGCCACTAACCATAAATCCAGAGTGTTAACACAATTTGAGGGCTATTCTCTCTATACATTTCCTGGTTTTATATAATTTCAATTCCATTTGCAGGAAAGATTTTGCTCTTGATTTACATTGGTGGAAGTTAATTGTAATAAAGCTTTCTTGGTTTTCACGTTTAATTTTTCCTCCTTTTTTCAAACAATTGGCTAGTTAAGCCAGTTACACTCAATTACACCTCTGTCATATTTCACATCTCCCTCAAACACAAACATGACTGCAGACTTGGCTTTTACTAAGTGATCCTAATTCAACTAGAAAGTAAAATCAGCATGCTACATGGCAAAGTGAATGAGTATTCTTCTAAGGAAATTAAGAGCAGATTTGTAAAACTAATGTTAAAACCTCATGTGACTGAGATGAAGGGCTCACTGCATGAGCATCTTGCAGTCCTCTTGCTCCTCCTTCTTTCCCCTTTATTTATTTGGACTGTCTGTATCTTGAGTCAGGGTTTCTTTTTACAAGACCTGATAGGGCAGGAGGACTCTCACTCAGGCTGAAAACTGTAAATACCATTTTGTCTGAACATAATACATTGGAATGATCTCTAACTAGTGCAACTGCATCCCTTAAAACCACTTTTGCAAAACCACATTCCAAAAAAACACAGCCTCACTGCAGAGTTTCCACACACTCTCCCTTTCATGCTGGTGTGCTCCTGCCTGAGTCTACCACTCACCTTTGTCACCTGCCAGCACTTCCCAATCCCCACCACAGTCTTCGCAAGTTCAATCTCACCTTCACAGACAGCATTCAAATCCTGTCTGGATGTCATTCATCCCAGTTAATATAACAAATCTCAACTTACTCTAATGGAAAATTTCCTATGATGGACATACATACATGTTTAGTGTTACAACTTCTCCTAAAAAGTGAAAAAAAGGGATGTTTGAGAAGATAAGAATTTCTGTTATAATGCTTGGTCAACATGTTCTGATCTCATTTACTCAAGACTGGGAGTGCCTGTCCCTCTGAGTCACCATACAGTCATTGTCTGCCAGCTTTTAATAAAAAAAAAACCTAATAACCACATTGCAGCTTTTGTTTCAAGGTTAACACATAAAACATGGTCTCAGTAGGTAGTGGACAAAAAGTTATAGCTTTAGGACCTGCAAGAAGTCTAACATCACTTTTCTAAGGATAAGTATCTCAGTTGAGTTGATGTCCCTATTACAGTCTTGAAGAAGAAAGCAAAAATTTAAATACTAGACTGTCTTTTATCCTAAATCTTTAGGATGACTTCCTCTGGTGGTTAAACTTCAGGAAACTCTACATAAAATAACAGAAAAAAAAGCCCCTGGCATTTATCTGTGAGAAGTTTGTGTAATCTTTCAGCTTGGTCCTGTAGTGTCCTGTGTTCCTTTCTATACCCATAGTGTTAAAATGTTCCTGAAAAATGAGTCTAAATTTGTTGGGTTTAAGCTGAGTCCATGTGTGCAAAAACTATTTTCTTCTTTCTTGTAGAAAAGAAAAAAAGATTCAGTGATTCATAAGCTTACAAATTAAAACACCCAGTTCTTGCTAGCTTTCTTCAGAATATTGCATCCTTTATAGAATATCTAACCAGCTTGTGCCTTCCAAGTTGCTGTTAGCACCATTTATTTGCATTGTGCTACTACTTAAGAGTCCAATGACAGGTCTAGACCCCATTTTACTAGATCCTATAGAAATGACAACAAAAAAACCCAGACCTAGTACATAAGAGTTGACTGAGAATCTGCTTTTGTACCTTGTCATTTCCCTTGATGTAACCTGGGTTTGCAGCACTGAAAGAAACATAGTTGTTCTCTTTCAGTATGAAAATAAGAAAATGCAGATTGGAAAAGCATGGTAATGAAAGACAGCGTGAACATGTCTTTTCCCCTCCACGTACCACTCCCCTCCTATATATTCGCCTTGGTGAACTACGTGTGATTTGCAACCTTTCATCTTCTCAAAGACATTTAATGGGCAGAATTTAACAGTTAATATCCAGGTGAGCACTTGGGAAACATAGCCTAAAGCTAAAATTAGGAAGAATTCAAGAACTGCCTGAAGTTCACCATGAAACTCTGTAGAGAGTACAATGCACAGGAGCAAAAACCTATCGAGTAATTTTAAGTGTTATTTTTCAAGTTCATTAATAAATGTAGAGAATTTTAAAAAGGGAATTATGCTTCCTGAATTCCTGAGGGATTTTGCTACCAACTGTCTGAAAATTATCATTTTTATAGATAAGCCAATTAAAGGGAAATAAGGCTTTTACATCATACCATGAGTACTAAACAGGGAATTTAAAAGGATCTGTTTCTTCTTAGTAATTTAATAAGATTTTGTGTTTTGTATTCTCACAATAGGAAGTTGAAGAGCAAAACCTTTTCTATAATTTCAATTAGAAATGTATTATTTGTTGATTTGAGACATGAGAGGATGAGATTCTTTATTGCTCTATGCAGTTTTCCAACAGCAACTATTTTGGTTTCGAGACAAGAAAGCTCTGAAATGGTGATTCATAGTCCTGCATAAAGGTGATAAGGAGGGAACTCAAATACAGTCCTTCAGTTACTGCCCCAATCCTACTGGCCCTGAGTGGTGCAAAAGCTGGTTTTTATCTCAGTGGCCTGTTAAGTGTGCCTCTCTTGCTTAGGCTAGAAGTGGCAATATTATAAAGGTGTCACCTGACATTTTAGTCATTGGAAAGGGAGAATCCTGAGTAAACTTGTTAGTCAAAAAAAAAATCCTGTACTTGGATCTTCAGTAAGCTTCATACTAGGAGCACTCCGCCAATCTCCATTCCTTCAATTAAGCTCAAATTGTGAACCTAGAAAGTTCTGCTGTGCATAAGCGCATAGCTCAGCTTTAGAATGAAGCACCCAAGGAAAACATATTGCTATGGGTGGAGAGAGAGAGAAGGGACCAAAAAAAAAAAAAAGACAGAGGCACTGCTGTGCATCATTTAGTATGCATAGACACATGTATCAGCCCCTGCAGATGTACCCAGGTACCCAGGAGAAGCTTTATCTGAGCATATGTATGTTAACTTTTAATGATGCACAAGATAAAAGAGCTTTCTATGAGTCTTTATTTATGTTTCTAACTAGTCTAAGCACTTTTGTTTAAACTTTTATTTTTCCTTTCTCATAGCAATTAGGTTTTGAATAAAAAGAATGTCTTAGTGAATATTTATTTGTTAGCACCTCCAAAATAACCTCAACAATTAAAAGATTTGGGGTTTCATAATTTTATTCAGTTTCAATTTTCTGTTAAATAACTGATTCTATAGTCTTTAATGGGAAAAACTTCAAAGCAAAGAGAGAGAAGAAAAAGGTAAGTGGGGCTAATGAGGCCATGCAAACTTCTAGTGAATCATTCTTAATCTCCAGAAATTATTCCAGTAATAGACTTTTTTGAAGGTGGAAGTAGGAAGTTGTCGTTTGTTTTCTGCTGTTCAGGCAAGGGATAGTGATGATTCAATTGAACATACGCTGTTCAGACAATTACACTTGTAGACAGAAGCAAAATGTACATCTGCAGTTATCTAGGTGTTCTGGGAAGTCTTTGAGCATAAGCTGATGCCTAATTTGCTTAGGCAAAAAGACTGGCCCTCAGTAAACACCTGTGAATTCTGCTGGGCAAAGTAAGCCAGAAAATATATTAAGGACTACACAACCTGAGCACCTTCAAACATTTTCCCTCCCCACCTTGTAGATGGGAGGAGAGATTTTGTTTTGGCATCTGATCCGGAGGCCTGAGTAGCACCATCATATATTACTTATTAGCTAATGCAGTCCAGTGCAATGCCCTTTTGGCTTTCTTTCTGTCCTACATACACTGGAGAAAGGAATACACTTCCAGGAAAGGAACATAATAAAGCATACTTGCACTATATGTTTCTCCTTGCTATAAAGAATTATAATAAAAACCCTGAACATATCCATAAATTATCTATATGCTGCCGTCTGATAATTCTGCACGTTTTTTTATCACAATATACAATTGTACTGCTCTCAAACATGAAAGGACTGATAATTTACATCATAGCTATATATGTCTATATGCATGCACATGTGTGTTCATGTGCAGGTGTCTACATGCACGTGCATTCCAATGGCTCTGTATTTTGATTTCATTTGACATTCCTTGCTTTTTCTTGTGTCAGGCATGCACTGTTCATGTGCAAGGAAGCAATCATAATTATGACTGACCTGTCAGTCATGCTTGAACTGCTCCTGACAAAAGACTGGATTGAAAGAAGAGAATGTGAAGCTATTAACCAATAGCAGCAGAAACTGTATCTAACAAGATCTGAGATGGCTTGAGATGGTAATAAAATTAAGAGAAGATGCAGAAAAATTACAAGCTCGTATATAGGCATTAAATCCAAAGCCAATAGTATGTCATGACATATTGTCATGCTTTAATGAATGCAAAACTGAGACTGATTTTTACATGCTAAGGATCCTTTCAACAAAAGCAAAGTGCGGCTGAATGCAGAATGTGGCCCTCTATCAATTTCCTTAAATGAGGAAGGTAGACCTAAGAGTGCCCTGTAAAACTGACTTTTTCCCCCTGCTAATGCAAGTTACTGACTTCAAACATTAGTCAAGAAGGCAAATTTTTAGCTTTCACAATTTACTGTCAGGAAGCGACGGGGCAGGGGAGGGGTGTGGCAGGCATGATGGGGATGGTTTCTGCAGCATCTAATACCTTTATGTGATTTCCAGCATTATCATCCACAAATTGAATGTAAATCCTGCTAGTACACAGCATTGCACTGGAGTGCATATTTTTCATTTTAGACTGTTCTGCTTGATTTTCTATGCTGTTTCCTTCCTATTGTTTTTTTTCAGGGACAGCTTCATTCAGACTAATGGTGCACTGGGTATTAAATGAATGTACCTGTGGTTCAATGAACTCAGTATGTTGCTCATCTTGTTACTGTACTTAATCTAAATAACCTTTTTTATGCTCTGCTGGAATGGCATTTTCAAAAGGCTATATAGTAGTAAATGAGTGTGTATGTCAGTAAGGATTTGCTAGACAAATCAAATTTTCCTGACAAGCACATTTATTCATTACTATTTACTACATGCTCTAGTTTGAAGGACAATTTTTGTGATCGGATCATTAACATTTACTGTCATTTTGGCAACATTTTCCAACTTTTCTATTTACCTTCTGTTTTGCCTATTGTGTGCTTAGCAGTCTCTGCATAACAGAAGTTAGCTTTACAAAGATTACATTACCAATATGCTAAACAGATATTTTCCCCCCTCTCAAGCTAGTTTATTGTACAGAAGGCACCTAAGTATTAAAGTAAGTGTTAAATACAAGGTTCCTAAGTGCAACATTAAGAAATTTCTACAGTTACAGTCTTGATAAACAGCAGAGAAAATTTTCTTATGCCTTCTTGACAGGCATATTTACATATTATTTTTTTTCAGACCACATCATCAGTAGATACAAATCAATACATTGATCCCAAACTGAAGGCTTGCCTCTGACATTAAAAAATACCATGCAGTTATGTGAAACTTCAATGTATTTTGCTATGTTTATTTTTTTTTATTGTGACTTCATTTGAATAAAATCAATTTTGGTAAACTATTAATTAGAAAAAAAAAAATAAACAAGGAAAATAAGGAGTTTTCCTGTTTGGAAGGGCTTGTCCTTTATCTCATCACGTGTAACATGGCAAAAGTTCTCACAGAATTGCTGATGTGGGCAAGCGCTGGAGACTGTGGGAAGAAGAGTGGAGGAATAAAAGCACTGTGCTTAGGCAGATAGGATGTCAGAAAGATCTCAGCTATGAAGACTCTATCTTTCTTTACTACCAAAGCATAACATAATGGAATTATATCTCTAGAAGTTTCTGTAGATTTATTAATCCAGAAAAATACTCTATCTCTAGGAGATCTCCAAAGTAAAACCTTCCTATAGCAAAGTCCATAGTTTATTTCTAAGCTAAAACCTCCCTATAACAAAACAAAAAAGATATGCAAGCAGTCAAAGAAGCCTCACATAGTCAAAACTGTATCAGAAGTTTCTTTCTCTGGAGTATGTCACCTGGCACACTACTGAAAGTTCAAGGTGTCTACTTAAGGCAATTGATGCTATTTTTGAGTGACAAAAACAGGGAAGAAGTAAAAGGTATCCCAGTTGCTTGTAAAATAAATTGTGGTACACTAGGATTTAATGAGCATTAAATCACTCAAAGACAGATTGTGGTATCTTCAGAACTAATTGCTACACACGCACCCCACACACCCTCCATCAAATTTTTAAAAACACTAAGTGCAGCAGAGATTCATTGAAAATATTGAACCATCAACCTCAATGACAAAAATTTGAGGGGACAGAGGAGAACTCTTCAGAGTTCCAGACTTTCATGTGCATTGCCACCTTGCTAGTTAAATTCTGATTGCCTATTAGTCACTACTAATTAAGCCTCAGAGCAAATGAAACGCAAGATGGATATTTGCCAAGAAAATTTAAATAATTACCATAATTTAACAAATTATATGTTTCACATATTTTTTTTTAAAAATCTTACTTTTTTATTTTGTTATTTTCATTTCTCTAGATTTAAGAAGAAAGTCCAAGCACTGACATTACCTGTTCGTTTTCCCCAAGCAGTCTATCATGATTCCTCAAGCAGCACCAAAATCTGTCTGCTCACTTGTCTAACTACAAATAAGTAAAAAACATGAATGCACAGACCGCCTAGTCCACTTGTTCTTTCCAAGATGGGTGTTGGGAGCTCTTGGGAAACCGGGAGACCTGACAGCAATGGGCAAGACCTAGAGTGTCTGATCAGTGGAAATTACTTTCAAGAGAAACAAGAAATATTCTTGGAAAATTTACTAAAACCATGGTGTTCCTGAGAAACAAACCACGACGTTCAGCTAGAAAATGAGAAGTTTCAGCTGCATCATTGCTCACTGATTCTGTTTAGAGCAGCCTGGATCTCCTGTTTCCCATGGATCTTAGAAGCAGGTCTGTTAGGAAAATCATCTTGAAGTTGGTGAATCCAGTATAGAATTCCCTCAAAGTTATAATTTGGGGGGGAAGGAGGGGGGAGGTGTTATCTTAATAAGCCTCTTTTACTGCTGCAGTGCTGTCAACTACCCCCTCTCTCAGATTAGCCCAACATCATATTGTACCACCAGGCATGAAGTATTGTGAATACTGTAACTGTAAATACCTTAGTCAGAGACTTTTAAAGGAGAAAATATGATAACTAAGCAGGTCAGGGACAGTAAATGCTGGATGCTAGCTTAATTTACACGGTGTAAAACAACTCCAGTGAAATTTACAGAGATTGATAGGTTTAAACCAAGGGTAAATAAGAAGAATGACATAGACTGCAAAAGACTGCCTGATGTAATACAATACTACATAGCAAAATTAAATGTAATATTCCTGATGAAAACTTAAGCATGCCTAATCTGGCAAAGCTCTCCTACAATTATTTTACCCCGATGAGGGCATGGTCTCCTTTTTGAATTATTCATTCTTCATTCTGCTCTTTATTCCTTCTATTCTTTATTTGACAATACATTCCACAAAGAAGAGAGTGAATAACTGGTGTTGGACAGGGCTTTAAAAAGAGATGATATTTCACACTTCCCCCATACGCACAGGAACACAGCATCAGAGCATTGACCCTACCAAGCCATCGTCTCTTGATTTCTCAGTGTTACAGTTTTAGTAATCCTAGGCAGGCTGGCTTATTTTTCTTGATAAAAGTTATATTCTTTGAACTGGGAAGGGATTTACTGTAGTTCTGTTTAAAAACAAGCAAGCATGACATATTGGCAGAGAAGTATACAAAAGATTCATATATATTACATCTAGAGTGGTGTTTGGAAATTCAATATGAATCCCTCTTAACATTCTTTATCTACTCAGAATTATGCAGACATAGCTAGAAAAACATGTTTGTGTTACTCTGATCTTTGTGTCACCCATAATACAAATAGAATTGATAACCATGCCACACACTGAGGTTTTACTGTGGTTTCTTTCTTTATTACTCCATAGCAGCACCAAAATATTCACATCAAAGCAAATGCAAGCTAAAAATATAAGTCATATCATGCTAACTTTACCTTAGGACTGTGGTAGATGTGGATATATATGTTACTGCCATTTAAAAGGCACAATGGATACAGAGTCTATCAGCCTTCTGAAGGTTATGGTTTGTTCCACTGAAGGAGAAGAGAAGAAGAGAAGGAAAAACAAAGGATATAACTTCTAGGGGAAAAACAGCCTACAAGGAAATTATCTTTGACTTTTCAAGAATATTAAAATCTCACAGTTTTGTTTCATATTTCACTGGTTGTGTATCATGTAGTTGGACAAATCTTGGAAATTTGAAGATGATACTGTTGTACTTGCTTGGTTCCGGGCAGTTGCTATTTACCATCAGGGCAGGAAATTTCATCTGCTGGATTCAAACAAGCCCTAAAAAATTCACAAATTGGTTTTAGAGCTGTCTCATTTTCATAATCCCCACCATCATCAGATGTCAGGTTCCTTGTTCTATCAGAGCCTGGGAGAACGATAAAGGGATGTAAAATGCAGACATTTGATTTAGGTAAAAAAATGTGGGATCTTATAGTGTATCTGAGATCTTGCCTGCGGTGGGTTGGAAAACTAGTCATAAAATTTTTCCCTGCAATTGTTCCTGGGTCAAAAGTGGCAAGTGGAAAACAACGGATACTTTGTAGGTTGGAAAATTAAGTTGTCCAGCTTGACAATTAGTATTTCATAAGATAATTAAGTTTTAAATAATAGGGTGGAAGAGATTGGGAAGAAAGGATAAGTAAAAGTCATCTTCCAGATGATGTGCAGGAGGCAGCAAATCAATCTAAAGTGGAATTCTCCAGTAAAGGTATATCTACCCAAGAGATAAAGGGAATTCCAGACCATTCCTTTCCCACTGTTTCTCTCACAGTTTCTGTCTCTTACAGTTTTATCTTACTTTTTCTTTTCAAAAAATACATGACAGCAGAACATCCAACAGCTTATGGAAAATTCAATAGCTTTCTTGATTTAAATCAATATAGTTAAACAGGTGGTTGTTTTGCTATTCACATTTGAAAAGTCACTGCAATTATAATTCTGTCATAATAAAGTGTTCGATACATTCACAACCTTTGACAATCCTTGCACAGCTGCCAACTTTCCTCACCTCTCTGGTATTACCAGATCTCTGATAAACCTCTCTCACTCATATCAGACTTTCTTGACTTACCTTAAGACTGCCATTTTTGCTAATGACCATCATTGATACTTGAACTCTGTTGGTGGATGTTGCTGATGACAAAACCAGTGTTTTACTGTTTACAAATCTCACAGTGGTAAGTCAAGTCTTGGCCTTCTGGATGTATTTAAAACTAGAGCTAACAAGAAGTGAGAAGAAAAAGATAAAAATAGGCATTTTTCTAGAGAATTCATGGCTTTTCTGAGATGAAAAAAGACTGGTTTATATTTTCTTTCTCGATTTATTGCTTAACTGGAATTATATTATTAACATTCAGGCTTTCTTATGACTTATAAATTAAGGATCTACACATTAAAAAGTTTTTTGGTATGGCTGTAAATTGAGGTTCTACAAATTAGGAAAGTTGCATAATCTAGGCTGCCACAAAGACCATGTCAACCCCCAGTGCAAAGAATTGTGCTTGGATGTATTATTCATGCTCCCCTGTTCTATAATTTTGGCCTAATATGAGAACAGGAATTGGTCTGATTGAAAAGTGTGAGAACCAGTAATTTTTTTCCCCTCTTTCCTCCTTTCACACATGGATTTCTAAGTCATTTTGACTCACCTCACATGTCAGAAATGTAAGTCTGAACATTTTGAGGAGATTTGGAAATTTTTTAAAAAAACAAATGACTGCAATTTGCATGGCAAATGATTTGGCAATGTTGAGCCCAGATGTAGCCAATTTCCACTGTGCTTTATAAAATAAAGACCTGATAATAATGAACATTAAAAACAAACTGTTGTTGAAGGCCTGGTAAAGAGTTTTCTGAAAGATAATCAGGGACTTATTGTGCACACACAGTATGGCACTCTAACTATATGGCATTTTATTTTCCCAGCACAGAGTCTCTCAGTAACATGAAGGCTTCAGCCTTCCTGATCTTTGGAAAGTACAGTGTCAATTGCTTGTAAACTGAGCATCTCCACCAGTATACACAGCCACAAATCACTACAAAAGCCTGGAAAAATTAAGATATCCTGTTCTGTCAATAGAGGTGCTGCAAGCTCCAAGACTGGAGGAGAGAGAGTGGCATCATGTGAATTTGCTTATTGTTTTCTGCTTGATTTGTCAGCCTTATTTTTCACACACTGTAGCCAGATTAGTTGAATAACTTTGTGCTCTTCTGTTTTTCTGTTCTAGACTCTTATGAACACAAAATTCCTCCTTGAAATCAGTGTCTATCAGATGTTGTTAATCAGTCCTAGATTTCAGTTTGATTTAAGGCAATTTCACCTAGAACACAATATTAAAGTTCAGGGCCAACGTCTCTCAAACACAGCTACTTATTCGAAGACAAACAGTCTTGGAAGTACCTTTGACTTCCTTCTTTTCAAAGAACTATGCAGTTTCTAAAGCTATACAGGGGTTAATTTCTAAACCCCGTATTGCAATTATTTTATGTAAATATGAAGTTTCTAAACTCAGGGTTTAAATAATTTTATGTACATATAAGGCTTTGTTTGCTTAATAAGGTAAACAAAGTGTTTCTTTATATTGTTTAATCTTTTACAGCTCATTTTTCTACTGCTTTCCAGTGAGGTGATTATTTATTCATTCTGGCAGTGCTTACCCCACCATCGAGTATTATTTTTCCCTCTGTAAGGCTTATTTTCACATTAACATGTGGGGTTGGTGTTTGGTCAGAAATCTTCTATCTGGGGAGTCCTACAGTGTCTGAGTCCTAACTGACTTATTTAAGCATTCCTGTCTTCCAGCATATAAAACAAGGATAATAAGTACTTCACAAACAGGGCTGCTGTGAGGATTCATCTGTTAAT